>JAAALK010002062.1:0-26742 GCA_019279435.1 Zizania palustris
ATTATAACTTAATAATAAATGGCATAGACGACTTAGCGTACATCGGATTGAGAGCCCTTGAGAGGATTGAGGATAACAAGCAAGATTCGCCAAGTACTATAATAAGAAAGTGGTTCCTAAGTCATTTGAAGAAGGAGATCTCGTATGGAAACTTATCTTGCTGATCGGGTCCAAAGACAAACGGTTCGATAAGTGATCACCTAATTGGGAAGGACCCTTACGAGTGCATCGAGTTGTTCCCAGTGGTTCCTACTTGCTTTAAGGTTTAGATGGAGAAGTATTTGGAAAAGCACCGAATGGAAAATATCTAAAGAAGTATTTCCCAGGCGTTTGGATAAATGCCTAAGGATCTACATGAAATGTAGAAATAGCCGATACCGAAAGTATCACCTTCAGATGGCATATGGTAAAACATCTCCCTTAGACACAATAGAACACACGACAAATTCAGAGATCAATAGCAATATGTTACAAAAGTATAGTAGTTCATTGGTTACACGACATTCGTCAGCACAATACAAGACAATTCAAAGAAGAGAGCGACGAATCACCTCGACCGCTCGTAGCTGAATGGCATCGACACTCCAAAGTACAACCTAATCCTCAACATCCGAACCGGGGATGGCCTTGATGGCACGACGACGGCGTTGCATGTGGTGGATGACACCGACGAGACGATGCTCCTGGGCTTGGATCCGATTTGGGAAAGAGGTGAGGGCACTTTCTTCATCGGCTATCCTCGCTTGGACTCCATCTAGCCTTGAGGTCAAGTCGGCTTCCTTCGCCCTCAGCTTGTCGAGGCGCATTGACGTGGTCGATGACTCAACATGAAGACTGTTCAAGAGAGTACCTTCGACAAGTATCGCTTCATCATGGGTCTTGGCCACCTCCAGCTGCGATGCATGACTCGGATGATCAACCATCTACTGTAGAGCTCGTTGAACCTCTGGCCGATGGTATTCTAGGAATGTTGTCGGCGTGAGGACATCAACCAGCTCGAATCATTGACCAAGACTTCCATTGGATTTTCTAGGCGGCGTAGCAGATCCGATAGAACCTCTCTCACCTCTAGAGATAGTTGAGTCACGGTAGATTGAGGGACATTGGTGACTTCTTCGTCTTCAAGATACGGGTCGATATCAAAAGGGAATCTCTAGATGAAGAAGAAAGGAAGAAGATGAAGAGTTGATAGAATATACAGTATAATATGAAACCAGTGCCCCAAAGATATACTACAAGAACAAAAGGCATTGGAAGATGAAAGGTTTTGGCTGCTAGAGAAAAGATGGATGGGACTTTTGAAATGACACGATGTAGGAGGTATTGATGACCGATAATTTCGAAGCATTACTTATGCTCCAAAACCGGGGGCATGTGTTGATGCTAAGATTTGGTAAATCCCAGGCCCATTAGGAGTGTCGCATGGTCAATAGAAGTCAAAGGAGTCCGGTCAAAGGTTGGTGTTGGACCGGAAACGGCGACCAGAGGGGGGGTGAATGGGAGCTTTTAAAATTTCGGGCTAAAAACTTAGCCTTCGGTTCTGTTCTGTCTTCTGCGGAACAGGCTTCGAACACTACCTTCGAAGGTCTGGTTCGGAGGTACTTCGACACCTTCGAACACAGGCTTCGGAGGAGCAACAGTTCGAAGCCAAGAAGACTCCGCTCCACTAACAACCCTCGAAAACCAACTCTGCTAAGTCAGTGCAGGCTCCGCACACAGGGTCCTTCGAGCAGACTTCGCACTTCACCCTTCGCAAGAGTGGACAGCCCTCTGAGGACTACGACCAAGTACTTAGCGACAGCAACTGGTGCTGGGCTTCGTACGCGAAGGTCTACACGCACATAAAACGGACTACGCTAAGGGCTTCGACACAGGAAGCAAAACGGGAAACAACCAGGGCTTCGCTAGTAATCAGCGAGGTCTTGCCTCGTGTTACACAGAGCGACAACACACTGAAAAGCACACTTCGTGAGAAAAACACCCTTCGCCAAGACAGGCTTCGGTGAGCTAAAGACTAGCGAGGTATGCAACGCGAGTTCAAGCAAAAGTACACAGAAACAGGGCTTCGCCGCTTGAACAAGGAACACTGAAATAAATTGAACTCAGAATGAATACAGTGAGGTCTGTGTACAGGAGCTCAACAGTAAATGCTCCAAGTGTTAAATGTTACCTACCGAGCCCCCATATTTATAGCCCACAGCTTCATCCTAAGGAAGTGACTACTTTACCCCTAGGGTTTACATTCATTTTGTCTCTTCAGAACTAAGGGGTACAAAAGGTAGTCCACCTTTATTTTGGAGGCTTCTCTGTCAGCTGCAGAGGGGACAGTGTCAGCCTTTTTCAGAACAGACAGTGTCAGCCTTTACAGAGTTGACTTCTGGAACCTCCCTTCGCACCGGAGGGTGCGGTAGCTTCGGCGAGAAGCCTGCAGCCTGTTGGCCTTCGCTCCGCCGAAGAAGTCCTTCGATACAATGACGGTTTTGAGCCGAAGCCGTCAAAGCCCCTTGGGTCTTCGCACCACCACCTTCGGAGTGGACCTCCACGGCTTCGCAGCTACTCCGAGCTCAACCACCGTCCGTCCGTGTACCGAAGCCATGCATGGCCGAAGCACCACAAGTCAACCTCACTCCGAAGCCCCACCTTCGGAGTACCACCCTTCGAAGTCCCTCCTTCGTCCAAGGCCTCCGCATGAAGCATTCCATGAGCACTCCGTCGCAGTGCCTCTCCCCGAGCACACTCCTCGACGAGCCTCACCCGGACCATGCCTTCGATGCGCCTCGACTTCTGAGACCTTCGTCGGGTAACCTTCGAGTGTCTCCATCCGGAGCACACTTCGAACACCTTGCCTCCGCAGAGGACTTGATCCACCAACTCCGAAGTCACTCCATTCGGAGTACCTTCGAAGTGCCTCACCTCCGAGGACTTTGTCTCGGAGTACCTTCAGCCGGAGCCACCCTCCGCACTCTCTGCCTTCACCTGGCACGCCTCGACCCGAGGACTGACCCGGACCACCTTCGCAGCCACCGTGACGGAGCTCCCCGCTCCCCTGGCATCAAGCCTCCCGCTTGACCCAGGTTCACCCGGCTCGAACCTTGTCTGTCGCCTCCGAAGTCCCTGCGCACCACCGACAAGCAAACAAGTGTATCCAGTACTCCGGAGACCTCTCCGGGTTAGCAACCTCCGGTACACACTCCGGTGTACCGCCCAAAGTACCGAAGCCTTCGGTACGAACCCAGTCATCGCGTACTGTCGGACCCCTCCGACGAGCACACTCCGCTGCACAGCTGCAGCAAGCAAACACCGAACACCCTTCGGTGAAACACCTCCGAACACCCTTCGGAGGTACCACCTCCGAAGCCCTTCCGGAGGTACCCTTCGAACAGAGGGTAAAATTCAGTCAATCACTCATCACAAACACCGAAACCAACCCTTGGTTTCTCAATCTCCCCCTTGATGAGTGCATTGACAACCAAATCCAAGTTCAAGAAAATTTAAAAATTTCAGCACACAAGTGACCATAAAAACTCAGAAAAGAGCCAAAGCATGTCACTTGATAAAAGAAATTTTCTCCCCCTTTGTAAAAGAGTAAAAGCCCCTTTGGCAAAACTCCCCTTTGATAAAAACTCCCCCTGAGTTGAGCAAATTTTTCTCCCCCTTTATGTCAAAAATCTCTCCCCTTTTTGAAATTATGCCTTCTTGCGGCAGAGAACATGTAAACCTCTCCCCCTTTGGCAATGCAAGCATCAAGGAGCAATCAAAAGATGCAAAGCTTCGACATGAATAGAATTGCAAAGACATATAATGCAAAAATATGCCAACAGTAACATCAATGATCATGTGCTCAGCTTAATTTAACATTCTGTGAAACAAGATGATGGCATGTGATTTTGTCATTTTGAAGTAAAAGCATCACCAATTAATCACAGTAGCTAGTCATGGGAAGGCAAGGACTGCTCAAAGCTAACAATTTCTACCCTAGACAGACAAATCTTGTTCAAAAGGAGCTTTGAAAGCAAACTTGATGAGCCATTAAATTTGATGTTCTTTTCTTAATGCCAGGGGTTATTTGTTTGTCCACCTTATACTTTCCAATCAAGCCAAGCCTAGGCAAGAAATCCATCTGAAGCTTAAGGCGGTGATTTTGGCATACACTACACTATCCCAGTTCAGACCAATGTGCAATGGTAAGCAGTCTAGAATAGAGTAGTGCGACAAACAAACCCTCCTGGATCTTTTCATTGAAACCAGGCAATCATGGATTTTTGATTTTGATTTTGATGAATTAAATATTTTGATGAGTATCCATGAATAAAGAACACATTTTTCAAGTTGCATTTTTAGCATCCAAGGAACAGTGTCTTGCTGTCAAGTAGATAAAAGATAGCTAAAAGCAGTCCAGTCTAAACAAGCTAGATACAAGATTGTGCGGTGAGCAAGTTTTGAGTTTAGAAAATAAAACATCATGCACAATCAATGTTCCAGACATATTTCATAGAGCTGAGCTGTCATGATTTCTTTGAATTAAAAGCAGGCATATAATAGCAAAAGATGTAAGTGCAATTCTACACATAATGAGCATATGCAAGACAATTAAAATCAGCTCCCCCTCACAAAATGCCGTAGGGATGACAAATACCAAGTTCCCCACGCAAGTAAGCAAATCGAGAAGCATCGAGGGGTTTTGTAAAATATCGGCAAGTTGGTGTTGGGTATCAACATATTGAAGTTCAATATCACCCTTCTCATTGTGATCTCTGAGAAAATGATACCGTACATCAATGTGTTTGGTTCTGGAGTGCTGAACCGGGTTGTTTGCAATACAAATAGCACTAGTGTTATCACAGAAAAGTGGAACACTCTTATAATCTAACCCGAAATCCCGCAAAGTGGAAACCATCCACAAAATCTGAGAGCAACAGCTAGCTGCAGCAACATATTCGGCCTCAGCCGTCGATTGTGCAACACTAGACTGTTTGCGGGAAGACCAGCAAACCAGAGAAGTACCTAGAAAATGACAAGTACCAGAGGTACTCTTCCTATCAATTCTACACCCAGCAAAATCCGCATCTGAATAACCTCGAAGACATAAAGATGAAGACGATGAATACCATATGCCAAATTCAAGGGTGTGTTTGAGATACCTTAAGATGCGCTTTACCGCTTGGCGGTGCGAAGCTCGTGGTGAAGCCTGAAAACGAGCGCACAGACATACTGCGAAGTGTATGTCCGGCCTCGTGGCAGTCAAGTAGAGGAGGGAGCCGATCATGCTCCGGAACTCCTTCTGATCTACGGCTTCTCCATCTTCGTCAGGGTCCAATGCTACAGATGTAGCCATTGGAGTGGCGAGGGGCTTCGCATCGGACATGTCGAACTTCTTGAGCAGGTCCTTGGTGTACTTTGTCTGGTGGACAAAAGTACCTTGTTTGCTTTGCTTGATTTGCAAACCAAGGAAAAAGGTGAGTTCACCCATCATCGACATTTCAAACTCCCTGCTCATGGTATCTGCAAACTCGGCAACCAAAGCATGAGAAGAGCCACCAAAGATGATATCATCCACATAAATCTGCACTAGGAGGAAATCTTTGCCATGCTTGAGAGTAAACAGTGTTTTATCAACAGAGCCCATTAAATACCCTCGCTCAAGCAGAAAAGACTTAAGTCTATCATACCACGCCCGAGGGGCCTGCTTGAGTCCATAAAGAGCCTTATGAAGTTTAAGGACTTTATGTGGGTACTTGGGGTTTTCAAAACCAGGGGGTTGTTTTACATAAACATCTTCACCTATGAAGCCATTAAGAAAAGCACTTTTGACATCCATTTGATAGAGTTTGAATCCTCGGGATGTCGCAAAGGCAAGCAAAATCCTAATGGCCTCAAGGCGAGCAACAGGTGCAAAAGTTTCAGTAAAATCAATCCCTTCTAGTTGAGAAAAGCCCTAAGCTACAAGTCTAGCCTTATTTCTAACAATTGTCCCATCCTCCCCTTGTTTATTTTTAAAAATCCATTTTGTTCCAATGAAATGAACATTTGGTGGAGGATCAACTAAGGTCCAGACTTGGTTTCTTTCAAAATTCTCAAGCTCTTCATGCATGGCATTGATCCAACTAGAATCAGAAAGTGCATGACTAACATCTAAAGGCTCGAAAGAAGCAACAAAAGCAGCATCAGTGAAATGGGCATGAGAGCGTGTTACCCTTTGATCAAGCTCACCAATGATCTGCTCGGGAGGGTGCATCCTTTGGACATGATGTGGAGCCTCGCGGCGAGATGCAGTCTCCCCCTCAACTTGTGCGTCGGAGTGGTCCAAGATGACCGATGTTGAGGTAGTCGCTTCGGGACCTTGTGCCGAAGTAGTTGAAGCGGGGTCAGCTTCGGGGGTTGAAGTCGAGGGTAGTAGGGGATCATCCTCGGATTCTCCGGGATCTTCGTCTTCGAATAAGGTATGTTCCATGTCGTGTTCATTTGCCTGTTCAAGAGCAGAACTAACAGAGGGGGTTGCTTCATCAAAAGTCACATCACATGACTCGATGACAGTGTTAGTTTCCAAGTTATAAACACGATAGGAATGACCATGAGTAGTATAACCCAAAAAGATCCCGTCAGAAGATCGCGACTCAAATTTATCCAAATTTCCATGCTTTAGGATGAAACAGCGACAGCCAAAAACTCGAAGATGAGTAACCTTGGGCTGTCTCCCAAAACGCAGCTCATAAGATGTCAAGTTTAAAATTGAGCGCAAGAAAATTCGGTTTGAGATGTAGCAAGCAGTGTTCATGGCTTCAGCCCAGAATTTTCTAGGAGTCCTATGCTCATCAAGCATCGTCCTAGCCATCTCAACCAAAGTGCGGTTTTTCCTCTCAACAACACCGTTCTGTTGAGGAACCCGCGGAGCAGAGAATTGATGTTCTATGCCATGCTCCATGCAAAAGTCAACAAAGAGACTATTTTTGAACTCGGTGCCATTATCGCTTCGAATGAATTTCAATGCACCTGGGAGTTCAGTGAAAAGTCTCAAAGCCAAGCTCCGAAAGTGTGAAAACACTTCATCCTTGCTGGCAAGAAAGAAGACCCAAGAGTAGCGAGAGTAATCGTCGACAATAACTAAAACATACCACTTGCCGCCTAAGGAACTAACCCGAGAAGGACCTACAGTGTCCATATGGAGAAGTTCTCCGGGCTGTTCAGTCATCACTGTGGTGACTGGCGAATGCGAAGCGGCAATCATTTTTCCATGTCGACAAGGAGCGCAAACTAACTTCTTCTCAAACTTGAGCTTGGGCAATCCTCGGATCAGACCTAGGGCGCTCAGACGAGTGAGCAACTCAAAGCTCATATGCCCTAGTCTCCTATGCCACTTCCAAAGCTCAGAAGTCGAATGTGCAACAAGACAATGAGAAGATCCAGACGACTCTGAAAAATCAGCTCCAAAAACTCTCCCAACCCTAAAGATCTTACACACCACAACGCCATCAGAATTGAGCACTTGCGAAGTATCGCGATGAAATCGCACTTCGAAGCCCTCATCAAGCAACTGAGATACAGACAGTAAATTGTATCCCAGGTTCTCAACCAAAGCAACATCTTTGAGAGTGAAGTTTGCGTTAATTCTTACCATACCTTTACCTTTCACTCTACTCCTTCGATTGTTTCCGAAGGTGATGTGTTCCCTTTGCTTGGTTGTGGTGAGGCTGGAGAACCAATTTGCATCTCCGGTCATGTGGCGCGAACAACCGGAGTCCATGATCCACGTGCCCTCCAAGCCTCGACCTGTCGCCTACACATGATAGAAACGTCTCGATCGCTCAGTGCTGGGGTGAGTAAAATAATGACGAGGCATCCAGCACTGAGTGACACGAGTAGTAGGCACAGTAAAAGCAGACGGTCTACGCACATGAAAATCAGAATGATGCAAAGTGCGAGGTCTACCTACATGCGAAGAACGCAAAGCATGACGAGGTCTCCTACTTTGACGAGGTACAAAGCTACTCCCCCGAGGTCTACCACCATATGGAACATGGTGAACACCTCGAGGAGCAAAACCTCTCCGAGAAGCACGAGGAGCCTCGAAAACAGGACGAGAGTAAAACTCAGACTCATGCATACCTAAAGATGGGTAATGCATGTCCTGATAGCTCATCGCCTGAGCACGTCGCTCATCCTTGATGCGACGGAAACAGAAACCAATCAAATGACCCGCCCTCTGACAATAAGAACAGTGAAACACTCTCCTGGGGGCACTCTCATGGGTCATAGGAGCAACTCTCACAGGCTCCTTGGTTTTCTTCTGAGTGGCTTTCTTGGGAGGATTTTTCTTGATAGGAGGAGTGGTTTTCTTTGGTGAATGGGTAGGCCTTTTGGCTGATGGGGTGTCCAACAGAGCTCTCTCTTTCTCTAGGGTGGTGGGAGAGGTAAAAACAGTTTTGGTCTTACTGTCTGAAGCTATTCTCTCAAAACCCAAACCTAGAGCTACCCCTGCTCTGTCAGCACACAACTTGGTTTTGGCCAAGAGCAAATCCATCCTACCCTTTCCCTCAGTGCATTTGTTCACCACAGAAAGAAGGTATTCATTTTCTGACATGAGGTTTTCAGCTCGCTCTCTGACAGTGCCTAGCTGGTCCTTAAGGGTGATGCAAGTGTCACAAACAGGTTGCACATCCTTAGAACTACCGGCCCTCTCCAATCTAGCCTCCAAATCATGAACATGCTTATCGCGTAAAGAAATGCTATCGCGTAATAAAGAGCAGTTCATGCAATCAATAATATCATGAGGTCTAGAATCCACCTCCAAAAGCTGCTTCTGTGCAGTCTCAAGCTCAGAGAGAGTTTGAGCATGTACAGAACGCAACTGAGCAAGCTCACTCATGACAACAGAACATGATTCACATTCAGCATCATTAAATTTAGACTTAAGCATGGCATATTCAGTAGATACATTTTCTAGCCTAAGTCTAAGGTCTTTTCTTTCTCTAGCGGCTTGCACAAGTAATCTATCCTGACCTAGCACAACTTCATTTAGCTCATCTAATTTAATTAGAAGCTGGTCAGATGATAGGTTTACCTCAGATGAGTCAAGCTCATCGCCGCTGTGATCGCTGTCGGCCATGAAGCAAAGGCCGGTGAAGTCACGTCCCTTCTTGTCCTTCTTGTCCTCCTTCCTTGGGGACTCCTCCTCCTCAGAGCTCGACTCCTCAGTTGAGGATGTGTCGATGTCGCTGAGAGCAGCAACAAAAGCTCTGGAAGCGGCCTTGGCTACTTTCTTAGCCATCTTGCCGCGCTTGCCCTTCACAAAGGGCTTCCTCTCCTTTTTGTGGAATTTGGGGCGGTCACTCTCTTCTCTCTTCTTGACCTTGGGGCAATTGGCCTTGATGTGAGAGGTGTCGCCACATTCATAGCAGCCACTAAAACCACTTCTCCGCTGATCCCGTCTCTCATGATGAAAGCGGGTGAACCTCCGGGCAATGAGAGCAAGCTCATCATCAGCTAGAGTATCCACCTGCTCCTTTGTGACGGAGACCAGGGAGGACAAAGCAAAACCATCTGCAAGAACACAAGTGCCTGATGTGCTTGGTTCTGCAGTGGTGCCACGGCTAGTGCTAGAAACCAATGCCAATGGCTGTGGCAAAGAGCTTCTGTGCACTGCAAGAGATGCCTTGGCAATCTCTGTGGACTTCAGCTTGCTAAAGAGTTCATCACAGGTTAGAGTGTCATAGCCTGTGGACTCCTCAATGCTGGATATCTTCACCTCCCATATGCTACGGTCAAGAGCATAGAGAAGCTTGATAGCCCTATCATGATCACTGTAAGCAAGCGTCCCGTTGGATCGCAAGTTACTCACTATTGCGTCAAAACGAGAAAACATGGCATCTACAGATTCACCAGGTGCCTGCACAAACAGCTGATACTGTTGATTGTAGGTGCTTTGGCGCCTGGCCTTGATCTGAGCAGAGCCCTCATGAAAGACAGTGAGTGTTGTCCAAATCTCCCTAGCAGTCCTAAGGTGCTGCACCCTATCAAACTCACTCCGACTCAGACCAATGAACAGTATGTTCCTTGCCTTCGAGTTGGCAATGTACTGATCTTTTTCGGTTTGAGTGGTGCGGGTATCAGGGATGGAGTATTGTGAGTCCACAATCTCCCAAATTGCATTTCCTTGGCTTAACAAGTAAGCCTCCATGCGCACCTTCCAGTATGCAAAATCTGTCCCATCGAACAGAGGAATTTTACTGCCTCTATCCATGTCGCCAACAGATCACAAAACCGGTTAAGGTCAACTGGTGATCTTAACCTGCTCTGATACCAATTGTTGGACCGGAAACGGCGACCAGAGGGGGGGTGAATGGGAGCTTTTAAAATTTCGGGCTAAAAACTTAGCCTTCGGTTCTGTTCTGTCTTCTGCGGAACAGGCTTCGAACACTACCTTCGAAGGTCTGGTTCGGAGGTACTTCGACACCTTCGAACACAGGCTTCGGAGGAGCAACAGTTCGAAGCCAAGAAGACTCCGCTCCACTAACAACCCTCGAAAACCAACTCTGCTAAGTCAGTGCAGGCTCCGCACACAGGGTCCTTCGAGCAGACTTCGCACTTCACCCTTCGCAAGAGTGGACAGCCCTCTGAGGACTACGACCAAGTACTTAGCGACAGCAACTGGTGCTGGGCTTCGTACGCGAAGGTCTACACGCACATAAAACGGACTACGCTAAGGGCTTCGACACAGGAAGCAAAACGGGAAACAACCAGGGCTTCGCTAGTAATCAGCGAGGTCTTGCCTCGTGTTACACAGAGCGACAGCACACTGAAAAGCACACTTCGCGAGAAAAACACCCTTCGCCAAGACAGGCTTCGGTGAGCTAAAGACTAGCGAGGTATGCAACGCGAGTTCAAGCAAAAGTACACAGAAACAGGGCTTCGCCGCTTGAACAAGGAACACTGAAATAAATTGAACTCAGAATGAATACAGTGAGGTCTGTGTACAGGAGCTCAACAGTAAATGCTCCAAGTGTTAAATGTTACCTACCGAGCCCCCATATTTATAGCCCACGGCTTCATCCTAAGGAAGTGACTACTTTACCCCTAGGGTTTACATTCATTTTGTCTCTTCAGAACTAAGGGGTACAAAAGGTAGTCCACCTTTATTTTTGGAGGCTTCTCTGTCAGCTGCAGAGGGGACAGTGTCAGCCTTTTTCAGAACAGACAGTGTCAGCCTTTACAGAGTTGACTTCTGGAACCTCCCTTCGCACCGGAGGGTGCGGTAGCTTCGGCGAGAAGCCTGCAGCCTGTTGGCCTTCGCTCCGCCGAAGAAGTCCTTCGATACAATGACGGTTTTGAGCCGAAGCCGTCAAAGCCCCTTGGGTCTTCGCACCACCACCTTCGGAGTGGACCTCCACGGCTTCGCAGCTACTCCGAGCTCAACCACCGTCCGTCCGTGTACCGAAGCCATGCATGGCCGAAGCACCACAAGTCAACCTCACTCCGAAGCCCCACCTTCGGAGTACCACCCTTCGAAGTCCCTCCTTCGTCCAAGGCCTCCGCATGAAGCATTCCATGAGCACTCCGTCGCAGTGCCTCTCCCCGAGCACACTCCTCGACGAGCCTCACCCGGACCATGCCTTCGATGCGCCTCGACTTCTGAGACCTTCGTCGGGTAACCTTCGAGTGTCTCCATCCGGAGCACACTTCGAACACCTTGCCTCCGCAGAGGACTTGATCCACCAACTCCGAAGTCACTCCATTCGGAGTACCTTCGAAGTGCCTCACCTCCGAGGACTTTGTCTCGGAGTACCTTCAGCCGGAGCCACCCTCCGCACTCTCTGCCTTCACCTGGCACGCCTCGACCCGAGGACTGACCCGGACCACCTTCGCAGCCACCGTGACGGAGCTCCCCGCTCCCCTGGCATCAAGCCTCCCGCTTGACCCAGGTTCACCCGGCTCGAACCTTGTCCGTCGCCTCCGAAGTCCCTGCGCACCACCGACAAGCAAACAAGTGTATCCAGTACTCCGGAGACCTCTCCGGGTTAGCAACCTCCGGTACACACTCCGGTGTACCGCCCAAAGTACCGAAGCCTTCGGTACGAACCCAGTCATCGCGTACTGTCGGACCCCTCCGACGAGCACACTCCGCTGCACAGCTGCAGCAAGCAAACACCGAACACCCTTCGGTGAAACACCTCCGAACACCCTTCGGAGGTACCACCTCCGAAGCCCTTCCGGAGGTACCCTTCGAACAGAGGGTAAAATTCAGTCAATCACTCATCACAAAACACCGAAACCAACCCTTGGTTTCTCAGTTGGTCAAAGAAGCCCGTCTGTATTGTTATATGTGGCTGGATATGAAGGAGCTGGTAGAGAAGAAAAAGATAGAGATATATCTAGAATCGATTATAATATTATCATAGTGGACAACAAGTCTACGGACTATAAATATGTACCTATTAGCTAGGTAATGAATCAATCAAAAAACAACAACCACAAATTACTCTTGGCGCATCACCAGCCTTGGTCTCCAAGGTTAATCCCGATGAGACTTGGCACTCGGAGCAGGGCTACATCACTTCGATCTTCGGCGAAGAGGTGAGTCCCGCCACCCCGACGATCGTATCGGCCAAATCGGTGTCTTTCGAGGCCGCATTATTTCGATCTCTCAAAGCATTGGTCCGATCAATATGATCGTCAGATTATTTTTGTGTATCTGCTTGGTCTAAGACTGCATCGTTGTGATTTCTTATATTGACGTGAGGTGGGTATCATGGTTCAAGGCTTCATCGGTTGAGTCTGACATCTTGGTCTATTGTATCTGATTTACGTTGTGCATTATTCATCTGAATTAAACATGCCTGATATGTTAAAGTACTATTAATTATCCGTGGTTTAGCAAATGTCTTGTTGGGTCCGATCTTGTTATTATGGTGATTTAATAGTATGGACGTATTCTATGGTATGTTAGATTTAGTTTCTATCGGAGTACAAACCGATATGTTATCTTTAATCCCACGTTACATCTCATTGACGTCGGGGGTTATTCATTGGCCCTTGTGTGCGGCGTGCTACCCGCACGTCCATCGGTCCGATGGCGTGTTATGTGCATCGGCCGATGGCATAACTAATCTCGATGGTCTAGCTTTTGCTATCGACTCAGTAGCCGATAAGCACCGATTTTCATGATTATTTCTTATCACCATAGTCGTCGACTCGATAGTCGGTCGACGTTTCTACTAATGCTTTCATTTTCCCTTATCAATTGCACGGTCAAACTAATTGGCATGCTTAGAACCCTTCTAAGATTGTAGGACCTGCACTGGAGTTAAACAGATCTCTCAGGCCACGCGTGTGACCAAAAACGATACCAATAGCCTTTACATAACCAATCTTGTACCGAAATCTTCTCTCAATTAAAATACTTATAGTTTGAGGTAGGTTTACTCCGTAATTTCATAGTACATCACACTAACCACATAGGAGAATACTAGTTTCTATGCTTCTTAGTGGTCTTGTCAACCACACTTGTATACTCTATCACTATCAAGCATATCTAATGAGTAGTCTTAGGGATGGCAATATGGACCCAAAACCCTATACCCGGTGGGGAAAAACTCCATTAGAAATTGAAAATGAGAGAAATTTAGTACCCACAGGAATGAAATCGGACTAAATATAGTTGATGGTCTCTCCCATGAGTCTTGTACTCTTGTCCCACAGCCGCACTCCATGCCCAAGCCAACAACCGCATGCTCCAAGGCACCAAACGAGTCGTGGGTGACTGCAGGTTATGAGGATACCTCATGAACTGCCCTGTTACTGGAGACCCGATGGGTTCCCGTGGAAACGGAGAAAATTCCCCACCTGAGTACCGAGATAGGGATGGGAATGAGCACTTTTTCTTGGTGGCAGACCCATTGCCATCCCTAAGTAGTCTACTTAGGTTTATGGACAACTATTCGCCTTGCACATAACATCCTAAGTTAGGTGGTACGGTTGAATTTTTTCACTCGAAATGTCCTCTAAGGTAAAATTACATGTGCATTCCCTGCATCTTGGACTTCTTGTTGCAAAATTGTATCATGCCTCACTTCATTCTCAGAATACTCTCATCTTGTATCTACTCGATCACTCGTTAATAATGAGCGAGCTAAACTCTTGTTTGCCTATTCAGCCAAAACTATAGTTATGGTCGTCTTCCTCCTTTCCTCCTTGTTCAATCTGATTCAATACAACACCACTTGTAGAAAGAATCACAAATCAAAATCTAGAGACATTACAAACATGCCTGCCTTTATTATTTCACTTGCTTCCTCGTGCGATGATACACGAGCACAACACAGACGCTTAGCACAGTGGTCATACCAAGGCTAGATACAAGTAAGGCTAGCTTCTCAGCGTTCTCTTGTGGAGAAAACCTTCACCGTGATCGACAGTAGATTCAGAGATGAGGGAGTTGTCGGATGCTGCATCACCCTTGCTGAAGCAGTAGTCAGGTGCCTGCCTTTCTGCGTCCTCTAGCACCGCACCCTCCTCAAAGCTCATGACATGGCTAGTCCTCCCTGCACGCACCATGCAATTCAAGATTAATTGACTCGTTGGACAGCTCATGGGCATGACAAACTAAACTGATACTACAAGTTGTATCACTTTGGTCATCTGCCTAAACAATGGGTATCAAGCATTAACTACAGTGCTTATGCCAACAACTCCCTAAGCAACACACTTTCAATGGAAGATAACACAAAGCTTGTAACTCTTGAGACTTGACCATGCTAGAGGCTAGAGGCAGTAATACTTGCAGACATGCTTGGGTTTGGCTATTCTATGAATAGGTTGAAAGCTGAAGATTTGAGTGTCTGTCTGGTCATTGGAAAAGATAAACTGAATGAACGGATCGTCAATGTTTCGTCGCAGTAGAGGCATCTAATCTCTGGCAATTCAGTGCTGTACTGCATGCCCCAAATTCTTGCGAGCGTAATGTGTAGTCTTCCTGAGAGGAATTGAAGCTAGAAACATTTAAGATGATATCCCCAAGCTACATTACACGGTCATCAATCAGAATGACATGTAAAATGCAATAGAACAGCAGAGGGGACGGCAGAGCTCAGTTCAACCGTGGCCACTAGCTAGTATAACAAGAAACAAGAGCCTATTTGTTTTGTTTCTAGCGGCTAGAGATTTTTAGTAGCTAGCTGGTATGAATAACTAGCCGTGAGAATCTAGAGAAACTAGTATGTCTTGACTTTTAAATTCTAGTTAATTTCTAGATTCTTTAGCTACTGATTCTCACAATCCAAATTGATTCTCACAATCCAAGTGTACCATTTATTTCATTCTAAAAGTAATTGTATTTGCCTTAACAGAAGTTTGAATTGAATTTGATGTTCCCTATCCATGCCACCATTATTTCCAAAACCGAATGAAATGACATTACTGTTTCGCTATTTGCCTCTATGCCTTTACTATTTTCAGATACTCGCTTTCATGCTATTTTATACACATCTGATGCATACGGGCCCACTTACAGCGCTATTTTTTTCTATATTGACCATACTGCCCTCTTCTTCTCCCCAATCTTCTTCTCTCCCCCCATGTCTTCTTCCCCGTCATCGCCTCGAGCCGTCGTCGCCGTCGCCACCACTCTGCTTGGACCGCCGCCGCCACCAGTGCGCTCTCCCTCCCGGCGCCGCTATCGCCATCGCCACCGCCCGCTCTGGCCCGCGCCCCCTGCCAGGAAGCGCCCATGCGCTCCCCTTCCCCGTGCTGTTATCGCCGTCGCCACCCTCGCCCTGAGCCACAACCCGCTCCAACCTACGCCCCCTGTCCCGTAGCCTCAGGCGTACAAAATGGCATGCAGGCGAGGACGAACAAATAATAATGGTTTGGAGGTAAATAGTGAAATAGTAATGATATTTTGTTCGGTTTCAGAAATAACAGTACCATGAATGCAATTAACCCTTCCCTTAACCATTAACCTCTGTTTGAAACGAGTGATAGAAAAAAGGGTTAATGGCTTCTGTGCCACCGTTATTCTCCGTTCCGTCAAAAATACTATCAAAATTTCGTGAATAGCCGATATACCATTATTAATTTAGATTCACTCCAAAACACCATTTGGGTGGGGCCACCTGCAGAGATGGTTTTTTCGCAAATGCCCATATTACCCTTTTGCACTGTTTATCTTCCTCCTCACCTCTCCTCCTCCCGCCCCCTCAGACCGCGCCAAGGCCCTCTGTTGCCGGCCAGCTTGGCTCCGCCGTCAGCCCCGCGCCCCTCCCTACGGCTCCGCTGTTGGCAGGGGCCCTCCGCCGCCGCCACGAGCCCCCGGCCCTCGCGCCCCTTCGGCTCTGCCCGGTCAGCTTGGCTCCGTCGCCGGCCCCTGCGCCCCTCCCCACGCCTCCGCTGCCGGCCAAGGCCCTCTGCCGATGCCCGCACCGCCTCCGAAGCCCCCGAAGCGCCTCACGAGCACACCGTCGTCCCTGAAGCTCCATCCCTGCTCCTGCCCACAACATCGCGCAGCTCCTCGCTCGCGGACTTAGCCAGCGCCGGGAGAGTTGATGCCGCCGGTGGGTGTTGCGGACGGGGATGCAGCGACGACCGGAGCTCACAGGGATGGCTGAGGGAAGAAGAAGGGCAATATGGGCAATACCAAAAATCAGACACCCTGCAGGTGGGCCTAATGACATATGGGAATCGATCGAAAAATTGTAATGACAAATAGGCTATTAGACGAATAGTAATGGTATTTTTGGTGGTCGGAAAAATACCGGTGGAGAAGCCATTAACCTAGAAAAAAAACATAAAAATGTTGCATCTTGGACGCTGAATATTGCTTCCTGTTGGGGGTTCTAACCTACTTCTGATTTCTGAAGAAGATCTAGAGGTGTAGCCCATGAAACAGATCGATGAGGAGTTTACCGCTGTAGAAGACCCATTTGACGGGGCGCTTGGTGTGGACGTCCTCGTAGTAGGTGATGAAGTCGGCCTTGGCCCAGACATGACAGTCGAATCCGTCGATGGCGCGGCGGCCGAGGTAGACGGAGCCCGCGACGAGCCAATTTGGGGGGAGGATGCCGACGCCGACGGCGGCGGAGCGGCAGGAGCGGCGGGCCGGCGTGTAGAAGAAGGATGTTCCGTTGTTCCACTCGGCGTCGTAGAAGGGAGCGTCGGCGGCGAGCTGGTAGCGGATGATGTGGAGGTTGAGCCCCCCCGGCCAGTCGTACCAGAGGTCGGCCAGCGACAGGTTGCCGCGGTAGTCCATAAGCAGCTTCGCGTGGAACCGGAGCGGCCACGGCGTCGGGCTCGGGTCCGAGTCCTCGCAGGCGGCTCGCGGCGGGAGGACGCCGACAAGGAGCAAGGCCACGGCCACGAGGAGAGGCGTTGTCTTCTCCATCCAGCCCTCCGCAACAAGTTGTTGCAAAGTGATATTTTAAAGAGATTTGATGGAAATTAAGACAGAGATGCTATTTTTATTGTCTAAAGTATCATATAAGGAGTAAGGAGTACTCCAAATAAAATTTAATTTCTATATTTTATTATTCTCTAATTCTACATTTTATTACTCTCTAATAAACCCCTAATATCATATTCTCGATATTTTACTTTTGTATCATATCATACTTATTAAATATTTCTTTTTTTCTTTACTTATATTTCTTATATCACCAGGAACGAGAGCGAATAGGGAACATGAGTCTGCTCCCTATGAGTCTGCTCCCTACGAGCACGAAGAATGGAGTAAGATTTAACGAACACCTTATTTTTAAGATTTTTTAAAAAATTAATTTTTCAATTATTATTTGTAAAATTTAAAGAAATACACTCTTTAAAATTTCTATTTGGAGATGCTCTAAGTATCATTCATGTACTCGTGGTTTCAATTTATATGAATAGTTAGAAAGATAAATCCTCAATTTTAATTTAAATAAAGATATATATCAATTTTTATATTAAAAAAAGTAAGAAATCATTTCACTTTGATTTCGATCAGAAAAGATCGTTTTTTTTTACCGAGCATCTATTTGCTCCATAATCTAATTTCTAGAGCCGAAGCTGTAAAAAGGCTTTCAATACCACTTGGAGATCTTAATGAGCCTTTTCATCCACAAGCGCTTCGAGCCTCTTATTTTCTCCGCGAAAAAAAAAATCCATATCCGGATAACGACGGTCACAGATCTACCCAACTGTTGGGTTTGGTTCAAAATATAATTTTAAAAATTAAAAAAATCTATAAATATCAGATGGTTCATAAAGGTTTAAGGTTAAAGGTTCACGGTTTGTCAATATACCATCGATATGTTACTAATAGATTAGGACCATCACAGTCACTTATAATAACATGTAAGTAGTTTTTAAAATTATAATGGTACGTGAGTAATTTTTCTTTAATTAAACTAAAAACAACAAATATCATATCAAATATTTTATTATTGTATCAAAAATTTCTTTACATCCTTACATTTTTCTACATTTCTCTACATTTATTATTTTTCCTAAATTTATACATTTTCTGTTTTTTTACTTTTTTATAAAAATAATAATTAATAGTCAATTAGTTACCTTTAAAATTTTACACGGTTTAGAGAGATACTTGACGAGTAGAATTGTTGTATATGTTTCCTCTACACATGTCTTACGACCACATCTAAATTAAGATCCGTTTGGATATACTCAAAGCAACTTCAATAATAGCCCTTAAATCAAGATTCTTATTTTTGAGAACATGTTTTCTGCGTTCCACTCCAGCAGTGGCTCTCAAAACAGAGTCCTTATTTTTAATTTCTATCATTTCTTTACACACTATACACATGTATTTGATAAAATCATAGTATATAATAAATTATTTATTATTTAATAATGAATGATTATATTTAAATATATAACATAATCATCTATCGTATTAAACAATAGGAACAAAATCATCTATCATATTTAAATATTCACATTTTTAAATTCAAATACATATATTCAAATTTAAATATAGCAACATAATAATCTATCATATTTGAATATTCAAAATTTTAAATTCAAATACAAATATTCAAATTTAAATATAGCAACATAATCATCTATCGCATTAAACAATAGGAACATAATCATCTATCATATTTGAATATTCAAAATTTTAAATGTA
Organism: Zizania palustris; assembly: GCA_019279435.1. Lineage (NCBI taxonomy): Eukaryota > Viridiplantae > Streptophyta > Magnoliopsida > Poales > Poaceae > Zizania > Zizania palustris. The sequence continues at coordinate 19,109 of JAAALK010002062.1, forward strand.
AATACAAATATTTAAATTTAAATGCAAATGCAAATGTTCAAATTTAATTATAGGAACATAATCATCTATCACATTAAACAATAGGAACATAATCATCTATCATATTTGAATATTCAAATTTTTAAATGTAAATACAAATATTCAAATTTAAATGTAAATACAAATATTCAAATTTTAATTATAGGAACATAATCATCTATCGTATTAAACAATAGAAACACAACCATCTATCATATTTAAATATTAAAATACAAATATTCAAATTTAAATATAGCAACATAATCATCTATCATATTAAACAATAGGAACATAATCATCTATCATATTTGAATATTGGGTTAATTTTTTCCGTGCCATTACAATTTTTTGCGGTTTGCTAAAATGCCATCGGTGTGTCACTGCCAGATGGGGGCCGCCACAGTCACTGACAGTGGCATGTAGGCAATTTCTGAAAATTATAATGGCATGTGAGTAATTTTCCCTTGAATTATTCAAATTTTTAAATTCAAATACAAATATTCAAATTTAAATACATGAACAAAATCATCTATGTATTAAACAATAGGAACATAATCATCTATCATATTTAAATATTCAAATTTTTAAATACAAATACAAATATTCAAATTTAAATATAGAAACATAACCATCTAAACAACAAGAACATAATCATCTATCATATTTAAATATTTGAATATTTAAATGCAAATACAAATATTCAAATTTAAACAAGCGGGAAGCACGCGCGCCCACGTAGCGCGGATGAGAGTCGGAATAGGGGCCCCTAGGGATAAGAGCTTGGTGGCCTATTTTAAGAGTCCTTCTATTTTGAGAGCTTAGTAGGGACCCTGTTAGACCTCGATTTTTCTCACGGGCTCTCAAAAATAAGTTTGAGGGCTCAAATAGGGGACTTGTTAGAGTTGCTCTAAGGTGCTATTTAGATCCCATCGACTAATATTTAGTAGCTGATTTTTAGCTTTAGTTTATCTAAACATCACAACTAATTACTAAACTAATTGTTAGTTCATGTGTTAACTAATGATTAGCCTTTTAGTCTATAAAAACAAACTAATGAGAGCTAATAGGGAGTCTTTACTCTTTTGCCCCATTCCTGGTTAGCCGGCACATTGAACGCTTAGTAGAATGATGTAGCGTGGTCCCTGTAGTAGGAACAAAATTACAATTTTTTAGGTATTAATCCAAAATAGTGTTCGAAAATTCGGCCCTAAGCGGGCGGCAAAAGGCGCCGAGCACCACCCAGTGCCGCACGAAGGCCCTAATCGACCGATTGGGCTGGCAGGACGCCTAGGCAGGTCAACCGTGGCGGGCCGCGGCGGCGCGCGTAGCCGGCCAACACACATATTGTCCCAACGCATGCACTAGAGCTAGCGGAAACTGATGAAGAACAAGTGCCGCAACTAGGGTTCGTGATTTAGTCACTGTGCGTCGTGCGTCGTGCGCCGTCTACCGCTTGTTAGGCTACGTCATGCTTCAGTGTCGTGCACCGCGCTTTGGAGGGGAGAACGACGAGCAGAGAAAGCCTGTTGCACCCGAAGGGGAAGAAAGGAGAGGGGAAGAGAACTTGGGTGGAGACGAACGACCCTACGTAGTTAGTAATAGTGGTGGCGCAGCTAGGTCCGTTCCTTATATTTTAAAGGCCTTAGACGAAAGAAAATTAAAGGGCTTTGATATTTTGTAAACGCAATATAAAATAATTTTTTTATTAATTATAAAATTATTTAGTACATCCATAATATATATTATCAAATCATGACACTAATAGATTTTTCATTAATCAAAGCAGAGTCATAACACATTTTGAATCATTGGTAAAAGCTAAAAAACAAACTAACCATGGACTAATGTCTATATTAGACACCGAAAGTCATTTGCAAGACTTTTATTTCCAAATAAAGATCATCAAACTCAACAACATACGATCCATTTTGAGAATTTTTTTCTTAAATTTAGCACCATATAATCTTAATTCAATATAATCCAATGACTTCATGTTTTTTGAGCTAACAAAAACCAAATATACTATTAAACACCTATAACTCTTCTAATCTATTTTTTAATAAATTATTTGATTAAATACTGACCAACAATACTAAATATCGAGTTAAATATATACTACGTATGTATATACAATTTAGGCCCCTAATTTTTTTGGACCCTACGAGTACGCACCCCTAGAGTAGTGCAGTGGTTGCTCTAGGGCTCCTGCTCCTCTGCATGCTCCTCCACGGCGTGTTCGCTGAGTCTGCGGTGTTTACATCTTTACCCATCACTAAAGGTGGCATTTAGCGATGGGTATATATTTTTATCAATCACTAATGGCCATCTTTAGTGACGGGTATAAATATTTACGCTTCACTAAAAGTAGTGGTGAGTATAGATATTCACGTGTCACTGAAGGTGGACCATTAGTGATGGGTATAGATGTTCACGCATCACTAAAGATCTATTTTTTTATTTCAAATATTTTCTATAGAGTTTTGTTTAGTTTCTTTCAGTTCAAATGAGGTAATAAATAGATCCAAGATATTCATGTATGTTCTCTTTTTGTCATTTTTGTCATCATTCTGATGTGATTTCCATGTGATCATCATCAGTGAGCCTCTATCCTTGTTGACACCAAGATTTGGTAAAGACCAGACCCACTACAGATGTCGCACAGTCAATAGAAGTCAAAGAGGTCCGGTCAAAGAAACCCGTCCATATAGTTACAATATGACCGGACATGAAGAAACAGATGAAGAAAAGAGAAGTTGAGAATGATCCAAAATCGGTTACAATATATATTACTTAGACGGCAAGTGTGGCGCCCCGATTTACCGAAATCGGAACATTATTGAATTTTCAAAGAAAAACAATAATACAAGAGGTTCATCATGCGACAACGTACATACGACAAGCATTCATGGTACGCAGACCATATTATTACATAAGAGTGTGAATAAAATAATAAAAATAAACTGCATGACGAACACCTTCTTCAGGATCTTTTTTCTTGACTCGGTCGCTACTCCAGACCGTCTTCATAGTAGGCATCCTCTGTGGGGTCCAACGGGTATGAGTACAAAAGTACTCAACAAGCCACCGCAAATGCAAGTAATAAATGCAGGATAATAAACAAGGACGGGTAATTGGCTAAAAGTGCGGAAAAGTACATTTTCAGTTATTGCAGTTAATGTAGTCAAGTTTTATCATGCGGAAAGTAAACATGAACGTCATCTAACTCGAGGAGTACGTTTTACCTCCTCGCACAACAGTTCTTACATGTCAAACCATCATGCACATACATATTCAAAGTAATCTAACTGTGGGATGTCACGCAACCCGCCCTTGACCGTGGGCTCGGCTTTTCGAAAAGATTTATGACTCTGATCAGAGATGTACTACTGTACCCACAAGGCACGCACTCATCCCGAACGAGATGACCCATACCACGGGAACTCGTGCCAAAACCTCAGCATGAAATGCTCCAAGCGATAACCACCCGCTCTAGGTTTCGCCGGCGCGCCGGGCCGCATCCCGGCTAACGTCGCACCCCCTTTTGCGCCACATTGGTACAAGCCACCCGCAGGTGCTGCTTGACCCATCTCCAAATGGTGGCCTCGGTTTGGAACAATCCATACCTTAGTTAGGACTTACCCATTAGACTTGTGGTTAGTACGGAAGTGTATTGCAACGGATCCCGCAGACCGGTCCTTATAGTGCCCCGGGTGCTACCGACCAATGCCCTAGCTTGCACCCGGAACCCACCATGCATTCACTCACAACCACAACTCCAACACCGATAGAATTCCAAAGATGAGAATAACGGAGATCATATAGTAGAACCAATCGCTACGACTCATTTTTAATCCTATAGCAATCGTGTCAATACATTGGACACTAGCTAATAACATTTATCATATGGTGACAAGGAGTTTAGGCTAGAGAGCATGGCTTGGGTTGCACATCAAGGTCGGGGGATCCTAAATAATATATTGTAAGGATATCATTTGACTAAAGCATATATAACCTATGTGTTTTAGCGATAGTTTAATCAAACATGGGTTCAACATGCTCAAAAGATTGGTTTGGTGACTTGCCTTGTTCAACGAAAGGCGAGGGAGGGACTTCTGGGAAGTATTCTGGCTCCTCGGTGGCGTCGTAGTCTTCCCAATATAATTAAAGTAAAAATAAAATAAATACAACATTCAATTAAACAATATAAAACCACACAACAAGCACATAGGTTTAAATTGGTTTAATTTAAAGAAAATCAAGTTATTGAACCTCTGAAATTTATTTTATAAATCATTTAAAAGGAATTATAATGAAATGTTGTCCTTTGTAAAAAGGGGTTTTAAAAGTGATTTATCTCATTTTAAGTTTTCTAATTAATTCAAAATGAAAGGTTCAGAGAAAACCTAGTGGTCTCATTATTCTAACAGGGAATGAATAAATATAATTTTTGCTGTGATTTAAATAATCAAATTTGCATTTTACCCTAGAGCGGGTGGTTATCGCTTGGAGCATTTCATGCTGAGGTTTTGGCACGAGTTCCCGTGGTATGGGTCATCTCGTTCGGGATGAGTGCGTGCCTTGTGGGTACAGTAGTACATCTCTGATCAGATTCATAAATCTTTTCGAAAAGCCGAGCCCACGGTCAAGGGCGGGTTGCGTGACATCCCACAGTTAGATTACTTTGAATATGTATGTGCATGATGGTTTGACATGTAAGGACTGTTATGCGAGGAGGTAAAACGTACTCCTCGAGTTAGATGATGTTCATGTTTACTTTCCGCATGATAAAACTTGACTACATTAACTGCAATAACTGAAAATGTACTTTTCCGCACTTTTAGCCAATTACCCTTCCTTGTTTATTATCCTGCATTTATTACTTGCATTTGCGGTGGCTTGTTGAGTACTTTTTGTACTCATACCCGTTGGACCCCACAGAGGATGCCTACTATGAAGACGGTCTAGAGCAGCGACCCAGTCAAGAAGAAAGATCCTGAAGAAGGCGTTCGTCATGCAGTTTATTTTTATTATTTTATTCACACTCTTATGTAATAATATGGTCTGCGTACCATGAATCCTTGTCGTATGTACGTTGTCGCATGATGAACCTCTTGTATTATTGTTTTTCTTTGGAAATTCAATAATGTTCCGATTTCGGTAAATCGGGGCGCCACAGCAAGTCTCTAGACTATAAATATGTATCTAATTAGGTAGGAAAAACAACAACACAACCCTAATAAACAAGTGCTCTTCGGCGCATCGCCACACTTGGCTTCCCAAGGTTAATCCCGAGGGGATTCGACACTCAGAGCTGGGCTGCATCATTTCAATCTCCGACGAAGAGGTAAGTTCCGCACCCCGACGAACGTATCAGCTAAGTCAATGTTCTTTAAGGTTGCATCATATTGATCTCTTAAAGATATCGGCTTAGTTAGTACGATCGTCAGTTTATCCCGGTGTATTGGCTAGGTCTAAGGCTACATTAGATTGATCTCTTAGATTGATGTGATTTAGGTGTCATTGTCTAAGGCTTTATTGGTTAAGTCTGACTTCTCTTTCTATTGTATCTGCTTCATGTTGTATACCGTTCATCTAAATAGAGCATGCCCAATACTTTGAAGTATTATTAAATTCATCGTGACTAGCTACTGTTTTCGTTAGGTCCAATCTTGTTATTGTGATAATTTTGATGATACAAATATGCTATCTAACACGTTTTATTTATTTCTATCGAAGTACAAGCTGATAGGTTATCTTTAATTCTATGTTCTATTTCGTGCGCTCTCGAGAGATACCCATCGACCCTCGTCGTGATTATCTTGTCTCATCGGCCGATAGCGTATTCAGCCTGATCGTCCTGTAGTGGTCATCAGCCCTATGGTCGATCGATGTATTTGCTCACAATTATTTCATCCTTACCATATTCATCGGCTTGGCAATCGATCGGCTCTGCTACTAACACTATTGTTTTCTTTGATTGCTTATCAGTTGCAGGGTCAAACTGATTGACACACTAAGAACCTTCTTTTCTAAGATTATAAGACTTATACTGAGTTAAACAAATCTCTTAGGTCATGTGTGGGACAAAAAACTACACCAACAACCCTGAGCCATAATAGAGGAGGAGAGGCGATGATAACAAAGAAGAATAGATTCGAGGTGGTCATGAAAGCGCTCTTTCTATTATTTTTGTCGTTATCCTGGTATGCTTTCCATGTGGTCATCATCGGTGAGACCTCTACCTTGAGACAAAATAGAGGAGATGCAATGATAAAAAAGAATGAGATAAGAGGTGATAAAAATGGAGGAGAGCAAACAATAAGATTTGATGAAGCAATGGTAATAAATATTATTTTAGTTCATGATTTTTAAAGTTAGGGCATGCACAACTCATTGAGGAAGTACTATTTATAAGTTTTGTTACATCATGTATCATGTATGGATAATTAAATAGATAACTTGTACAATAGATCATATGTTTGACTATCCGTAAACTTTTTAATGCATATATACAAACAACGATCAAGCATGATAATATATATATATATAATTGCTTCTTGTATATAAATTGCATGCATCTAAATGTATTTTTTCTCCCTTTTTGGATGGACTCAAATTGGATTGACGTAACTTTGATCAAGAAATATTGTAATCAGTCGTAAGACTGATAGCACAACGGCAGTTTAAACTATTGTATGTTTCCATCTCCCACAAGGATATGATAGACTAATTCAAATTTAGTTCTAAAAACTGCACAGAATGTGATTATAACGATCTCTAAAGTCGAAACAAAAAGATTGAGATGCCATGTTTTTAGCAGCCACTTTTGTATGACTCTTAGGGTCTGTTTGGGAGCACAGAATCCTGACCCATTCCCTGGAAATGGGCTGGGATTCTGAGCTCCGAAACCAACCCTTAAAGTTAGACATATATACCTCTTTATACAATTCTTTCAGGTTCTTGCATACTGAGACCATTTAACCTGACCATTCAATACACCATTTTTTAAAAGAAAAAGACTGCGATGATTGAAGATAAGATGAAATCAATAAGTTGTCAAATAAAAAATAAAGACACTTGCATCTAATAGAAAGGATTACCATTGATGCTCCAAACAGCTACGTAGGGTCTGTTTGGTTCAGATTTTTGAACCAACTTCTGTAGGACCGAAAGTAGCGACCAGAGGGGGGGTGAATGGGCGCCTTAAAAATTCTTTCGAATCAATGGCCTGTTCCCAATACCCAACGCACCTCAAAAGACTAAGCAGCAGAAAATAAACAGAAGGCCTAAGTCTAAGGATATCTAACCTAGAAGCAACTGATGTCAAACAGAGAACTATTAAAGAAGTGCAACTAGGCAGATGAACACTGTGTAACAGGCCTAAACTTCCCAATGAAATGATCTAAATATATGTAAGGTGAAATGAGAAGTTACTGTCCAAATTTGTCTCCTGTTCGGAACTTGGCGAAGCCTGCTTCGCCCGTCGAGGTCTGCTTCGGAGATGATTGTCGAAGACTGCTTCGCTGGTCAAAGCCTGCTTCGGAGGTTGGTGACGAAGCCTGCTTCGGAGGTCAGTTGCGAAGCTTGTCGAAGATGCCGAAGGTGTTTTGGTCTAG
>JAAALK010002059.1:0-50164 GCA_019279435.1 Zizania palustris
TCTCTTGCAGTGCATAGGAACTTTTTGCCACAGCCATTGGCACTAGTTTCTAGCACTAGCCGTGGCACCACTGCAGAACCAAGCACATCAGGCACTTGTGTTTTTGCAGATGGTTTTGCTTTGTCCTCCCTGGTCTCCATCACTAAGGAGCAGGTGGATACTCTGGATGATGATGAGCTTGCTCTCATTGCCAGAAGGTTCACCCGTTTTCACCATGAGAGACGGGATCATAGGAGAGGTGGTTTTAGTTGTTGTTTTGAGTGTGGCGACACTTCTCACATCAAGGCCAATTGTCCTAAACTCAAGAAGAGAAATGAGAGTGAGCGCCCCAAATACCACAAGAAGGAGAGGAAACCCTTTGTGAAGGGCAAGCACGGCAAGGTGGCTAAGATGGTAGCAAAAGCCACTTCCAGAGCATTTGTTGCTGCTCTCAGCGACATCGACAATTCCTCAACTGAGGAGTCGAGCTTTGAGGAGGAGGAGTCTCCAAGGAAGGAGAAGAAGGACAAGAAGGGACGAGATTTCACCGGCCTTTGCTTCATGGCCGACAGCGATCACAGCGGCGATGAGCTTGACTCATCTGAGGTACCACTATCCTATGACCAGCTTTCAATTAAACTAGATGAACTGAATGAAGTAGTTCTTGGTCAGGATAGGTTACTTGTGCAAGCCGCTAGAGATAGAAAAGACCTTAGACTTAGGCTAGAATCTGTTTCTACTGATTATGCCATGCTTAAGTCTAGGGTTAATGATGCTGAATGTGAATCTTGCACTGTTGTCATGGGTGAGCTTGCTCAGTTGCGTTATGTGCATGATCAAACTCTTTTTGAGCTTGAGACTGCACAAAAGCAGCTTTTGATGGTGGATTCTAGTCCTCATGATATAATTGAATGCATGAACTACCCCTTATTACGTGAGAGCATTGATTTACATGATAAGCATGTTCAGGATTTAGAGGCTAGATTGGAGAGGGCCGGTAGTTCTAAGGATGTGCAACCTGTGTGTGACACTTGCATAACCCTTAAGGACCAGCTAGGCACTGTTAGAGAGCGAGCTGAGAACCTCATGACTGAAAATGAATACCTTCTTTCTGTGGTTAACAAATGCACTGAGGGAAAGAGTAGGATGGATTTGCTCTTGGCCAAGACCAAGATGTGTGCTGATAGGGCAGGGTTAGCTCTAGGATCGGGTTTTGAGAGGACTCCCTCAGACAGTGAGAACAAAACTGTTTTTACCTCACCCACTACCTTAGAGAAAGAAAGAGCCATGTTAGACACTCCATCAACCAAAAAGCCTACCCGAACTCCAAAGAAAACAACTCCTCCTGCCAAGAAAATCCCTCCCAAGAAAAACACTCAGCAGAAGCCCAAGGAGCCTGTGAGAGTTGCTCCTATGACCCATGAGAGTGCCCCTAGGAGAGTTTTTCATTGTTCCTACTGTCAGTGGGTGGGTCATTTGGTTGGGTTCTGTTTTCGTCGCATCAAGGATGAGCGACGCTCTCAGGTGATGAGTTTCCAGGACATGCATTACCCATCTCGAGGTATGCATGAGTCTGAGTTTTACTCTCGTCCTGTTTTCGAGGCTCCTCGTGCTTCCTGGAGAGGTTTTGCTCCTCGAGGTGTTCACCATGTTCCATATGGTGGTAGACCCCGGGCGAGTAGCTTTGTACCCCGTCTGAGTAGGAGACCTCGTCATGCTTTTAGATCTCAGCATGTAGGTAGACCTTGCACTTTGCATCATTTTGATTATCCTGTGCGTAGACAGTCTACTTTTATTGTGCCTACTACTCATATCACTCAGTGTTGGATGCCTCGTCATATATTCACTCACCCAGCACTGAGCGATCGAGATTTTCTTATCATGTGTAGGCACCGGACTGAGGCTTGGAGGGCACGTGGATCATGGACTCCGGTTGTTCGCGCCATATGACCGGAGATGCAGCATGGTTCTCCAGCCTCACCACAACCAAGCAAAGGGAACATATCACCTTCGGCAACAATCGAAGGAGTAGAGTGAAAGGTAAAGGTGTGGTAAGAATCAACTCAAATTTCACTCTCAAAGATGTTGCTTTGGTTGAGAACCTGGGATACAATTTTCTTTCTATATCTCAGTTGCTTGATGAGGGCTTCGAAGTGCGATTCCATCTCAATACTTCGCAAGTACTCAATTCTGATGGCGTTGTTGTGTGTAAGATCTTTAGAGTTGGGAGAGTCTTTGGAGCTGATTTTTCTGAGTCATCTGGTTCTTCTCATTGTCTTGTTGCACATTCTACTTCTGAGCTTTGGAAGTGGCATAGGAGACTAGGGCATATGAGCTTTGAGTTGCTCGCTCATCTGAGTGCCCTAGGTCTGATCCGAGGATTGCCCAAGCTCAAGTTTGAGAAGAATTTAGTTTGCGCTCCTTGTCGACATGGAAAAATGATTGCCGCTTCGCATTCGCCAGTCACCACAGTGATGACTGAACAACCCGGAGAACTTCTCTACATGGACACTATAGGTCCTTCTCGGGTTAGTTCTTTAGGCGGCAAGTGGTATGTGTTAGTCATTGTCGATGATTTCTCTCGCTACTCTTGGGTCTTCTTTCTTGCTAGCAAGGATGAAGTGTTTTCACACTTTTGGAGCTTGGCTTTGAGACTTGTCACTGAACTCCCTGGTGCATTGAAATTCATTCGAAATGATAATGGCACTGAGTTCAAGAACAGTCTATTTGTTGACTTTTGCATGGAGCATGACATAGAACATCAATTCTCTGCTCCGCGGGTTCCTCAACAGAATGATGTTGTTGAGAGGAAGAACCGCACTTTGGTTGAGATGGCTAAGACGATGTTTGATGAGCATAGGACTCCTAGAAAATTCTGGGCTGAGGCCATGAATACTGCATGTTACATATCAAATCGAATATTCTTGCGCTCAATTTTGAATTTGACATATTATGAGCTACGTTTTGGGAGACAACCCAAAGTTACTCATCTTCGAGTTTTTGGTTGTCGTTGCTTTATCCTAAAACGTGGAAACTTAGACAAATTTGAGTCGCGTTCTTCTGACGGGATCTTTTGGGTTACACTACACATGGTCATTCTTAACGTGTTTATAATTTGGAAACTAACACTGTCATCGAGTCATGTGATGTGACTTTTGATGAATCAACCCCCTCTGTTAGTTCTACCTTTGAACATGCAAATGAACACGACATGGAGCAGACCATCTTCGAAGAAGATCCTGGAGAGTTCGAGGATGAACCCCTACTACCCTCAACATCAACCCCCGAAGCCGACCCCGCTTCAACCACTTCGGCATAAGGTCCCGAAGCAACTGCCTCGACATCGGTCATCTTGGACCACACCAACGCACAAGTTGAGGGGGAGACTGCATCCCATCGCGAGGCTCCACATCATGTTCAAAGGATGCACCCTCCCGAGCAGATCATTGGTGAGCTTGATCAAAGGGTAACATGTTCTCATGCTCATTTCATTGATTCTGCTTTTGTTGCTTCTTTTGAGCCCTTAGATGTTAGTCATGCACTTTCTGATTCTAGTTGGATCAATGCCATGCATGAAGAACTTGAAAATTTTGAGAGAAACCAAGTCTGTACTTTAGTTGATACTCCACCAAATGTTCATTTCATTGGAACAAAATGGATTTTCAAAAACAAACAAGGGGAGGATGGGACTGTAGTTAGAAACAAGGCTAGACTTGTACCTCAGGGTTATTCTCAATTAGAAGGGATTGATTTTACTGAAACTTTTTCACCCGTTGCGCGTCTAGAGGCCATTAGGATTTTGCTTGCCTTTGCGACATCCCGGGGATTCAAACTCTATCATATGGATGTCAAAAGTGCATTTCTTAATGGCTTCATAGGCGAAGATATTTATGTAAAACAACCCCCTGGTTTTGAAAACCCAAAATACCCACATAAAGTCCTTAAACTTCATAAGGCTCTTTATGGACTCAAGCAGGCCCCTCGGGCTTGGTATGATAGACTTAAGTCTTTTCTGCTTGAGCGGGGGTATTTGATGGGATCTGTTGATAAAACCCTGTTCACTCTCAAGCATGGCAAAGATTTCCTCCTAGTTCAGATTTATGTGGATGATATCATCTTTGGTGGCTCTTCTCATGTTTTGGTTGCCGAGTTTGCAGATGCCATGAGCAGGGAGTTCGAGATGTCCATGATGGGTGAACTCACATTTTTCCTTGGTTTGCAAATCAAGCAAAGCAAATAAGGTACCTTCGTCCACCAGACGAAGTACACCAAGGACCTGCTCAAGAAGTTCGACATGGCTGATGCGAAGCCCCTTGCCACCCCAATGGCTACATCTGTAGCATTGAATCCTAATGAGGATGGAGAAGCCGTAGACCAGAAGGAGTTCCGAAGCATGCTACGAGGCCGGACATACACTTCGCAGTATGTCTGTGCGCTCGTTTTCAAGCTTCACCACGAGCTTCGCACCGTCAAGCGGTAAAGCGCATTCTCAGGTATCTCAAACATACCTTAGAATTCGGCATTTGGTATTCTGCATCTTCCTCTTTGTGTCTTCGAGGTTATTCCGATGCGCAGTGTAGCGCCCCGATTTAACAAATCGAGACATTATTGAATTTCAGAAGAAAAACAATAATACAAGAGGTTTATCATGCGACAACGTACATACGACAATATCCATGGTACGCAGACCATAATTATTACATCAATGTTTTAATAAAAAAACAGTAATAAAGATAATTAGAAAGCGGCATGACGAACGTCTTCTTTAGGATTTTCTTCTCGACTGGGTCGCTACTCCAGACCGTCTTCGTAGTAAGCATCCTCTATGGGGGTCCAACGGGTATGAGTACAAATAGTACTCAACAAGCCACCGCAAATGCAAGTAATAATGCAGGATAATAAACAAGGAAGGGTAATGGCTAACATTGCGGAAAAGTACAGTTTCAGTTATTGCATTTAGTGTAATCACATTTTAGTCATGCAGAAAAGTAAACATGAATATCAATAACATCAACTAACTCGAGGAGTACGTTTACCTCCTCGCACGACGGTCCTTACATGTCAATCCATCATGCACATACATATTCAGAGTAAACTAACTGGGGGATGTCACGCAACCCGCCCTTGACCGTGGGCTCGGCTTTTCGAAAAGATTTAAGACTCTGATCAGAGATGTACTACTGTACCCACAAGGCACGCACTCATCCCAAACGAGATGACCCATTTCACGGGAACTCGTGCCAAAACCTCAATATGAGATGTTCCAAGCGATAACCACCCGCTCTAGGTTTCGCCGGCGCGCCGGGCCGCATCCCGGCTAACGTCGCACCCCCTTTTGCGCCACGTTGGTACAAGTCACCCGCAGGTGCAACTTGACCCATCTCCAAATGGTGGCCTCGGTTTGGAACAACCCATACCTTAGTTAGGACTTACCCACTAGACTTGTGGTTAGTACGTAAGTGTATTGCAATGGATCCCTCAGACCGGTCCTTATAGTGCCCCGGGTGCTACCGACCAATGCCCTAGCTTGCACCCGGAACCCACCATGCATTCACTCATAACCACAACTCCAACACCGACAGAATTCCATAGATGAGAAACAATGGGGATCATATAGTAGAACCATGTACTACGACTCATTTTTATCCTATAGCGATTGTGTCTATACTTTGGACACTAGCTAATAACATTAATCATATGGTGACAAGGAGTTTTGGCTAGAGAGCATGGCTTGGGTTGCACATCAAGGTCGGGGGATCCTAAATAAATATAATGTAAAGGTTCTCATTGGACTAATGCACATATATAACCTATGTGTTTTAGCGATAGTTTAATCAAACATGGGTTCAATATGCTCAAGAAATTGGTTTGGTGACTTGCCTTGTTCAGCGAAAGGCGAGGGAGGGACTTCCGGGAAGTATTCCGGCTCCTCGGCGACGTCGTAGTCTTTTTGATATAGTAAAGTAAAATAAAATAAATACAACATTCAACCAAACAATATAACATCACATAGTAATCTCATAGGTTTAAGTTGGTTGGATTAGAAATAAATCAAGTTGTTAGAGTTCTGAAATTCAGTTTATAAATATTTTTAAAATGAATTAAAATGAAGTGTTATCCTTTGAAAAAAAGGGTTTTAAAAGGGGTGATACTCAATTTAAGTTCTTTAATAAATTTAAAATGAAGGTTCCATAGAAAACCTAGTGATTTACTCATATCAACAGGAAATAAATAAATATAAACTTTACTGGAATTTAAATAATTAAATTTTACATTTTTAACCTAAGGGTATTTAAACATTCATTTAAATAAACATGAAATGTCCAATGTAAACCTACTGTTTTTATTGTATAAACATGTAGAGAATAATATCATGAATTTTCTGAAATTGGAATGGCAATTTTTAGAGTTCAAACGCGCCAGATATGGATTTTACAAGTTTTAAACCTTTTCTGGAATTTATTTTCAAATTTTAAACTCCTCGGGTCCACGGTGAGCTAGGCTCACGGTGAACCCGCGCACTGTGCGCGTGCGCCGGGTCGATCTGGACCGTCAGATCCAGATCCGACGCGCGAGGGCGAGGCGGGACGCGTAAGTCGACGTGGACGGCCAGGATTAAAACGTTCGAAGGGGTACCATGTGGACGCACGAGATCGCACGCCGGTTTTAAATGAAAACGAACGCGTGAGATCACACCGTACCACTTCACTCGGATCCGATGGCCCGGATTAAACCGAACAGATGATTTAATCCCAAGCGTTGGATCTGGTCGCACGGCCAGGATTGAATCCGGCACAGTGCGTGTCGGGGGGTAAAGTACCCCTTCTTCCCCGACTCCGGCGATGCGACGGCGAGCGATTCCAGCGAGGTCGAGGGTTATCTAGTCTAGCTAGGACTAAAAATGGAAAGAGGGTACCGAGGGGAACAAAAGGGTACCCTTGCGGTGGTCCGGGGTCGACGGGGTGAGGCCGGCGACGAGCGGTGGCGGCGAAGGTTCTCGGTTCCTCGGCGGGGACGACGATCCGGTGGGCTTCGTCGACGATGGAGCGGTGGCCGGGGTCGGTGAGGTCCTGGCGGTCACGGCGGTGCGGTTGGTGCGGACGGAGAGGGGTTCCAGCGACGGCGAGCGGTGGCTGGAGGCGGAACCGAAGGAGTGCGCTCAAAAGCAAACTACGGGCGCTCTGTTTGGTCCAGGGTTGCGAGGGTGTGGGGGTCGAGCGTGGCGGAGGCAGGGGGTTTAAATAAGGCGTCGGAGGGAGCTCGCATGCAAGGAAAGCCGGGGGAGAGCTTTAAGTCACCGGCGAGGGCTCGGCCATGCACGGAGCTGCGTTCCCGGGGGCTTAAACGCGTGCCTTTATGTGTTTAAATGGGCGGTGGGCCTCGGGGAGTTAATGGCCGGCGTCGGTTTAACGGGAGGGGGAGCCGGCGAGCGGATCCGAGGCGAGGTTCTCACCGGCGGGATTAGGGGGGGCCTGGCGCGAGGTTGATGGCGAAGCTGACAGGAGGGGGCCACTGGTCGGCGGGCGCGGGCGAGTGAGGGTGACGACTGATGGGTGGGGCCGCGGTGTCGGGTTCGCGCGCGAGGGGAGGAAGTTGGCGCCGACAGGTGGGGTCCGGTCGTCAGTCTAAGGGGTGCGAGGTAGGGGGTTGGGCCGGCCGGGAGAGAGAAAGGAGGGAGGGGAGCCCATTACTGTTTTCCAAGGTTTTCTGATTAAAATAATTGCAGAAAATAGTTTAAACCTTTAGGGGCATTTCCAAAGTGGGTAAAAATTTGTAAAAATTCTCAAAAACATTTCTTGGCCTTGGGAGTCTATACAAAAATTTTCAGCTACTGGTTTGGCCATCTACTCTATGTTGTAGTTCAAAAGTGTATAAAAGAGTATTAAAAGTATTTTTAGAAATATATATTCCAAGAAATTGAATTTTACAATATTTTTATTGTTTTGAAAATTTGGGGTGTTACAAACCTATCCCCCTTACAAGAATCTAGTCCTCGAGATTGGAACGCTACTCGAATAACTCGGGGTATTGGGCTTTTAGTTCGTCTTCCTTTTCCCAAGTGGCTTCTTCGGCGGGATGGTTGTTCCATTGAACCTTGCAGAAGCGAACTACACGACTTATGGTTACTCGTTCCTTGGTTTCCAAGATCTTGATGGGTTTCTCTATGTAGGTCAAGTCTTCTTGGACATTGAGCTGTTGGAGATCGGCTTGCTCGGTGGGTACACGGAGGCACTTCTTCAGCTGAGAGACATGGAACACATCATGAACCCCTGCCAAGGATGGAGGCAGTTCGAGTTGATATGCCACTTCTCCTTGTCGTCGGAGGATCTGGAAAGGTCCGACGTAGCGGGGTGCTAGTTTGCCTTTCATGTTGAACCTTTGAGTGCCGCGGAGGGGAGTGACTCGGAGATAGACATAATCGCCCTCCGCAAAGGCTAGGTCTCTTCGACGGTTGTCGGCATAGCTCTTCTGACGGGATTGGGCTGCCTTCAATCGGTCTCTTATGATTTTAACCTTCTCTTCAGCTTCCCTTAATAGATCCGTCCCAAACAGTTGTGACTCTCCGGTTTGATCCCAAAGCAACGGCGTTCTGCACTTTCGCCCATAGAGTGCTTCGAACGGGGACATTTGCAGGCTGGCTTGATAGCTATTGTTGTAGGAGAACTCCGCATATGGTAAGTTCTTGTCCCACATTCCGCCAAAGTCCAGAGCACAAGCTCTAAGCATATTCTCCAGTATCTGGTTGACCCTTTCGGTTTGACCGTCGGTTTGTGGATGATAGGCGGTGCTAAAGTTCAGCCGGGTGCCGAGTTCCTCTTGAAGGTTCTTCCAAAACTTAGAGGTAAACTGACTCCCACGGTCAGATACAACCTTCTTAGGAACTCCGTGAAGGCACACGATCCGGGTCATATACAACTCAGCCAACTTGGCGACGGTGTAAGTTGTCTTGACCGGAACGAAGTGAGCTACCTTGGTGAGTCGGTCGACGATCACCCAGATAGAATCGTGACCATCTTGGGTCCTGGGCAGTCCTGTGATGAAGTCCATTCCTATTTCTTCCCACTTCCATTCAGGGACCTTGAGAGGTTGAAGAAGTCCGGCAGGCCTCTGATGCTCTGCCTTGACTCGCCGGCATGTGTCGCACTTGGCCACATACTCAGCTATTTCTCTCTTTATGCTGACCCACCAATATTTCTCCTTCAGATCTTGATACATCTTTGTACTCCCGGGATGGATGGAGTATAACGTATCGTGGGCTTCTTGAAGGATGAGGGTCTTCAATTCAGGTAGGTTGGGTACGCATATCCGGTTTCCGAACCAGATGGTACCATGCTCGTCCTCGGAAAATCCGGGGGCTTTACCCTTTTTCATGTTCTGCTGGATCTCTAGGATGTTCGGGTCTTCCTTCTGCTTTTCTCGGATCTAGTCTATTAAGACAGGCCGAGACTCCAAGGCAGCGAGGTATGCTCGAGTGGTGATTCCTAGGTTTAGCCTTTCCATCTCCTTGTAAAGCAAAGGAGCTTGGTCCTGAACCATGATGGCATTGCAGTACCCTTTTCGACTAAGGGCGTCTGCCACCACATTCGCTTTGCCCGGATGATAATGGATGCCCAAGTCATAATCCTTGATCAGTTCCAACCATCTTCTTTGCCTGAGATTCAGATCTGGTTGGGTGAATATGTACTTGAGGCTCTTGTGGTCGGTGAAGACCTCACACCGATTCCCCACAAGGTAGTGTCTCCATATCTTCAAAGCATGAACCACAGCTGCTAACTCCAAATCGTGGGTCGGGTAGTTCAGCTCATGCGGCCTCAGTTGCCGGGAGGCGTAGGATATCACCTTCCCTTATTGCATCAAGACGCATCCCAATCCTTGACGAGAGGCATCACAGTAGACGTGGAAGTCTTTCCGGATGTCTGGCAGAGTCAGAATAGGAGCTGATACTAGCTTCTTCTTTAGGGTCTGGAAGCTTTCTTCGCAGTCGGGGGTCCATTCAAACTTCACTTCCTTCTGCAGAAGTCTGGTCATAGGCTTGGCGATCTTGGAAAAATTCTCGATGAACCGGCGGTAGTATCCGGCCAATCCGAGAAAACTCCGGATCTCGGTCACGGTCGTGGGCTGCAGCCAGTTGGTTACCGCTTCAACGGTGGTTGGGTCCACTGCTATTCCTCCGGCAGATATAACGTGGCCGAGGAACTTCACCTCAGACGACCAAAATTCGCATTTGCTGTACTTGGCGTACAGTTGCTGCTCCCTTAGCTTTCCGAGGGTCAGGCGGAGGTGAGTCTCGTGTTCTTCCTTGGTCTTGGAGTAAACGAGGATATCGTCGATGAATACCACGATGAACTTGTCCAAGAATTCCATGAATACATTGTTCATCATGTTCATGAAAAAGGCCGGGGCATTCGTGAGTCCGAACGACATCACGGTGTACTCATAAAGTCCATAGCGAGAGGTGAAGGCAGTCTTGGGTATGTCTTCTTCTCTAATCCTCAACTGGTGATAACCTGACCTGAGGTCAATCTTGGAAAACACCGAGGATCCTTTCAGTTGATCGAACAGGTCGTCGATCCGAGGCAATGGGTACTTGTTCTTGATGGTTACGTCGTTCAAGGCTCTATAGTCCACGCACATCCTCTTGGTCTTATCCTTCTTCATGGCAAATATAACCGGTGCACCCCAGGGTGAGGTACTTGGTCGAATATACCCTTTTTGTTCTAGGTCTTCGATGTTGCTCTTGACTTCGGCTAGTTCATTGGTGGCCATCCGGTATGGGCGCTTGGAGATTGGAGTGGTCCCGGGGACAAGTTCGATTCTGAATTCGATATCCCGCTTGGGAGGCATTCCGGGTAAGTCTTCAGGGAAGACATCCACAAACTCCTTGACTATAGGTACCTCTTCAAGAGCTATCGAGTGAAGGGATGCTCCGAGTGGTTCGCGACTGGTCATCCGAAAAGTGACAGTTGCGCCTTCAGGGTTGGTCACCGTGACGGACTTGTTGGCACAGTCGATCACTCCCTTGTGCTTCATCAACCAATCCATCCCTAGTATGAGGTCGAGTCCGGTGCATTGGATGAGGACTGGCTCGGCCCGAAACAGTACTCCTTGGATGTCAATTTGAACCTTAGGGCTGTATAAGCGGGCTAAGGTCCTATTGCCGGGAGTGGCAATCACCATGGGAATGGTAGAGGGAGCACGTCCAGTTCGTTTGTTTTCACAAAATCTTCTGAGACGAAGGAGTGGGTTGCTCCAGAGTCAAATAGTATTACGGCCGGTACGGAATTCACAGTAAACGTACCGAGTACGACTTCAGGAGCCTCCTGAGCTTCCTCCGCGCTGATGTGGTTGACGCGGGCGCGAACTACCTGGTTGGGTGCCGCGCCTTGAGTCTGCTTGGGGTGAGGACACTGGTACGAATAGTGCCCTTCCTTGCGGCAGTTGAAGCAGACGACCGGCCTCCCTTGGCGATCCTTCAAGATCGGGGCCTTGGCGGCTGGTGTCGGCTGAGCAGCTGGAGCTGGTGGAGCGGGACGAGGATGCCCGACGTTGGATCCACCGGCGGCGTGAGGTGGCCTGTAGGCAGGCCGAGGATGGTAGGCGAGCGCTGGTGGCGGAGGGACGAAGCGGGGCCTCTGAGAGTTCGCCTGCTGATGCTTGAAGGCGATCATCTTCCTCTTCTTGAGGTCCAGCCTGTTTTGCTCAGTCTCTTGGATGAGCGCTTTGTTGACTAGCCGTTGGAAGTCGGCGTAGTCGGTGGCGACGAGCTGGATGGACAGCTCATCCTTAAGTCCCCGGAGGAACTTGGCTTGGCGGAGGGCGTCGGTGCGCACTTCCTCCGGTGCGTAGCGGGCGAGGCGATTGAACTCATGGAGGTACTCCATGACGGTCCTGTTGCCTTGCTGCAGGTCGCGGAACTCCTGCTGTTTCACCGCAATGACACCGGCGGGGACGTGGGCGGCACGAAAGGCGATGGTGAATTCCGCCCAAGTCACTACGTGGTCCTCTGGCTGGGACTCACGGTAGTTGTCCCACCATTCAGCGGCGGGACCCTGGAGCTGGTGAGTGGTGAAGGCCACTCGCTCCCGGTCGGTGCAGGGGAGGAGGTCGAGCTTCTTTCCGATGGTGCGAAGCCAATCTCCGGCCTCCATCGGGTTGGTAGTGCTCGAGAAGATGGGCGGGCGCACGCGCAGGAACTCTGAGAGTTGTGGAGCGGGCGCGGGTGCTGGTGCACGAGGGGCGGGTTCCCTGTTCTGCAGACGGTCCAACTGAGCTTGTTGGTTCTGCATCTAAGTGAGGAGGGCGGTGATCAATTGGTTCTGATTCGCCATCATCTCCGCCAAGGTGGGGTGGTTGGCGGAAGGCGACCCAGACTGACGCGGGCCCGTTGCACCCCAGTTGGGCACAACACCCTCGGGCGCATCACGGCTTCCTCCTACTCCGTTGTTGGAGCCAGTGTTCTGGTGGTCGGCCATCTTCTGAATATACATAGTGATAAGGCAAAGGATGACGAAACAATAATACAATCAAAAATACCATATAAGATTCCAGCACATAAATGGAGTGGTAGAAATTGTTCATTACAATCAAGTTTTTATTCTACCCACAACACACTCGTCGTGGGTAGCACCACATACAAAATCATGCTGTTTATTTCAAATGGTGACTCCTAACGCCTACTCGCCACCGGAGGCGGTCTCCGTGCTCTCGGAACCACGAGTACGCGGCTCCTGAGGGATGGTGGGTTCGAGAAAATTCTCGATGATGGGGTCGGAGACGAGGCCGGGGGCGTGGTGCAGGGGCGCTGGTGGAAGGTCTGGCGGGGGAGGGTCGTGGCGGGATCCTCTTGGGGCGAGGGAGGGGCTCACGGATAGGCTTCTTCTTCCTTGGAAGAAGAGGAACCATCTCCGCAATATCCTTCTGCAGCTGCATGATCTTGCGCTGCAACTCGCCGTTCTGTTGGATCAAGTTCTTCGTCTCTTCACGAAAGAACTCAACCGCCTCATGGTGCTCATCGGCGTCGAGCACCGCCTCAGTATGGAGATCGTCCATAGCTTGTAGAAGACGCGACTACCGAGCCATGACCGGATCACGCACGGAGTGAACTCCGAGGTAGATGCTACGGTGGGCGCCGGGAGTACGCTTCGGCACAAGCCGGAAGGACGAGTTCTGAAGACGATCATCGTAGATCATCCTCAGCTCCATGAGGGCCTGGAGGGCGACTCGTTGGCACGCGACGTCGAAAGTCGGGCCTCCAAGTGCGGTGGTGTAGGGCGGCAGATGCTCTCCGGAGCCGTGGACGGTGAGGGAGACGTCGCATGGCCCGGCGAACTCGTCGGGGTACACTCCTTGAAATTCGGGTTCGAAGAGGAACCCGAGGAAGGTGAGCATCATACGGAGCTCCCGGACGAAGCCCTCGTAGTGGCGGCAGTAGCTGTGGACTTGGTAGACAGGCATCTACAAAACAGCAAGTTGAATAAAAGTGAGGAGAGGAACAAAGTTTATAAAGTAGATTTTCAAGAAATAATTTTCTATGGCTAATGGCTAGGCGGGTCTGTTTGGCTTCCTACAGTCGAGTCGGCTCTGATACTATCTTGTAGCGCCCCGATTTAACAAATCGAGACATTATTGAATTTCAGAAGAAAAACAATAATACAAGAGGTTCATCATGCGACAACGTACATACGACAATATCCATGGTACGCAGACCATAATTATTACATCAATGTTTTAATAAAAAAAACAGTAATAAAGATAATTAGAAAGCGGCATGACGAACGTCTTCTTCAGGATTTTTCTTCTCGACTGGGTCGCTACTCCAGACCGTCTTCGTAGTAAGCATCCTCTGTGGGGGTCCAACGGGTATGAGTACAAATAGTACTCAACAAGCCACCGCAAATGCAAGTAATAATGCAGGATAATAAACAAGGAAGGGTAATGGCTAACATTGCGGAAAAGTACAGTTTCAGTTATTGCATTTAGTGTAATCACATTTTAGTCATGCGGAAAAGTAAACATGAATATCAATAACATCAACTAACTCGAGGAGTAAGTTTTACCTCCTCGCACGACGGTCCTTACATGTCAATCCATCATGCACATACATATTCAGAGTAAACTAACTGGGGGATGTCACGCAACCCGCCCTTGACCGTGGGCTCGGCTTTTCGAAAAGATTTAAGACTCTGATCAGAGATGTACTACTGTACCCACAAGGCACGCACTCATCCCAAACGAGATGACCCATTTCACGGGAACTCGTGTCAAAACCTCAATATGAGATGTTCCAAGCGATAACCACCCGCTCTAGGTTTCGCCGGCGCGCCGGGCCGCATCCCGGCTAACGTCGCACCCCCTTTTGCGCCACGTTGGTACAAGTCACCCGCAGGTGCAACTTGACCCATCTCCAAATGGTGGCCTCGGTTTGGAACAACCCATACCTTAGTTAGGACTTACACACTAGACTTGTGGTTAGTACGTAAGTGTATTGCAACGGATCCCTCAGACCGGTCCTTATAGTGCCCCGGGTGCTACCGACCAATGCCCTAGCTTGCACCCGGAACCCACCATGCATTCACTCATAACCACAACTCCAACACCGACAGAATTCCATAGATGAGAAACAATGGGGATCATATAGAAGAACCATGTACTACGACTCATTTTTATCCTATAGCGATTGTGTCGATACTTTGGACACTAGCTAATAACATTAATCATATGGTGACAAGGAGTTTTGGCTAGAGAGCATGGCTTGGGTTGCACATCAAGGTCGGGGGATCCTAAATAAATATAATGTAAAGGTTCTCATTGGACTAATGCACATATATAACCTATGTGTTTTAGCGATAGTTTAATCAAACATGGGTTCAATATGCTCAAGAAATTGGTTTGGTGACTTGCCTTGTTCAGCGAAAGGCGAGGGAGGGACTTCCGGGAAGTATTCCGGCTCCTCGGCGACGTCGTAGTCTTTTTGATATAGTAAAGTAAAATAAAATAAATACAACATTCAACCAAACAATATAACATCACATAGTAATCTCATAGGTTTAAGTTGGTTGGATTAGAAATAAATCAAGTTGTTAGAGTTCTGAAATTCAGTTTATAAATATTTTTAAAATGAATTAAAATGAAGTGTTATCCTTTGAAAAAAAGGGTTTTAAAAGGGGTGATACTCAATTTTAAGTTCTTTAATAAATTTAAAATGAAGGTTCCATAGAAAACCTAGTGATTTACTCATATCAACAGGAAATAAATAAATATAAACTTTACTGGAATTTAAATAATTAAATTTTACATTTTTAACCTAAGGGTATTTAAACATTCATTTAAATAAACATGAAATGTCCAATGTAAACCTACTGTTTTTATTGTATAAACATGTAGAGAATAATATCATGAATTTTCTGAAATTGGAATGGCAATTTTTAGAGTTCAAACACGCCAGATATGGATTTTACAAGTTTTAAACCTTTTCTGGAATTTATTTTCAAATTTTAAACTCCTCGGGTCCACGGTGAGCCAGGCTCACGGTGAACCCGCGCACTGTGCGTGTGCGCCGGGTCGATCTGGACCGTCAGATCTAGATCCGACGCGCGAGGGCGAGGCGGGACGCGTAAGTCGACGTGGACGGCTAGGATTAAAACGTTCGAAGGGGTACCATGTGGACGCACGAGATCGCACGCCGGTTTTAAATAAAAACGAACGCGTGAGATCGCACTGTACCGCTTCACTCGGATCCGACGGCCCGGATTAAACTGAACAGATGATTTAATCCCAAGCGTTGGATCTGGATCGCACGGCCAGGATTGAATTCGGCACAGTGCGTGTCGGGGGGGGGGGTAAAGTACCCCTTCTTCCCCGACTCCGGCGATGCGACGGCGAGCGATTCCGGTGAGGTCGAGGGTTATCTAGTCTAGCTAGGACTAAAAACGGAAAGGGGTACCGAGGGGAACAAAAGGGTACCCTTGCGGTGGTCCGGGGTCGACGGGGTGAGGCCGGCGACGAGCGGTGGCGGCGAAGGTTCTCGGTTCCTCGGTGGGGACGGCGATCTGGTGGGCTTCGTCGACGATGGAGCGGTGGCCGGGGTCGGTGAGGTCCTGGCGGTCACGGCGGTGTGGTTGGTGCGGACGGAGAGGGGTTCCGGCGACGGCGAGCGGTGGCTGGAGGCGGAATCGAAGGAGTGCGCTCAAAAGCGAACTACGGGCGCTCTGTTTGGTCCAGGGTTGCGAGGGTGTGGGGGTCAAGCGTGGCGGAGGCAGGGGGGTTTAAATAAGGCGTCGGAGGGAGCTCGCATCCAAGGAAAGCCGGGGGAGAGCTTTAAGTCGCCGGCGAGGGCTCGGCCATGCACGGAGCTGCGTTCCCGGGGGCTTAAACGCGTGCCTTTTTGTGTTTAAATGGGCGGTGGGCCTCGAGGAGTTAATGGCCGGCGTCGGTTTAACGGGAGGGGGAGCCGGCGAGCGGATCCGAGGCGAGGTTCTCGCCGGCGGGATTAGGGGGGGCCTGGCGCGAGGTTGATGGCGAAGCTGACAGGCGGGGGCCACTGGTCGGCGGGCGCGGGCGAGTGAGGGTGACGACTAACGGGTGGGGCCGCGGTGTCGGGTTCTCGCGCGAGGGGAGGAAGTTGGCGCCGACAGGTGGGGTCCGGTCGTCAGTCTAAGGGGTGCGAGGTAACGGGTTGGGCTGGCCGGGAGAGAGAAAGGAGGGAGGGGAGCCCATTACTGTTTTCCAAGGTTTTCTGATTAAAATAATTGCAGAAAATAGTTTAAACCTTTAGGGGCATTTCCAAAGTGGGTAAAAATTTGTAAAAATTCTCAAAAACATTTCTTGGCCTTGAGTCTATACAAAATTTTCAGCTACGGGTTTGGCCATCTACTCTATGTTGTAGTTCAAATGTGTATAAAAGAGTATTAAAAGTATTTTCGGAAATATATATTCCAAGAAATTGAATTTTATAATATTTTTATTGTTTTGAAAATTTGGGGTGTTACACGCAGTCCCTACTTTTACTTGTCTAGTTACCTTGATTGAGTGGTGATGCTTTTATTTCAAAATGATAAAATCACATGTTGTCATCACGTTTTTAGAGAATGTTAAATTGAGCTGAGCACATGATAATTGGTATTAAATGTTGGCATATTTGTTGCTTTATGTGTCTTTGCAACTCTGCCCATTTCGAAGCTATGCATCTTTTACATGCTCCTTGATGCTTGCATTGCCAAAGGGGTAGAAATTTTTGAGTTCTCTGCAGCAAGAGGGTAAAATAACTCAAGGGGAGTTTTTATCTTGCAAAGGGGAGATTTGTCGAAGGGGCTTTTACTCTTTTTGAAAAGGGGGAGGAAAATTATTTTGTCAAGTAACATGATTTGGCTCGTTTCTGAGTTTTTATGGTCACTTGTGTGCTGAAATTTTTCAAATTTTCTTGAACTTGAATTTGGTTGTCAATGCACTCATCAAGGGGGAGATTGAGAAACCAAGCGTTAGTTTCGGAGTCTGTGATGAGTGATTGACAGATTTTACCCTCTGATTCAGAAGGGTCCCTCCGAAGGGGTTCGGAAGTTGGTTCTCCGAAGGTGTTCGGAGGCTGTTTCACCGAAGGGTTCGGTGGGTCTGTTGGCTGCAGCTATTGCAGCGGAGTGTGCCTGTCGGAGGGGTCCGACAGTACACAATGACTAGGTTGTACCGAAGGGCTTGGTACTTTAGGCGGTACACCGGAGTGTGTATCGGAGGTTGTTTACCTGGAGAGGTCTTTGGGGTACTGGAAACACTTGTCTCTCTGTCTGTGGTGCGCAGGTGACTTCGGAGGCGACGGACGGTTCGTAGCAAGTGAACCTGGTTCAAGCGGGAGGCTTGATGCCAGGGGAGCAGGGAGCTCCGTCACGAAGGCTACAAAGGGGTCGAGGTCAGACCTCGGGTCGAGGTGCGCCAGGAGAAGGCAGTAAGTGCGGAGCCTAGCTCCGGGTGAAGGTACTCCGAGACGAAGGGTACTCCGAATGGAGTGACTTCGGAGTATGGTGGATCAAGTCCTCAGCAATGAGGCAAGGTGTTCGAAGTGTGCTCCAGAGGGAGACACTCGAAGGTATACCCGACTAAGGTCTCAGAAGTCGAGGTGCATCGAAGGCATGGTCCGAGTGAGGATCGTTGAGGAGTGTGCTCGCGGAGAGACACTGCGACGAAGTGCTCATGGAATGCTTCATGCAGAGGCCTTAGACGAAGGAGGGACTTCGAAGGGTGGTACTCCGAAGGTGGGGCTTCGAAGTAAAGCTGACTTCGGAGCGAGGCAGGCTCCGGAGCGAGGCAGGCTCCGAAGTGAGACTGACCTGAGGTACTTCGGCCATGCATGGCTTTGGTACACGGACTGACGGAGTTCGAGCTGGGAGAAGCTGCGAAGCCGTGGTGGTCCACTCCAAAAATGTTGGTGCGAAGGCCCAAGGGCTTTGACGGCTTCGGCTCAAAACCGTCATTGTATCGAAGGTTGTCTTCGGTGAAGTGAAGGCCGTCAGGCTCAAGGCTTCTCACCGACGCTACCGCACCCCTCGCGTGCGAAGGGGGCTTCAGAAGGGTCCAAAACTGTAAAGGCTGACAGCGTCTGCTCTGCAAAAGCTGGTGTTGTCCCCTCTGCGAAGCTGACAAAAGAAGCCTCCAAATAAAGTAGACTACCAGTTGTACCCCCTGTTCTGATGAGACAAAAACGGTGTAAACCCTAGGAGTAAAGTAGTCTATTCACAGGGCTGAATAGTGCTTGTAAATAGTGGAGGCTGGCTAGGTCACATCAACACTTTGAGCAGTCATTTTTGAGCTCCTGTGCTAGCCGCCACATACCTTGTATTCATCTTGTGAGTTCATTTTGTGTTCCCTGTTCAAGCATTGAAGTTTTGATTCTGTGTTCATTTACTGCTTGAGCTTGTATGCATACTTCTCTGCATGCTTCGATCTCTCTTGTCTCACTTCTTTTGAGTTGAGTTTGGGCATTGAATCCTTTCTGGAGAAGTGTGTGAGAAGCCTATTTGAGCGAAGTGTGTTCAAGAGAAGTGTGTTTTTCAGTGTCTGTTCGCTCTGTGTAAACTGGAGGCTAGACCTCTCTGATTACTAGCGAAGCACTGGTCTTGGATTAGATCGAAGCCCATTTTTCTTCCCTTATCGAAGTCCTCGGCGAAGTCTATTTAGTGTGCGTTTAGACCTTCGAAGTACGAAGCCCAGCACCGGTTGCTGTCGCTGAGTATTTGGTTGAAGTCCGTAGAGAGAAGTCTGCTCTTGCGAAGTCTGTAGTGCGAAGCCTGCTCGAAGGCACCCAGTGTGCGGAGCCTACACTGACTTAGCAAAGCTGATCGAAGTCCTCAGAGGGAAGTCCGCTCTTGCGAAGGGTGAAGTGCGAAGCTTGCTCGAAGGCACTCTATGTGCGGAGCCTGCACTGACTTTGCAGAAGCTGAATTTTCGAGGTTGTGGGTAGAGCGAAGTCTTCTTGTCTTCGAAATTTTGCTCTTTGCGAAGCCTGTATTCGGAGCTGTGAAATACCTCCGAACCAGAACTTCGAAGGGTGTGTTCGAAGCCTATTCCGCAGAAGACAGAATTAAAACAGAAGGCTATTTTTAGTCTGAAATTTTAAAAGCTCCCATTCACCCCCCTCTGGTCACTGTTTCCGGTCCAACACTATGTCTCATCAATCAGTCGGATGTACTAATCCATGTATCATATGCGCCTCATGTTTGGGCTGTGGAAGAGGCTTCATCAATGGATCTGCCATGTTCAAATTCGTGTGCACCTTGCAAATCTTCACATCACCTCTCTCAATGATCTTGCGGATCAGGTGATATCACCGAAGTATATGTTTGGATTTCTGGTGCGATATAAGCTCCTTGGCTTGTGCAATGGCACCACTATTATCACAATAGAGGTCCATTAGACTAGATGCACTAGGAACAACACCTAGCTTAGAAACAAACTTCCTGATCCAAACGGCCTCCTTTGCCGCTTCTGAAGCAGCGATATACTCAGCTTCTATTGTAGAATTGGCCACCGTCTCTTGCTTGGAACTCTTCCAACTCACTACACCTCCATTGAGGCAGAACACAAAACTAGATTATGATTAATAATCATCTTTATTGGTTTGAAGGCTAGCATCTATGTAACCACTTACAAAGAGCTCGTCTTCACCACTGTATACCAGGAACATTTCCTCAGTCCTTCTCAAATACTTGAGGATACTCTTTACTATAGCCCAGTGACTTTTACTCAGGTTCGATTGGTACCTTCTCGTAACACTTAGAGCATATGAAACATCTGGGCATGTACACAACATGGCATACATGATGGATCCAATTGTGGAGGTATACGGGATCACACTCATCTTCTCTAGCTCATCATGTGTCAAAACACACTGAGTCTTACTAAGAGAAATACTATGTGACATTGGCCGAAAACCCTTCTTGGAATTCTGCATTTTGAACCATTTCAAAACCTTGTCAATGTACATACTTTGGCTTAATCCAATTAACTATTTTGATCTATCTCTATAGATCTTTATGCCCAAAATGTATGCCACCTCTCTAAGATATTTCATCGAAAACTATTTTTCAGTGAAGTCTTGACAACATTCAACAAAGAAATGTCTTTTCTAATCAATAATATTGTTGGCGCAAATGTTACGCCGACAGGTTCTCGGTAATCAAGAACGGACAAACAGGAAGTTTGTGCTTTAGGACTAGCTTGAGCCTCCGAAATGGATAATAGCTCAAGTGGTCCGAATGAGTGTGGATGAACAACTTGTTCTGGATCCCTTTTTACAAGGTACAATGGGGGGTATTTATAGGGAAAAAAGCATAAGGAAAAGACCTATTTACCCCTAAATTACAACCGACATAGTAGAAACTATTCGGTATTATAATCAAGGTTATACACGGTAAAGCACTGCAAGGTAGATGGATAAGCTGGACATCCAATCAATCATTTCCTTCTGCTTCGAGGCCTCCATCTTCGCACCGTGGCGCCCTCCGGTCGTGGCGACGTATGCTCCGAACAGCAGTCCGCCACCTTCGGGGTCCTCACTCCGCCAATGAAGGGTTACTCTTTAAGTTTTGGAAATAGAGTAATTTCCCCCAACAGTAGCCCCTCGAATACGCCTTTCTGTAGTTAACCTGTTTTAGAAAGAAGGCAGTATACGAAAAGAACATTTCTAATTTCTGAGGCTTAAAGAGGATTGGAAGATGCTGTGACTTAGCCCAGGATTTTGGACCCAATACTTTCGAACCTTCGTCTTCGAGTTCTTGATACAGTGAGAACACTCACTGGGAAGGGAACGGTTTCAGAGTGTGAGCGTCGTGGAGACGGTTTCGGAGTACCCACGTCGTGGAGACGGTTCCAGAGAGCGAACGTCGTGGGGCGCCGTCAAAGTTACCGTTACGGCGCAAGTAGCCGTTACCTTCTGCAAAAAAGGTAACGGTCGATTTTTACAGCGGTTATACGCCGTTCCAATTACCGGACCCACTTGTCGGTGACGGAAGCCGAACCTGCAATGTGAAATCAACCGAAGAGTAGTACTGGTCGCGTGGTTATAAAAGGGGAAGACGAAGATTAACCGAGATTTTTTACCGCATTCATCACCTGCGATTCACCTTTCCCCCAATCTTCCAAACTCTTGAACGTTCGAGCGCGATGGCGAGAACTAGCCACACCACCCCTGCAGCGGCCAACACCTTGGCGCAGAGGCAGGCGTGGGCCGCTTCGGCAGCAGCGGCAATGGCGGGGGCTCCGAGCGGTGCTTGGCCCAAGAATCCTCGGGCGCTCCGTCCGCCCTCCAAGAAGAGGATTGCTCTAAGCTTCATCATCGGCCAATCCTTGAGCACCGCCGAGTCCATTGAAGAAGCAGTGGACGGAAGGTTGGGTGCTGGGCTGAGGACTCGAGTCCCCGGGACGGAGTCGACTCCAAGGCCCAGGAGCAGAGAGGTGGTAGTCTTCGAAGCATTCTTCGAAGCAGGCCTAGGGCTGCCGGCCGTGGACTTGGCAGAGGTGTTGGACTTGTTCCATATCACCCTGCCTCAACTGTCCCCAAACGCCATCGCTCGATTGGCCATCTTCGAATAGGCGCTCTGGGCGGAGGGGTGCGAAGGACGCTCCGAAATCTTCGCCGCGACCCACGAAGCCATATGCCAACCGAAGCCACAAGACGGGCCAGGGGACTCCAAGGTGACGATAGCCTTCGGCAGCGTCAACTTCCAGCTGCGGAGGGAGCACGCCCTCCGCTTCCCTACCAAAGCTATAAACGACAGATGGTACACCAACTGGATATTTCGGTGGTTTTATGACGAAGTCGGAGAGGACTCCCCCCTCGTTGGTCCTCTCCAGGAGATCTGGTACCGGAAGGAGGCGGATATCTCTCCGAACCCTAGCCTGCTCTCGACGAGGCTAGGGTTGCTTACCTCAGTGGCTCGTCGTATGAGCATGCACGACTTGGCTGAGGAGTTCGTCGCTCTTCGGATCCCTCCCCTCGGAGCCAACTGGCCGATTGTGTTCCCACAAGCTTCGGAGGGGGACCTCCGAAACTTAGGTAAACCTTCTCCTTGCTGCATCATATTTGAACGAAGAAATCAATTATACTTATATTCTCATACCTTTTTCTTTCAGTGGCGCCTCTGGTATTGGCTCCGGAGGACATAGTTCGGGCCACCGAACGAGTTCTCGGAGCCCCTTCGGTGGCCGAGAGGCAAAGAAGGTTGGAGCTGGTGGGGAGCTGGGAGCGATCCAACAGAGTGTGGAGAGCTCTCGGCATGGAGCCCCCGGCTCTTCCTGACTTCGCTCCGACCGGAGCAGTTGGCCGTAAGAGGAAAGCCGCTGCCGAGCCCTCCAAAAAGGCCAGCAAACAGCCGCTTCGGAGGAAGAAGGTAGCGAAGCACCCTTCGGAGTTGGCGCCCGCCTCGTCTGTCTCATCGCCGGGTGCGCAAAGCTCGGCCTCCAAAGAGGTAGAGGACTCCGACGGCCAGACAGCAGCGGCCTTTGAAGCCTACCTCCTGGGTGACGAAGATACAGGGGAAGTCCCTCCTCCCACCTCCGTCGGGGAGGTGGTAAGCGTGGCTCCTACTGCTCCTGCTGCGCCCGTCGTCGTTCAGGTGGAGTCGTATTCCCCTATTCCCAACTTGCCCGCACCCGAGGTGGTCCCTACGGAGGCCGTGGCTCCGATGGAAAATGTTGAGGGTAGGACCTCGGGGGATGACTTCGCCGACATCCTCCAGATGTACGAAGCCCTGGAGGATCCAGCAATCCTTCCCCACGAAGCTCCCGGAGGTTTTTCTCGAAGCTCCTCCCTTTTATACTCAATACCTGCTTGCTGTCTGTGAAAACATGCTTATTGATTTGTTATTGAAATAGGTACCTCTTCGGGTGTCGATGCTTCGGTGGCGTCCGAAGCCCCTGCGTCTTCGGAGGTTGTCCTCCGAGCGAATCCCTCCGCGCCTCTGGACGCTCCGAATTTGGCGGCGAAGAATGTGTCTTTCGGGGCAGACGACGTGCTCGCCGGGACGGAGTTGGCGACGGAGGTCACTCCTGTTGTGGCCACCTCGACCACCGAGGTTGCCTCCGCCGCTGTGGTTCGGGTTGAAGAGGTGGTTGCCGAAGGTCGGGGTACTCCTGCTTCGCCCTCCTTCGTGTCGAGGCGAGGTAAGAGTATTTCTAGCCTCGGCCTTCTTCCTGGCCAGGCCGCGCCCTCCGTTGGCAATTCGGAGGATGAGGCCGCAGCGGATGATGCCCAAGCTCTATCTTGTCTTCTTCTGCTGGCTCCGTTCCTGGAGCACCGGAGTGGCCTCCGAAGACTTATGGAGCCCCTGGCTGAGAGAAGCCAAGACATTGCCAATTCGGAGTTGATCTCCGTCTTGAGCGAGGCCAGGGCTTCGAGGCTCAACACAGCCCTCGAAAGGGCCGCCCTTCATGTATAAAAAAGACACCATAGCTACTTCGCATTAGTAGTCATAAATACTTTAGTACTTACTTAGTTCTTTTTGCATCAATTTGTTCTTGCTAGAGCGGCAGCGACTTCCAACGAGGTCGAAGTTAATCGACTTAAACGGAAGGTCACTACCCTCCAGACGGCTCTTAACGACTCCATCGGGAGATCCCTCAGGCTGGAGGAAGAAGTCTTGGAGGAACGGAGGGCTAGGGCGGCGTCAGATGAAGCCCTCGGAGCCCTCCGTTCGTCTGCCCAGGAGGTCGAGGCCGAGCGCGTTGTCCTTCGAGCGGAGGTTGAGAGGCTCCGCCAAGAGGCCGCTACCTCAAGTGCGCAGCTGGTAGAACTTCAGGGAGCTCTTAGCCAGGCGATGGCCCTCAAGAGTTCTTTGATGCTCCTGGTGGCCGAAGTGGGCGCGACTGCTGCAGGCCTGGAAGCAGCGGAGAAGAAGAATTCTAGTACTGCGGACCGTACCTTGGAAGCCCTCCAGGGTACGCTGGAGTACTTTGGCACCATGTGCCCTTCGGCTTCTGCTGCAACCCACGAGCCCCTTGACCGAAAGCTGACGAGGATCCAGGTTGCTTCGTCGTTGATGAAGAACTCCGGTATTCGGTATGGGGAAATCTCCGGACAGTGTGCTGGTATCGGGGTTCTTCGTCATCTTGAATCCCTTCGGATCCCCCTTGGCTCAGTCGAAGGCTCGTCTCCTGGAGGCTTCGCGGACGACGACTTGCTGCGGCCATCTTCGGAGGTGGCTTCGGCCTGGGAGGCCTTCCGGTCGACCTGGAAGACGGATCATAAGGCCGCAGCTAAGGCTTGGATTGACGAGTCCCGTCGGCAGAAGCAAGCGCAGACAAGGCCACCACTTCCTGCTGCGTCAGCCCCTTCGGTTCCTGCTCCGCCGACCGACCCGCAGGTCTAGCTGCTTAGGACTGTTATGTATATGAAGCCCTGTAAACCCTGTTTTTATTAATGAAAAAGTTATAAACGGGAACTTGTCTTGGGTGTTCTGCTATTCTTTAGGTTTTGTCATGCCCTTCGAGCCCTGACTTTGAACTTCTGGAAATTACCGACGAGCTCCGAAAGGAGTGGGCAAACCTCGAGGGTTTGAGGCCTTACCGCCGCTCCCGCTTTTCTGTTCCTCGTGGAGACGAGGGGGAGATCACCCTTGAGGTTCGAAGGGACGTCATAGCTTATATTAAAGAGGAAGAGAAGACGGAGGGGTCCTCGTCTTCCGAACCTATTTACTGGTCCGACTCGGAGTACCGAGCTGAAGACCCTGCGGAGGCTGACTCCGAAAGGCTCCTGACATGGGCTGAGCTTCAAGAGGAGCAGAGGAAACTGCGAGCCTCGAAGAAAAAGAGAAGTACCCGGACTAAAAGGACGACTTCGGCGGCTTCAAGTTCCGAAGGGCAAAGTAGCCGCAGGGGTAGCTCTAGGGGCCGAAAGGGTCTCCGATTTTATTTAGGCTTAGACAAAAATTTCTCTTGATGTATAATTATAATGATTTAATGTGAAATGCTTCGAAAGTATATTGTGTGACTCGTACCTTCCGACCCCCCTTGTGGGTGGCGTAGCCTTTACCATAGAAAAGGGTTCGCTAGGCACAATGACTGTCCGAACACCTGCATGCTTCGAACTTTGTACTTATCATTTGCTTTCGAAGACTAAAAATTTGCTCGCTGCCTTTTTTTTAAGTCTCTAGACTCTTGTACGGATCCTAACAAGTCGTAGCCTGGAATCCGTAGGTTGGCCGCCTTCGGCTCTTTTACAGATACTTCGCATCCGGAGGCTGAAAATTTGTTTCCTTTAAAGTCCTTAGACTCTTCTACGGATCCTAACAAGTCGGAGCCTGGAATCCGTAGGTTGGCCACCTTCGGCTCTTTTACAGATACTTCGCACCCGGAGGCTGAAGATCTGTTTTCTTTAAAGTCCTTAGACTCTTCTACGGATCCTAACAAGCCGGAGCCTGGAATCCGTAGGTTGGCCACCTTCGGCTCTTTTACAGATACTTCGCACCCGGAGGCTGAAGATCTGTTTTCTTTAAAGTCCTTAGACTCTTCTACGGATCCTAACAAGCCGGAGCCTGGAATCCGTAGGTTGGCGGAGCCGCTGAACCAATGGTTCGGAGGCAGCCCCTTGGGTCTTGAGAAAAATGCTTGGCTCTACCAGCATCACCGTCCTCCCAATGCGTCCATCAGGAGTAAGGGATATTCGAAGAGCAAAACAGGTTTCAACCCTTATCTTTATTTATAGAAAGGAAAGTGCTACAAGTGATTACAAGGAGGTCTTAAGCGTAATATCGCTTAAGGTGCTCCGCATGCCATGCATGTTTCAACTCTTCCCCTTCTAAATTAGCTAATTTAAATGATCCGGGGCGTCTTGAGCGTAAGATAACATATGGTCCTTCCCATTTGTTTCCTAGCTTCCCCGGAGCTATTACACTTCGCAATACTAGATGACCTGGCTTTAACTCACTTAATCTAACTTTCGGGTCATACCACGTTTTGGTGTGCTCCTGGTACTTAGTCAGGTTGGCGACAGCTCGAAGCCTTGTTTCTTCTGACAGATCTAGTGAAGTACTCCAATCATCTTCGTCCCCGGGTTGAATTATGCGAAGCGACTCCCCTCTGAGCTCCGTAGGAGTCATGGCTTCATCTCCGAAGAGCAATCTGAATGGTGTGAAACCTGTTGATCTAGTTTGAGTGGTTCGGATGGACCATAAGATTTTAGGTAGTTCTTCGACCCACGGCCCCTTGGCCAATCCTACAATTCGGCGATTTAACCCGGAGAGGATGTTCCCGTTGGCTCGCTCGACGGCTCCGTTGGACTGCGGATGTCGCACTGCTGCGAAGCATAGCTTAATGCCTAGTTCTTCACAAAATGTTTCAAAGGTATCAGCTTCGAACTGGGTTCCATTATCCACCGTCAACTCTCTGGGAACTCCGAACTTGCATATAATATTCTGCCAGAAGAATTTTTGCACGTTCCTCGAGGTGATAGCTGTTAGCGGCTCCGCTTCCACCCATTTTGAGAAATATTAGATTGCTACTACCGCAAATTTCAAACCGCCTTTTGCCACTGGGAAAGGGCCTATGAGGTCCATGCCCCATCTAGCCATTGGCCATATTGGGGCAATAACTTGAAGCTGAGCTGGTGGGCGATGGCTCCGTCTGCCCATCCACTGGCAGCCTTGGCATGTTCGAACTAGTTCTTCTGCGTCTCTTACAATTGTTGGCCAATAAAACCCTTGCCGAAGCATCTTGCCTGCTAGCGCTCGAGGGGCTAAATGACCTCCGCACAGTCCTTTGTGGATGCCCCGAAGTATGTCTTGACCTTCGGGCTACGAGATGCATCAAAGTAGGGGTGAGCACACTCCGGCCTTGTATAGCACTTCATCAATAAGCTTGTAATTTCGAGCTCTTGCTTGCAACCTTCGAGCTTCTGGGCCTTCCGGAGGGTCCATGCTACTTTGCAACATGCTTATTATCGGAGCTCGCCAATCTGTTGTTGGAATGCACATTACTTTTGATGAGGGTATTTGGTCGGCCGCTGGCTGCTCTAGCTCTTCGTAGAAAGCACCCTCCGGGAGGTCCACCGCTCCCGCTGCAGCCTTTGCAAGAATATCTGCAAGTTGATTCTCTGCCCGAGGGATGCTTCGAACTGTAAACCCTTTGAATGCTGCTTCGGCCTTGCGGATTTCTCGAAGGTATTGCGCGAGATGTGGGTTTTTTGCTTGAAAGCTTTTGTCAATATGCCCCGCGATGACTTGGGAATCTGTCTTGATCACTATTCTTGTAGCTCCGAGCGCTTTAGCCTTTCGGAGGCCTAGCAAGATTCCTTCATACTCGGCAATGTTATTAGTGGTTCTGAAGTTGAGCCTTGCGGAATACATAGCCTTTTGCCCTGATGGTGACAAGATGACGGCCCCTGCTCCAGCACCTGATGCTTGATAAGCTCCGTCAGAGAATATTGTCCAAAAACCTTCGGAGGGTTCTTCCGGGGTCCAGATTGCAGATGGAGTCCACTCTGCTACGAAATCTGCTATAATTTGAGATTTAACAGTTGTCCTCGCCATGAAGGAGATTTCGAAGGGTGCCAGCTCGACTGCCCATTTTCCAATCCTGCCTGTGGAATCTTTGTTTCGGAGCATATCCCCAAGAGGATACGACGTAGGGACGATGAGGTTATGCGCCAAGAAATAATGCCTTAGCTTTCGCGAGGCCATTACTAGGGCATAGGCAAACTTCTCGAGCTCGGAGTATCTGACCTTGGCTTCGGATAATGCCTCCGACACAAAATAAATTGGGTTTTGCACCAGCTTCCCTTTAAGCTCAACCTCTCGGACCAGCACTGCGCTTACTGCTGAACCCGTTGCTGCAAGATATAAAAGCAGTGTTTCCCCTGGAAGGGGAACAGTTAAGGTTGATAATGTGTCGAGGTATGCTTTTATATCCTCGAAGCTCTTGTGGCACTCCGGCGTCTAGCTGAAGCTTTCGGATCCCTTCAGTGCCTTGAAAATTGGGAGGCTCTGCTCTGCCGACCTGGACAGGAACCTGCTGAGTGCTGCGAGCCTTCCTGCTAGCTTCTGTACTTGTTTCAAATTCTCTAGCGGAGCCATCCTTTATTCAACGAGGTCAAGTCAATACACATGCGCCACTTGTTTGAGTCCTTTTTTCTTACAAAAACAGGGTTAGCCAACCACTCAGTATGGGCTACCTCCCTGATAATGCCAGCCCTTAACAATTTTTCTACTTCGGCATTGGCTAGGCTTGCTCTTTCTGCTGGCAGCTTGCAGAGCCCCTGGCGCACCGGCTTGGCCTTCGGGTTGATGAGCAGACTATGCTCGATGATTCTTCGATCGACCTCGGTGATGTCTTCGTCGGTCCAAGCAAATATGTCTAGATTTTTCCTGACGACTTCTTCTAACGAGGCGGTTATTTCTGGAGATAGCCCCTTGCCAAATTTCACTGGGTACTCTTTGCCATCTTCCGAGATTATTCTTGTCTCGACATCACCCTCCGGGCTTGGCTTGAGCGAAGATCCCTTCGGAGGGTTCAAGGCCTCTGGTACTTCTTCGGCGCTTTCTGCTACATTATGCACTTGTCGGGGGTCCAATGGCTGCCCATGGCCATACTCTGTCCTCCTGGCTACAGCCTGGTCTCCTGAAATAGTAAGCACTCCACCTTGCGTGGGCATTTTGAGACAAAGGTAATTGTGATGTGCTATAGCCCCGAACTGGTTCAACATCCCTCGACCGAAGATAACATTGTAAGCGTAAAGGGCATCAACCACATCGAAGACCACCTCTTCTACTCGGGCCAAAGGCCCCTCTCCAAAGGCAACCTCGAGGCCTATTTGGCCGAGAGCATCGAGAGGCGGTCCTGAGAACCCTTGAAGCGGTCGGGCTGCTGGAAGCAGATGCTTTCGAGGTATGCACATCTGGTCGAAGGCATGGACGAAGAGTATGTATGCGGAGCTCCCGCCGTCTACCAGGATCCTTCAAACGTCTGCTCCTGCTATATCGGCAGAGATGACTAATGGGTCAGCATGGGGGAACTTCACCCCCGCCGCGTCGCTGGCTGTGAATGAGATGGGCACACGGGACCATTCTGGCATCCCTTCGGCGGAACTCGAGGTCCCAATGTGCCTGACCTCGCGGACGTACTCGCGGCGCTGTCTCTTGGACATGCTTCCGAGGGTCCCCCCTCCAGAGATGGGCAGGACCACTCTCTTGCCGCGGTCTTGTGGGTCTTCTTGCTTTGGTGGTGGTATAATACTGGCCACCGGTAGCCGCATGGGGGCTTCGAGGGCACCGGCTCGGGCCACAGTTTGAACAGGCTCCGAGCGTGCCGACGGTGGGGCCCGATCCGAAGTACCCCGCCCGGTATTTCGCTCAAGGTAGTCGCCCCGAAGGGCCAATACTGCCTTGCAATCCTTCATGTCATGGCTTCTATTGTCGCCATGCACACAACAGAAAAAACTTTGGCGCCTGCCAGGCATCCTTTCTTGAGGCTTTGGTGGCCCAGCCTTGAAATTTTTCACCTGCTGGAAGTTGGCAGGTGCCTTCGAGGCTGAAGGTGCAATGTTTAGCACCTCCGAGCGGAAATGCTTCTTTCCTCGCTTGTACTCGTTGAAGCGGTTGTCTTGTGGAGGTTGCAGTGTAGCGGAGGCTTCAGGCTCCCTTTTGACTTCTTGGAGGGTGGGCAATGGTGCTTCAGCTCGCCGAAGACATCCTTCCTCCGCCTTGGCATACTGTTCGAAGTATGCCATGAGCTGTGCCACAGATGTCACCGGCTTCCGATGGAGTTTGCTGAGGAGGTCGGGGTTCAACACCCCTTCGCGGGCAGCATCAACTACCGAGGAGGTAGACAGGCCCTTGATCTGTGACTTGGTGTGGGCGAAGCGCGTGAAGTACTCCCGGAGGGTTTCTCCCACCCGCTGCTTTACCTGAAACAAACTTCCTGTGGACATCGGGGCCACGAAGGTACCTTGGAAGTTGCTCACAAATTTCTTTTTTAGCTGCTCCCATGAACTGATCGATCCTGGCTTTAGGGACCAGAACCAGCGGAGTATCACGCCTTCGAGAGTGAGGGGGAAGCATTTTGCCATGGTGCTTCGCACCCCTCCGCTTGCTTCTATTGCCAGGGTGTAAGAGCGGGCGAACTCTCCGGGGTCCGACCCCCCGGAGTACTTGTGCAGCTTCGAGGCCTTGAATCTGGGGTCGAAAGGCACTCTCTGCAGATCAGGGTGTAACGGAGATTCATTATCGAAGGATGCATTCTCGGCTTCCTCCGGGACTTGGATAACTTCTGGGGGATTGCGGGTTCCATCGTCTTGAGGCCCCCCTGGAGTTTCGGTGGAAGCTTGAGTGCGGAGGCGATCAACGGCCTCTTCCCTCCACCTGGATACCTCCTCCTGAAGCCTGGCTAGCTGCGTAGCCTCGGTTTCGGGAGGGCATTCGTCTTCGTCGGAGGGCACTTCTGGATCCCGGCTAGCTGCGTAGTCGGTCTGAAGCACCGCAGGAGGAGGCAGAGGGCCCCGGGGCGCTCGACGCCCAGCGGTCTCTGCAGGAATCGGCAGATTAGCTGAGGGTCCGGCTCCATTGGTCTGAGGGGACCTTCGAAGAGGACCCGAAGCCTGGCCACGCTTCGGAGGCATAGCTAGTCGTGAAGATGTCTTGGAGATGGAGGACTTCGAACGACTCGAGGGGTCGAGAGAAGGCCCTCAAGCTGCACTAAGAAGCCCTTAACTGAAGGGTGTGCGGAGTCTTGGGACTCCGAGGCTCCCTCCGTAAGTGCTCTTCGGAGTGCAGTCAGCAGTAGAGAACAAGCTTTTAGAACTCGGTTCCCCACGGACGGCGCCAACTGTTGGCGCAAATGTTACGCCAACAGGTTCTCGGTAATCAAGAACGGACAAACAGGAAGTTTGTGCTTTAGGACTAGCTTGAGCCTCCGAAATGGATAATAGCTCAAGTAGTCCGAATGAGTGTGGATGAACAACTTGTTCTGGATCCCTTTTTACAAGGTACAATGGGGGTATTTATAGGGAAAAAAGCATAAGGAAAAGACCTATTTACCCCTAAATTACAACCGACATAGTAGAAACTATTCGGTATTATAATCAAGGTTATACACGGTAAAGCACTGCAAGGTAGATGGATAAGCTGGACATCCAATCAATCATGTCCTTCTGCTTCGAGGCCTCCATCTTCCCTTCGGAGGGTTCTCTAGGACTTCGCACCGTGGCGCCCTCCGGTCGTGGCGACGTATGCTCCGAACAGCAGTCCGCCACCTTCGGGGTCCTCACTCCACCAACGAAGGATTACTCTTTAAGTTTTGGAAATAGAGTAATTTCCCCCAACAAATATGTCATCCACATATAAGACCAGAAACACAAGTTAGCTCCCTCTAGCCTTCTTGTAAACAGAAGGCTCTTCTTTGTTCTTGATGAAATCAAACCCTTTGACTACCTCATCAAAACGAAGATTCCAACTCCGAGAAGCTTGCTTCAATCCATAAATGAAATTTAGCAACTTGCAAACTTTCCCAACATTCCCCGGACTATCAAGACCTTCAGGTTGTGTCATGTACACATCCTCACTTAGGTTTCCATTTAGGAAATTTGTTTTGACATCCATTTGCCATATCTCATAATCATAAAATACGGTAATAGCTAAGATGATCCGAATAGACTTAAGCATAGCGACGGGCGAAAATGTTTCATCATAAGCAACACCTTGAATCTGTCTGAAACCTTTCGCCACCAATCGTGCCTTATAAATGTGAACATTTCCATCAACTTCTATCTTTTTATTGAAGATTCATTTACACTCAATGGTTTTTACACCATCAGGTGGATCAACCAAGTTCCAAACTTGGTTGACTCGCATGGACTCCAACTCGGATTTTATGGCTCCAAGCCAATTCTCAGAGTCTGGTCCCATCACTGCTTTCGCATAGGTCTTGGGCTCGTCATTGTCCAAAAACAACACGTCGCGATGCCCAGTGGTCAAGAACATGTGCCTCTCTGGTGCATGGACTACTATCCCAGACCTTCGTGGGGTTGGCTCATCCATAACAGGGTCTACAACATCTTGCGCCTCCTGCTCTAGTTCAGTGGAATTTAGAACACTTTCTAGTGGCTCTTGAACCTCTTCGAGATGCACAATCCTCTCACTAACTCCTTTTGAGAGAAATTCTTCCTCAAGGAACACACCATTTCGAGCGACAAACACTTTGCCATCCTCTCTATTATAGAAATAGTATCCTTTAGTTTCCCTAGGATACCCCACAAAGAATCACTTGTTAGACTTAGGACTGAGCTTGTCAGACGTCATACGTGTGACATATGCCTCACATCCCCAAATCTTTAGAAAAAAACTAGGACTCCTCCCAAACCACATCGCATATGATGTCTTCTCTACTGACTTAGATTGAACTCTATTAATCGTGAAAGTTGTTGTTTTCTAGAGCGTGACCCCAAAAGGATAATGGAAGATCAGTGCAACTCATCATAGACCGCACCATGTCCAACAAAGTGCGGTTTCTCTGCTCGGACACCCCATTCCATTGAGGCGTGCCTGGTGAAGTCAGCTATGGAACAATTCCACATTGCTTCAGATGATCACTACACTCATGGCTCAAATATTCACCCCCATGATCCGATCATAGAAATTTAATTGTCTTGCCCGTATGATTTTGTACCTCATTCTAGAACTCCTTGAACTCTTCAAAGGATTCCCACTTATACCTCATCAAGTAGACATAGCCATATCTACTAAAGTCATCGGTAAAAGTAATAAAGTACTGAAATCCTTTCCTAGTCGTGTGACTCATTGGACCGCACACATCAATATGTACTATGGCCAATAGCTCACTATGTCTAGTGAAGGGCGTCTTTGTCATTTTGCCAAGTAAGCAAGACTCACATGTGTCATATGATTTAAAATCAAATTACTCCAAAAGTCCATCACTATGGAGCTTCTGCACACACTTCTCATTTATATGACCTAAACGACAATGCCAGATGTAGATGGGATTCAAATCATTGAGTCATTGTTTCTTAGTACTAATGTTATAAATGTGTGCATCATCAAGACTCAGAATATACAATCCATTCACTAATGGACAAACACCATAGAGCATGCCATTCGAAAATATTGAACAACTATTGTTTTTTATTACAAATTCAAAACCATCTTCCTCTAAACATGAAGAAGAGATAATGTTTCTTCCTAAGGAGGGAATGAAATAACAATTATTTAACTCCAAAACTAATCCTAATGGTAGCGACAATGAATAAATGCCGATGGCCAATGCTGCAACCTTTGCACCATTCCCAATGCGGATATCCATCTCACCACTTGCACACTTTCTTACTCTACACAACACCTACAACGATTTGCAAGTATGAATCATCGACCCGGTATCAAATATCCATGAATCATTTGGACAAGTAGCAAGATTAATTTCAATAACATTAATACCTGAAGCGGAAGTCCC
This sequence comes from Zizania palustris, assembly GCA_019279435.1. Classification (NCBI taxonomy): domain Eukaryota; kingdom Viridiplantae; phylum Streptophyta; class Magnoliopsida; order Poales; family Poaceae; genus Zizania; species Zizania palustris. Next base: position 33,913 of record JAAALK010002059.1, read on the forward strand.
ACTTCCCTTTTTATTCTTCTGCTCTTCTAGGTACACCTTGGAATTGCGCTTCCAATGCCTAGGCTTATGGCAATGGTGGCATACATCAAAGTAGACAGGACTAGACCTGAACTTTCCAGTTGGTTTAGACTTCACACTAGAGATCGTATCTGTAGTCTTAGCCTTTTTCCTCTTCCTCTTCTTGCCCTCATTCTAAACAACCATCACATGGTTCAGAGTCTTCCTGATACTCTTCAATAGATTTTAGCATCCCATGCAACTCAGCTAGTGTCTTCTCCAATCCAACCATGTTATAATTCATGATGAATGGCTCAAAGCTTAGTGGGAGCGACTAGAGAAAGACATCGATAGCGACATATGGATCTAGTGGAGTGCCCAGTCTCTCTAGATTCTCTACGCAACCAATCATCTTGATCACGTGAGGGCTCACTGGGCTCCCTTCAGCCAGTCTGCTACCAAATAAACATTTAGACGCATTGTATCTTTCTGCCCTTGTTGGATCCTGAAACATGCCCTTAAGACCTACGATCATATCGTAAGCATCATGTTCCTCATACTGTTTCTGAAACTGAGAGGACATGCAGGTAAGCATCAGGCAGCTGACATCCATGGAATCACTAGCATGTTTCTCATAAGCACGCTTATCTGCCGCAGAAGCATCCTCTCTTGGTACATCAGGGTGAGGTTCCTCCAGAACATAATCCTTTTTCTCTTGTTTGAGAAAATTCTCAAGTTTTAATACCAATCCATAAAGTTTGTTCCAGATAATTTATCTCGTTCAATAATAGATCACAAATTAAAAACTAGAGTGCTCTTAACAGTAGACGTAGTAGATTCCATGATCTACAAAAGATTAAATGTGAGGTTTAGTACTATGCAATGTTTATCTTCTATCCAATAAAAGATGTTCCACTATCAAAACTAGTCAGTTTTCCTCTCATGACTAAGAGTGGCGCAAGATCCATGGTCACACTATCTCCTAGTGAGCTTTGGAATCATTGCTAGAAGCTAGTTGACATAGGTAAGCAACTCCTTGCTAATCACATCATATGTGACTCTTGTCATTGAAGAAGCATCCAATGCTCGACCTCAACTCCTATGCTCCAAGGCCCAAAACCGTTTTGTTAGCCTCGTCAAGTGAACCAACACTATGTGTGCAGAAGTCCGACTTCTACCCCAACTGGTCGAGATAAAAGATAGAACACTGCTTTGGCAGACCCACTATCAATGAGCACGAACTGTGGTGGGTGCAACTATTGGGAAGAACATCAACACTTAATTTTCTGAGGGAAAACTACTCTAGCATCGTAACATCCCTAGCGCACATGAAACATGCAAGAATAGAATAACATGAACATAAGAAAGCATCACATGCAATCATATTAACTGTGACATAGCATGGCCTTCTTTACATGGCGATCTCCATCTCCATGGCTCTCATAATTGAGTGTGTGCTTCCGTCCTCCATGAAGAGTACTAGTCCATCTCACATAGTCTATACTAATTACATGGGTCGAAGCACTGCGGAAACGACATACAAGCCGTAATAAATTTTACATCAGCCTTGTGCTGTAAATAACCATGACACACATGCCATATTTGATTTACATTCATTGCATGCATCTCATACATCACATATATCTAAGGCCATGCCAGTCACGACATTCTTTGCAAAACAAATTTAGGTGAGCAATCTACAAGTGACTGGATTTTGGATCTGAAAAACCCGGGTCAACAGGCTCGGTTTTTCAAAATCACGCGGGTCGGAACTTCCGATCCTCAGAACTTTCGATCAATATCGGAATCCCGCATCGCAACAATTGCTTTCTATATCAAATCATTATTCGATATCGGAACATCCGATCACAACAGAACTTCCGATCTGCTATGGACAAAAATATATCTAATCTGTTTTTTCACCATGTATCTCCATACATGAGGGATCTAGATCGAACACTACGCATGTAGGCTCTGATACCACTATTGGGGAATAGGGGAGCTATGCTAGTCGACAAATTCAAAATTTTACGCCCTAGGCCCAAGACTCATGCGTGTGTGAGATCATGGATCGGTACCTTCTAGCACGAGATGCACTAGGTGCAGCGGAAGAAGATGTTGGAGCAATGCATCAAGCCTCTCCTCGCTTCGTCCTTGCCATCCTTCACCGATACGATCGATGAAGACGACATAGTCGTTCGCATGTAGATGTCCACAAGTGTCGCTATTGGAGCAACGCCTCCACGGAGTCCACACGTACAGGGATGGAGTACCTCCCATGGTAGTGTGCTAGCACCACACGTGAGAGACGAGGATCCCTAACCTCAACGTTTGAGATCAAGAAAGGAAGAAGGGAACTCTTGGGTGGCTAGGTCTAATCTAGGATTATTGCTTGCCCCAAGACGTCCTCCTCCTCTCCTTTTATAGGGTTGAGAGACCCTTGGTCGTGCTCATCCTAAAACCCTAAAAACTATAACAGATCCAATCTGTTTGCCCACGTTGGAACTTCCGATCCTGGACCAGAACTTCCGACAAGGTATTTTAGGTCTCCTAATACAGTATGACATGCAACAGATCCAATCTATTATCGCCTACCTCATAACTTTTGATACCATATCGGAACATCCGATCAATACATAAATTCCCTGATTCCGAATCAGGACTTCTGATACAATATCGGAACTTTCAAAGCAACATTTGCTCTTTGTATCGAGACCATAAAATAACCAGAACTTACGATACATGGAATTTTCTTGGGCATATCCTTCAAGGAACTCTCAGTTCCAATGGGGGTTGAAACGCGAGTGACCATGACTATCTTCATTGTTTTCCCTCTCCTCTAATTTCCTCTGATACTTTCTGATAAGGCTTGTCGAGGTGATGTTTCTGCCGATCTGTCCTCCTCCCCTCGTGTCTTGGTCACCAACGTAATGCTCATGCACCATGTTGACTGGGAACAGATGACCGTCGATGTTCATTGTCTTCTTCCCATCGTCGAACTTGATTCGGCCTTGCTCCACGGACGATTGGATATGTTGCCTGAATACGTTGCACTCATTAGTATGGTGCGATGGGGAGTTGTTCCACTTATAGTACTTTATTTTCTTTAGCTCATCGGTAGGTGGTATTATATGGCCGGGTGATAGGTGGATATGCTTCTCTTTAAGTAACATGTCAAATATTTTATCGGCCTTGTTGACGTTGAAGTTGTATTTCTCTTCCTTCTCGGCCGACTTCACCCATGAGCAAGCAACCTGTTTCTTGTTCTTGGACCACTCAGCTATACCGACCTCTACATCTGAGTCGCTGCTTTCGTCAGAGTCTGAGTGGTATATCTAGGCGTATGCCACTTTATTCTAATACATGTCCCTCTTCACCTCTTGGAACCGGTTCTTATGTGTCGATACCCCTTGTAACAGTTGTGAAAGGCCGAACTCGTGTGATGAAAACCTCTCCTTAATCGAGTTCAAGAGTCCTTAGAAAGCCATTCCACCAACTGATTGTCGTTGAGGCTCAAACTGTAGTATCTACTTCGTACATCCTATAACCTCTGGACATAATCTTGTATCGACTCATCCATTCTTTGCTTGACGATTATCAAGTCAGTAAGCTTCATCTCTTGGATGTAGACGAAGTAATACTTATGAAATTTCTTTTCTAAGTCAGCCCATTCTTGGATGAAGTCCACCGGCAGTGAAGAGAACCACGCAAAGGCTGATCCTGATAGAGACAGTGGGAAGAATCAAACCCTCAATGCCTCGTCGGACGATGCCTCTTCGCATTAGGCGAGGAAACAAGTGATATGCTCGATTGTGGAGATCGAGTCTTGTCCTGAAAATTTGGTGAAATCGGGTACTTTGTATTGCCCTGGCAGCGGTACTCGATCGAACCATTCCAAGTATAGCCACCGATACATGTATGTTTGCTCCTTGGGCTTTAGCCTGAATTGATCTCTAATGACTTCCGTGATTCGATTTACCCAGTCGTCTTCTTACTGCCCCAGCGTTGGATATTGGTCAGGCGTTGGGGCCTGTTGACACTGTTCTTGTCGGACAATGTTGTTCATGTGCTGCCCATTGTCACTATAGGGTTGTGCCCCATAGTATGTTGTCCGTTAATACCCGAGAGGGATGCCATCGGGTGCCCCCTTTTGTGGCACAAGGTTCGATAGTGTGTTTCTTGCGATGTCATATGTCACTAGCGGCACCCCATTTCTTGGCAGTCTCTGGTCGAATGCTAGGAATTGCGCCGGCGCATTCCTCTCGATGCCATATGGTGCGCTCTGCAGCGGGTCCTGTACGGGACCTTCCTAATGAGCCATCTTATCCGCTTCATGATCGAGCGAGGTGCCCAGCTGCTCTAGCCTCATCGGCCCTTGCGGCTGTAGTGTCGGCCGAGTATGTAGCAGTTTTGTCGGATCGTCGGGGAGATATGTCGGGCCTTGCAGCAGTCTAGAGACCACGGTACCCTCAATAGCTTTCTTGATCAACCCCTGAAGAGTATTGACTAATGCCTCGGCCTGGTTGGCCAGTGAATGGCGAATCACTTGGCCGATGATTTCTAGGACATTGGTCTCAGGATTATCCATTGGCTGGCCATCTTCTATGGACAATACTAGTCTTGGCAATAAACTCTTCTATACGGGATCCATCTGATTCATGTCGTAAGCTTGCAGGCATGACTTCTGGAACTCCTCCACGTGTCATTGCACTTCCAGTCTTTGTTCGTCAGTCAGTGTTTCCATGGTGATCGGGATGATGTTGTCGTCTTTGATCTCGCTCGCTATGGCTAGGTTGTCGTAGATGGTCACACTTTGACATAATATATCAAAGTATCGAGCATTCTTTATTTAGATGAACGGTATACATAATGAAAGAGATATAATAGCAATAGATGTCAGACTTAACCGATGAAGCCTCAAACTATCACACCTAGATCACATCAATCTAAGAGATCAAACTGAACTGATACAGTCTTAGATCTAGCTAATACACCGATAACAACTGACAATCATATTGTTTCAATGTTCACTTCAAGAGATCAATCTATTGTAGTCGTGCGAATACTAATCTAATCAGTACAGACGTCGAGGGTGGCGGGACTCACCTCTTCACCAGAGATCGAAACGATGCAGCCCAGCTCTGAGTGCCGAACCCTACCGGATAAACCTTAGAAGCCAAAGGTGGCGATGTGCCGAGTAGTTGTTTGACAGAGATGTGTTTTTCTAAGCTAACTAGGGATACATATTTCTAGTCTGGAGACTTGCCATCTAAGCACTCTATCTTAACCGATTCCGGATAATCTTCCTCTTCTTCTTCACGCCTTATCTCTATCGACTCTTCCGCGTCCGATCATCTTGTAACAGCATAGACATGCTTTCTTGACTTTCTTTGACTGAATCCTCTTTTACTTCTGTTGACCGTGTGGCATATTTAGTGGGCCTGGGCTTCACCAAATCTTGGCGTCAACACAAACCAGGAGACTTTGAGCATTGGCATCTAAGACCTCTCTATATCAATGGATTGGTTAATGGGAATCCAATGTCCAAAATGATGATAGATAGAGGGGCGACGGTAAACTTGATGCCTTATGCCACCTTCCATAAGCTTAGAAAGGTGCTTGAGGACCTTCCATAAGCTTAGAAAGGTGCTTGAGGACCTCATCATAACTAACATGGTATTAAGAGACTTCGACGGCAACTCGTCAGACACAATGAGAGCGTTGAATGCATAACTGATAGTTGGAAGCAAGACGATGCTGACTACCTTTTTCGTTATAGAAGGAAAAGGATATTACAACTTGTTGTTGGGGCATGACTGGATACATGTGAATTGTTGCGTCCCTTGACAATACACCAGAGCCTGATTAAGTGGGTCGACGATCAGGTGGAAATCATTCACGCCGATAAATCGATTAACATAGCAACATCTGATTTGTTAGTATGGGACATGAAATGAGTTGTCTGTCTATTAGGGAAGGCTTGGGATGTTAATTTTCTTAAAGTATCGAATGATGGAGTCAACCCCACCAATGAAGAACTACCCAAGCTCACTCTGTGAAGACAGTATCGATGAAATGAAGGATGGACTCGGTCAAGGCTTCGCTACTACTAATGAACCACGAGAGGTAGACATCGGACTCGGTGACAGGCCATGGCCAACCTTCGTAAGTACCTAGACTCCCTGACAAAATAGAAAGTGGATCGATCATGTCACGTCGGAGACATTGAGAAGGTTCGAACGAGAAATGCTTGGAAAGATATTATCTGATCGTTCGGACACAACGTCTAAAGATCTACACACAAGATAGCCAATATCAATGATATCGCCTTCGCCCTTAGACACACAAAAAAACTCAGTAAAATCAAGGGAATTAGTGGTAATATATTACAAAAGGGGCAAATGTTTTGTTACAAGATCACCGATTCTACATAAAGTTAGAGTGCTCGACGGATGGCTTCAATTGCTCGCAGCCGAATTGCATCGACATTCTGAAGGACGTCCTGATATTCAGCGTCCAAATTGGGAATATCTTGAAGAAAGCGATGACAACACTGCGCTTGGCGAACGGCACCGGAGAGCTAGTGCTTCAGGGCATCAACTCAAGCCGAGAAAGAGGCTATAGCACGCTCTTGTTCAACAATCTTCGTTTGAATCCCCTCCAGCTTTGCTACCAGATCGACATCTTTCACTCGTAGACGATCGAGCTCCTTATCAGTTGCAGGGTCAAACTGATTAGCACGCCTTGAACCATTTTTCTAAGATTATAGGACTTGCACTAGAGCTAAACAGATCTCCTAGGCCACACATGTATCAAAATGTGACCAAAAAAGACACCAATAACTATGGTGCTACTGTGCTAGGTTTTCTTCATGGGCTCACTGGACTGTGGAATATGGTGTATGGACATATCATCACATTATTATTAGTGTCCAGTTACGATGACTTCATTACCTCGTGATGAGGTAATAGTAAAAGCTAATCCTAACCGTTGATTAAGATGATTTAAAATAATTAATTAAAAATAAAAACAGGCTAACAGGATGTAGTCGGTCAATCATAACTTGTACCCCAAATCAGCTTAGATCATGACCCGTACTTTACATTAAATCTACATGCATGCAACAAATCTCTCGCTAACATGATCTGGACGCAACATATTATCGCAATCAAAATACACCACGCGCCGATACTGGATGGAATAAACGTACTTTATCACTTAATTTGCATGTAATCCGATTTTAACTTTCAATTAAAGAAGTAGATAAGCATGTGCTGAAACATTTACATTTTTCAAAATTTCAAAATTTCAAATGAACTATAAAGTACATTGCTTTTCAAGTTTGCATTCATGATTTATAAAGTATGTTGCTTAATTAGGAAAGTGATCTCTGTTGGAACAATTGCGTTAGTTCCAGCAGGTTTTTCTGTGGTAGAGTATGATGTGGATAATGAACCTCGATGGGTTCCCTCAGAGGGAGAAGGGGTTTATACTGGTTCGGGCCTCCCCTAGGGGATAATAGCCCTACGTCCAGTTTATGGTGGATTGGGCATGGTGTGCCTTAGTGTGGAGAAGAGAACTATAGGGTCTCATGGCCCCTTGGGTTGTCCCCGCTACAAGGGCTTGGCCCTGCTTATATAGGCGCGCAGGCCAAAGGAAAAGACTGGGATGCCCCCTATGAGCCTCAGGCTCATAGGGGCAGAGAGGGGAAAAGGAGCTAGCTACAATACGAAAGGTGCCAGACAACTTTACAGCTTTACTGGCGTGTCAGGCTGCGCCAGGCTTTGACCAGCTAAATGACATTCCAGGGGCGGGGGGCCCCCGGTATGGACTTGGCTCCGGAGGGCGGCCTCCGGACTTGGCTCCGGACGGTGGCCTCCGGGCTGGGCTCCGGAGGGCGGCCTCCGGACTGTACTCCGGAGGGTGGCCTCCGGGCTTGACTCTCGGAGGATGGCCTCCGAACAGGACTCCGGAGGGTGGCCTCCGGGCTTGGCTTTCGGAGGGTGGCCTCCGGACTTGGCTCCGGAGGGCGACCTCCGAACTGGGCTCCCGGAGGGCGGCCTCCGGGCTTGGCTCCGGAGGGTGACCTCCGGACTGGGCTCCCGGAGGATGGCCTCCGGACTTGGCTCCGGAGGGCGACCTCCGAACTGGGCTCCCGGAGGGCGGCCTCCGGGCTTGGCTCTCGGAGGGTGGCCTCCGGACTTGGCTCCGGAGGGCGACCTCCGAACTGGGCTCCTGGAAGGCGGCCTCCGGTCTTGGCTCCGGAGGGTGACCTCCGGACTGGGCTCCCGGAGGATGGCCTCCGGACTTGGCTCCGGAGGGCGACCTCCGAACTGGGCTCCCGGAGGGCGGCCTCCGGGCTTGGCTCTCGGAGGGTGGCCTCCGGACTTGGCTCCGGAGGGCGACCTCCGAACTGGGCTCCTGGAAGGCGGCCTCCGGGCTTGGCTCCGGAGGGTGACCTCCGGCCTCCGGCGCCCGGAGGGTGGCCCCCGGCAGCCTGCGCCCGGGCCTGAATTGGGGGCTCCGGGCCGGACCTCCTGGTCTAGGGGCTCCGAAGCTACGGGCCCCGAAAGGCACCTTGGGACCTGGAAACAACACTTAGAGAAAACAGGCTCCGACAGTACCTGGTTCTGGGCCGAAGGCTGTCGGAGGCTGACGTCATTTGGCCCCTGTTTAAGGGAAATATATTCCCCCAACAGTAGCCCCTCGCATGTAGGCCTTCGGAACGAAGGGGTGCACGCGCCCTTAGGACAAATGACCTGAAAACACTTCGGAGGAAACATACCTCCGGAGCCAGGACCGAAGAAGACCTCGATTCCTGGGGGTAATAAATGCTCGTGCCAGAGCGGCCTCGGGGAGCCCGAACGGCTCCGCAACGGTCAGAAAAGTTACCGTTACCTTGCTTGGGCTTGATTTGCTTTCGCCGGAGGCCCATCTGGCGGTGGGCTCGGCCCATGACGGTTGGGATTCTTACCGCGCCTATAAATAGAGACTTACCGCGTGCGGCTCCGGCACACTTTCATTCACTTCTTTCTTACCGCCTTACCACCTTCGCTCTCCTCTTCCTCCTAGCCTCGCAGAACGACCTTCGCTAGCTTCTAGCCCTTCGCCATCCTTTAGCCCTTCGATCCGAAGTCTGATCAGAATGCCGAAGAAGGCAGTGGCGAAGCTCCCGGTTTTGGGCTCGAGCTCGGGCTCCGCCCAAGTGCAGGCGGCAGCAGCGGCCGCGGCAGCGAAGCCTGCAGCTAGGCGACTGGGGCCGAGGGACCTTCGGACGCCCTCCGACAGGTTCGAGCAGACCCTGGAGATGAGGGCTTCGATTTCCACGGAGGAGTCCGTCCGGAGGGCCTGCGAGGGGAAGATTGCAGCGAAAATCCAACTAAGGGTTCCGGAGAAATCAGAGGCCATACCGAAGCCTCGTGCTGACGAAGTGGTGGTGTTTGAAGCCTTCTTCGAGGCCGGCCTCGGACTGCCCGCAGTGGGGATGCTGAGCGAAGTCCTCAAGGCCTACAACCTCGAGCTTCCTCAGCTTTCGCCCAATGCAGTGGCGAGGCTAGCCGTCTTCGAGTGGGCTATGCGGGCCAAAGGCTGCGAGGGCCGCGCGGATGTCTTCGTTGCCCTTCACGACGCCAACTGCCAGCCGAAGCCCCGGGAGGGAGCGGACCGCGTCAAGAGGGCGCTGGCCTTCGGCAGCGCCAATTTCCAGCTCCGGAAGGAGTTCCAGGACGCCTTCCCTGCGAGGGCTGTGAACAACAAGTGGTACTCGAGATGGGATCAAGAGTGGTTCTACGCCTCCGTCGGCGCGAACTCTCCCCTTCGGAGTACCAACGCCCACATACTGTACCGGCGCGAAGGGGTGGTGAAGACCAGCGAAGGCCTCCTTCAATCGAGGATCTCGCTGCTCCGAAGGGTGGCGGCGAAGATGAGCATGAGGGACCTCGCGGAGGAGTTCATTACCCTTTGGCTTAGCCCCCTCGCGCGCTCCTGGCCAGAGGGTCTCTTCCAGGATTCGGGTCGAGGAGAACTCAGCGAGCTGGCCTTCGACCGCTTCTGTAAGGCTTCGCGCTCTTCTTGCTTTTAACACTTCAACACTTTGCCCCTAACTCAACCTTTTCGTGCAACCGACCTCGACATGAGGACCCCGGAGGAGGCCATCGCGGCGGCGGACCGAGTCGTCGGGACTCCGACCCCCGAGGAGCAGAATCAGCGCCTTGCCCTGGTGGGGTCCTGGGAACGCTGGAACAGAGTGTGGACCGCGCTTGGCCTCGGAGGGCTCCCTGCTCTGCCGGACTTCGCCCATCTGGCTGCCTCGTCGGCCGGAGCCAAGAGGAAGAGGGGGGACGAGGATGAAGCGGACGCCTCGGGGGAGGCTGCGGCGAAGCCCGCAGCTACTCCGACTCCCAAGAAGGCCGCGAAGCCCCTGGCGGTGAGGGCTTCGGAGGCGGAGGCCGACGCGCGCACTCCTGCTGCCAAGGAGGCCACGGATGCCCCGGCGGAACCAGCTTCGGGCGCGGAGGTGGATGCGCCGGCTTCGCAGCGAGGGAGCTGGAGGACGCACTTAGCCCCTGGTTCCTTCCAAGAGATCTCTGATGATGGTAAACCCCTTTTTCTTTCTGCATGCTTCTCTTCAATATGCAGGTTTTGACTTGGCTTCCTGCAGAGGACGAAGATGATGCGAGGCCCACCGCGGCGAAGCCGGCAGGCGAAGGTGGATCGAAGTCTGCCGAGGCGAAGCCCACGGAAGCTTCGAGTAGCAGCGGCAGCAGCAGCGGCAGCGGCAGCGGCTCGGAGTCCGAGAGCACTTCGTCCGACGATGAAGGCAGCGACGGCCGCGAAGTCCCTCGAGGCGAAGAAGAGGTGGACGTGGTGGGCCTGAGCCCTACCTCGCCGGAGCCCGCGGAGACCACCGTGGCGGTGATTCACCCCTTCAAGCCGAGGGGGGGCGTGACGGCGGCGGCGATCCTCGACTTCCGCGAGGCCTGCGCTTCTGCGGAGGAGGGGGACTTGGTGGCCCAGCTTAGCCATCGAGATCCCACGGAGCTCTTCGTTAGCTCGAACGAAGTCCTCATGCGGGTGAGCGGAGCCCCTTGCAGCTTCGAACTATACTTTGTCTCTTGGTTAATACTTAAGGTTTCTTGACTTCCTGCAGGCCCTCGCACTGAACGCAGCAGCTTCGACTGCTGCTGACCGGCGGATGGAGCGCCTCGCGGAAGAGAAGGAGGCCCTTCGCCGCGAGGTCTTGGAGGAGGCCGAAAAGCGGAGACGGGCCGAGGCTTCGGCTGCTGAGGCGAAGGAAGCCTTGGCCTCGGAGACGGCTCGACTCCGCGCGGAGCTCCAAGCTTCGAAGGACGCCGAGGCCCGTCAGGCGAGGGAGAGCGAGGAGCTCCGCCAGCGAGCTCGGGATCTTGAAAGCTTTGTCGTGGCTAATCTTGGCGAGGCCACCCAGAGCCTGACTGAGGTCCTTGAAAAGGTAGGGACCGAGTGCCGGACTCCGGAATTTGGCGATCAGGACCCGATTGGGGACCGCGCCGATTTCTTGAAGACTGCGGCTTCGGTAGCGGACGAAGCGCTGACGGGCTTCGCTCTTATGGCCGGTCGCGTCGCGGGCCAAGGGGTGCTGCATATGCTTCATGCCGCGGGGTGCGATCATCTTCGGGCTGCGACCTCCGTGACCCCAGTGGCCTTCGGGGGTCCGCACTTGGTGACGCCTCCGGGCGAAGTCCGCGGGGCCTGGCGGCGGCTGCAGGAGCCTTGGAAGGAGCAAGGCTGCGAGGCAGTCCTTGACCTCATGAAGGCCCTTCGACAACGCCGGTTCAAGGGGCCCGTCGACTCGGACAAGCCTTCGACCTCGACGACTCCGCCTCCGAAGGTGTAGATCTCCTTAGGCTTCCTTGTAATACCTAGCTGTAGGCTTTGTAAAAACTTATCAGTTTATTAATATGAATGCGGGGGTTTTTTATACCTGCCCAGGCTCAGCCTTCGAGCATAGACCTCGAAGTCCTCGAGGACTCTGAAGGGCTTCGGCAACTGTGGGCGATTCTTGAAGTAGCTAGGTCCGAAGGCCCCCCTCGGTTTAAGCTTCCGAGGGGGCCTAGGGGCGAAGCCATCTCCGAAATAGCCCAGGATTTGCTAGCCGCGGTGAAGGCGGAGCCCCTTCAGAGCCCTTTACCTTTGCCTTCGCGAGCGGCCTTAGCGAGCGACGAAGCCCTAGACTTTTCTGCCTTCGACACGGCTCCGCCTGCTTCGCGGACCTGGAGCAACCTGCAAAGCGGAAGCCGAAGCCTGTGGGCTTCGGAGCCTGGACGGGCCGGTCGAGGGAGAGCGGGCTCCGACGAGGCAACATCCAGCCGAGGGGGCCCCCGCCGAAGGAGAGGCAAGCGAGGGTTGGGGCCTCGCACTCGGTTCTTCTTAGGCTTAGACACAGATTACTCGTAGTTTGGTTTCGAAGCATGTTTGTAACATACTTCTCAATTGTCTCTTAATGAACGGAGTTTATTATATTTGCATACTTTGTTTGCATGCTTCGCATTGTTTGGCTTCGAACGCTTAGCTTGTCACGCTCGTATTGCGCATTATATTCGCACACCTTGCATACATTCTTCCCCCCTTTTGCTCGTGGCAGTTAGGGACTTAACCGTTGCTGGTGCGGGCAAAAAATAAACGTGCGAAGGGGTGCGCCTTTTCGGCGGCTTCGGATATTTGGATTTGTATCGAGCGAAGGCCTCTCACGGGCTCCGAACGCATCGATTTGGTGCGAAGCAAGGCTTCCGCATAACCAATTTGAGCGAAGCATGCTTCGGCATGCCGGGATTTGGATGCTGTACGTGAGCGGGGCTCTGAAACACACTTAGATTATGACGAAGTATGACTTCGGGACGCTTAGGCGTATAGTATATGAGCACGCGAAGCCAGGCTTCGGAGCGTGTTTAGATAATGAAGCAAGGCTTCAGAACTTGGTCCTGTAATGAGAAGGATATTTGGTGTGGATTCACCGAACCTGTGATAGTGTGAGCCACCTTCGACTCTGAGCCACCTTCGACTCTGGGTCACCTTCGACCCTGGGATGCTTCGGGTGCGGAACCCGGAATCCCTGGGATGCTTCGGGCGCGGAGCCCGGAATCCCTGGACGCGTCGGGCCAGTGGCCCGGAGTCCTTTTAGCCCACTGCTACGGGCCCGGGGGCACTGTGTGGCCTTCGGAGGGGTACTCCGGGTTTTATAAGGCGAAGCAAGGCTTCGGTTTTAAATAAGGCGAAGCGTCGCTTCGGGTTTAAATAAGGCGAAGCATGGCTTCGGTTTTAAATAAGGCGAAGCGTGGCTTCGGGTTTAAGTAAAGCGAAGCATGGCTTCGGTTTTTAAGTAAAGCGAAGCATGGCTTCGGTTTTTGAACAAGGCGAAGCGTGGCTTCGGTTTTTGAGTAAAGTGAGGCAAGACTTCGAGCTTATGTTAATGTAACTGCAGATTGGTGCATCGGAGTAAGGCTTCGGGCGGTACTTACCTTGTAGCCTTCGGGCTTCGATGACCTTTGAAACGTGGAGCGGAGCCCCTTGCCGGAGAGTGGGCTCCGGTATGCGAAGGATGGAGGAAGGCGAAGGTGGCCTTCGATCTGCCCTCGAAGCCCCTTGCCGGAGGGTGCGCGAAGCGAGAAAGCCTCGATGCTCCCCCTCGGGCGCACTTCGGGTTGCAGGCAGTGGTAGAGAACTTAGCTTCTAGGACTAAGTTCCCCACGGACGGCGCCAACTGTTGGAACAATTGCGTTAGTTCCAGCAGGTTTTTCTGTGGTGGAGTATGATGTGGATAATGAACCTCGATGGGTTCCCTCAGAGGGAGAAGGGGTTTATACTGGTTCGGGCCTCCCCTAGGGGATAATAGCCCTACGTCCAGTTTATGGTGGATTGGGCATGGTGTGCCTTAGTGTGGAGAAGAGAACTATAGGGTCTCATGGCCCCTTGGGGTTGTCCCCGCTACAAGGGCTTGGCCCTGCTTATATAGGCGCGCAGTCCAAAGGAAAAGACTGGGATGCCCCCTATGAGCCTCAGGCTCATAGGGACAGAGAGGGGAAAAGGAGCTAGCTACAATACGAAAGGTGCCAGACAACTTTACAGCTTTACTGGCGTGTCAGGCTGCGCCAGGCTTTGACCAGCTAAACGACATTCCAGGGGCGGGGGCCCCCGGTATGGACTTGGCTCCGGAGGGCGGCCTCCGGACTTGGCTCCGGAGGGTGGCCTCCGGGCTGGGCTCCGGAGGGCGGCCTCCGGACTGGACTCCGGAGGGTGGCCTCCGGGCTTGACTCTCGGAGGATGGCCTCCGAACAGGACTCCGGAGGGTGGCCTTCGGGCTTGGCTTTCGGAGGGTGGCCTCCGGACTTGGCTCCGGAGGGCGACCTCCGAACTGGGCTCCCGGAGGGCGGCCTCCGGGCTTGGCTCCGGAGGGTGACCTCCGGACTGGGCTCCCGGAGGATGGCCTCCGGACTTGGCTCCGGAGGGCGACCTCCGAACTGGGCTCCCGGAGGGCGGCCTCCGGGCTTGGCTCTCGGAGGGTGGCCTCCGGACTTGGCTCCGGAGGGCGACCTCCGAACTGGGCTCCTGGAAGGCGGCCTCCGGGCTTGGCTCCGGAGGGTGACCTCCGGCCTCCGGCGCCCGGAGGGTGGCCCCCGGCGGCCTGCGCCCGGGCCTGAATTGGGGGCTCCGGGCCGGACCTCCTGGTCTAGGGGCTCCGAAGCTACGGGCCCCGAAGGCACCTTGGGACCTGGAAACAACACTTAGAGAAAACAGGCTCCGACAGTACCTGGTTCTGGGCCGAAGGCTGTCGGAGGCTGACGTCATTTGGCCCCTGTTTAAGGGAAATATATTCCCCCAACAATCTCAATTCATACGGCCCCAAATAAATTAAGGGTCTGTTTGGATCCTACATATTAGATTCAGAATTGAAGAACTGAACTTCAATTATATGAGTTGGGCTGTACATGTTTGGATCATTTTGGAATTAAAATTATGAAATCTTATCTGGAATTAAACTTAGAATTCACAATTCAGCCCAATTCATCTTCAAGAAAAAAGAATTGACTAAAATCACTACCTCTCCTCCCGTATTAGATAGATTTAGATGGAGATGATGATACTTTTCTTGTAATAATGAAATTGATTTTATGATTTGATTATCTAAATAAGTTTTAGAATTAGTTCTTAGATTTTAATTCTATGGAACGCCTAAACCAAAATACTGGATTTTAATTGAATTCCAAACAATTCAATATTTTATAAAATCCAAAATAGATTTCAATTTTTCCGATAACTAAAATCTATATGGGGCCTAAGTGATTTCAAATTATTTTTGGCGCATAGAAAGAAATGTTATATTAGAGGTAATATGTTATTTATTTTAAATTTGAACCGTCCGATTATATAAATTGGACAACTGATAAAATTTTAAGTACACCATGAAAAACTCTTTTTAGTATCATAGTATACTACTTCATCGGTCCTATATTCTAGTTGAAAAGGGCAAATGAAAAGACCATAACTGAGAATCGGGAATTCGGTTAGTGCAAGATATAAATAAAATTAAATAAGAAGTGATAGAAAAAATAAGCAATATTTTACTTCCGTGTAATTATATTTTAGAATAAGATTTAAATTATAGTGATTTTTAGCAGAACGACGTTGCAGGGCAAAGTTGACTGGTCGAAGAACAAAGGCATCACGAAACGTACGTGACAGTGCAGAGCTAGGCAGATATTACCAGACACCAATGCGGCAATGCCATCCATTCCCCTCAGAACGTGGGCGGTGAAAGCAGTGGCCACGCGCGGATCACACCAAGTGTGTTTGGCCGAAAGGAACATGACTCCATCGAGGAAATCGTGCGAGCGATATGTTGCTGGTACATCAACGGTGATTTGCATCGACCGTGTAGTTCGTCACGGATTGTCGTCTGTCAGTGCGACGGTGCCGACCACCGTCCTCTTCGTTCTGCAAGGTCTTCGGGGCTTCTTCCTCCTCGTGTTCTTTAGCCGGTGAACCAATTACCTCGGTGATGAAAGAGTTCAACCACGCAATTACCGACGAGACAACCAACAACTTATCGAGTGACCCACACACAGCTCTCGTGGTCGCTAGAGTTTTCGAATCGGTTATATGGTTGTGGTTACTAATCTAATTCAATGTTTATTGATATGTTAACATAATCGGTGGACAAAGCCAATGCCCGGTGGGATGGGGCCGACGACGGGACAACGCGGAGGGAGCCATGCACGGG
>JAAALK010002060.1:0-262201 GCA_019279435.1 Zizania palustris
TTTACCGAATAAATGGTTCTGAACCATCCCATTCCAATCTTCAACATTCACTGAACCAAACACTGCCTTGGTATCAATGACCATTTTTGCTTCTTTAGGGTTGGCAAATAGCCACTTTAAATGAAGAATAATTTGTTGATACTAGATAAGCTTGGTAATAAGATCTCCTTTCTTGGACTTCTTATTAGTGACAACCACACCATTATTTCTCTTGTATCATATTCAAATTCCTCATCCCCTCCATTTGGCATGTTACTAACTTCACAGTTACTAATCTTAACATCATCATATTTTGTCAAATAAATATAGTTCTTTATGAAATCTCTTCAAATAAAATGAGACTATTCCACTTGATTGCCCTCTTAAGGTGTATAGCTATCAAGAATTAAACAACATCATTATTAAAAACTTGCTCAAACAATTATTGTACACCCAACTTCGGTTCATTTAGTTTTTAAAATTAGTTTAAAAGTAAATAAACTTCATTGGAATATACATTTCTATAAAATACAAGTATGCCTTACCACACTTGTTTGACAAACTAGAAAAATATGTCTTCAAAACAAAGCAAAAATTCATCACTACACTTTCCATGCCTAAAAATCTCACTACGGAAAAAACTTATTCCTCAGTGCTTGTGTCATACTCGACAAATCTGCTATCGGCGAACAGGGTTCACGAGTTTTTTTTATTAGGCACTCAGCGAACCCTTCGCCGAGTGCCACGTTAACTTCACCGAGTACACGGCATGGTACTCGGCACCAAAAGTGTGTAACAACACTCGCATGCGTGACGGTGGCTTCGCCGACTGCCACGCCAAGTGCCTTACAAGCTAGGAACCAACAACGTCCGAGGCGAGCCACATGACTCGTGAAGATAATACGAAGATCCTAATATTAGGTCAATTACTTCAAACAAAAACAAGTATATATAGATCCTAATATGAAGATAACCCGTGACATGTCATATACGAGTGTGTGTATCATCTACGATGGATCATAAGTTACGACACGTCACAGATGTGTCCTCATTTGCGACGGGTCGTAACGATGATGATCGACACAAATAAATTATGTCATCTATAGACAACTATTAAAACTCGTCATCGCAGTTAAACACAATCAGGTATACTTATTCGTCATAGATAACGAATACTCATAAATTAATGTTGTCATCTCAGATTAAAAAAAATTGCCAACTAGCACGTTGACATCGACATTTAAATTTAGAAGAATCCCACGCTAGCTAGATACAATTTCCTAATCTTTAGTTTCAATTTTTGAATTAAAAGACAACAGAAATACATCCGTGACCAAAGCATGACATCAATTTTTAACACAGAGTTAATACATAATTTTCAACATTAATTTCTTTCTATCACCGTTAATTACAAGATTAGCATGAAATACGGATTATTTGTTAGTTCATAACTTATGAATTATCTTAATGAATGGAACATAAATGAAGACTAGAAAAGAGAGTGTATTATTGATTCAGAACTCCGGAATTTATTCGTGCTAGTAAATTTAATCCTTCAATTGAAAAGATTAAGAGATAATGATTATCATGGACACATCGGCTGATGGGCCGATGACTTAATCGGCCGATAACACCATATCAATTCCACATCTGTCATCTGATATACATGAGTGTGAGAAATAACAGATATATCGCCTGAACTCCTAAAATGCATACATCGCATAATAAAAAATTTATGAAACCAATTGGTCGATAAGCCAATGCTGATTCTTGTCTCCAGCCGAGCAATGCCGTACGAATTAAGATGACTCAATCGTATGGAAGTGCGATGAAGCTCTTGAAAACATGATACCTCATCGGCTAGAACTCCGATGAAACGATGACCAAACCCACTGACTTGATAATAATATTATAACAATAACCTAGTAGATCGGATGGTACCGAGACAATACGAGGACGAATGTAACAAGGAAGTCTATCTCGCCAACATATCTGACATACATGTGATTGATATATCAGATCTAACTAAGAGATTGGAGTAGTACAACCTTAGATAGATCTATACATCAAGATAACTAGTGACACACGAATCAACTAAAATATCAGACTGAACCGAGAAAGTCTTGATTGAACAGATGCATCCGCCATGTATGTGACAAGACTGTTCCTTGTTGAAGATCGAACTAGACTGATGCAGCACAACTCGAGACAGGAAATCAGCCAGACGAGACTTCTTTCTTTCTAGAGATCGAACCTAAACCGATGCAGTCCAACCCAAGATAGGAAATCGACGAGAAAAACTACATTTCCTCTACTCCTCAAAATGTGGTGTTGCACTGAAACTGGAATTGAATAACTTGATCCTAAGACGGTTTACAAATGTCCTCGGTACATCTATTTATAGCCAAGGAGAATAAACAGCCCATACATACACGACCCGAGATAATTGGGATACATAATCTAAACTAACTTTATTATCTATAATTCAACTAAAACAACGACGTCATGAAGCCTGAGGCCCACGCCGTGTGCGTTCTACTTCACCGCGTTATATTGTATTAGCTACTAATTTACCTAAAAATATCTACTGATGAAGATGAAGAATCCAAGATGGATCATTATTGGTTGGATAAACAATGAGATTTGCAAACAAAGTGGATATGACAAGTGAGTTACTGACTAATACAATATAAACACAACTGTCTTTGTTGAGTGTCCGAGAGAATTACACCCGGCAAACCCTCCGACATTCAGCGAAGACCGTGTTTCTGGTTACACAATTACACATAATTAAGTTATTATTGACTAATACAATAAAAGCATACCGTCTTTGCCGAGTGTTCAAGAGATTACACCCGGCAAACCCTCGGACATTCAGCGAAGACCATGTTTCGATCTGGTTACGCAGTGACACATGAGTTAATACAATAGCACCTTCTTTTCCAAACGAGAAACAGTGCGGTTAGGCAAACCATCCACAGAGCGTTGAACATCGTAAATCGCCTACTGCTTGACGAGCCGGCGACGAACGCGACGGCCAAGCTAATCATATCGACGGCGACGAGGAGGTTGAAAGCCATTATATTGGTTGCACTGAACAGCTTGGTGATGGCGAGCAGGAGGATGATGCACAGCGACGACGCGAAGGCGGTGGCGGTTGCAAGTAGAAGAACACGAAGTAGCGCCAAGCCGATTTGTCGCGGAGGACCGGGTAGCCCGCGACGTAGCCCTTGGCGACGTCGTCCGCCTGCCAGACGCCGCCGGGAGGGTTCAGCGCCGCCGCGTACGTGATGGAGGCCGTCAGCGTTGCCACCAACATCAGCCATCCCCGGAAGTGGTAGTGGTGGTGCTCCCCCATCACGTCGACCTGCTCCCCTGTATCTTGCTATCAGCTTGTCCACAGCTTCGTCGGAGAACTGGCCGACGGTGATCGTATCCTGCGGCGGCGGCGCCATTATCTGATGACCAACCGCCGACGAGCCTCTAGGCGCCCGGCTAGCTTGCATAGCCACGCCAGAGTGAGACATGAACAACTCGATCGATCGGCAGGTTTTGGCTTGCTTCTTGTACTATCTAGCTAGCTGATTAAAGTGAGAAACGATCACTGATGATAAAATTGATCGATCGATTCCTTCTTGATTAGTTCGAAAAAAAAACAGAAGAAAAATTAAAGAGATCTGAGCTGAAAACATGTGTATATATATATACCTCTTGACTCCTGACACGATGCAAATCCAGAAGCCTGCAAACGACGAACTCATCTAGCAATTAGTCCCAAGCAAGGGTTGGTGTTTCGTATGCATAATTGCACGTATATATAGAACCTGAGATGAGAGAGAGAGAGAGAGAGAGAGAGAGAGAGAGAGAGAGAGATTAATCCATATATATGTATATTTCATGTTTGCAAATTGCCAGATGAAATCGAAACGAACGACAAACGAATGCAAGAGGAAGAAATTAAAGGAACGAACCAACTATAAACTATTGTTGGGTTGCTGAATTGTCAAAAAATGGCATATAGAGAATGACCAACCAATCGATCTGATCATCCCAAGAACCACCCACCAATAATTCCAACCTGTCTAGTTCGTGTGAGTTTATGTCTGCATGGCGATATATATATAATATATATATATATATATATATATATATATATATATATATATATATATAGCTTAGTCTCAGCTCGAGAGATCATCCCATCGACAATAATGTTTAATTTGTCATAAATCATCAGCTTGATCTGTACTTAAGAAAGCTTGAAGCCAAAAGCTAACCAAGAATCTATTCTAAGCCAGCAGCTTTTAGTAAAAATAGTTTTTGGCGAGGTGAAATTGTGGAAGCTCCTCCAGACTTGTTTTCTGGCTTCTGGCTTTTAGTTTCTGGCTTTTTCTTTTTGAATCTTGATAATGCTAATATTCACGGATTGACATTTCAAATTTCATGCAACCATACAAAATTACATAAATTGACATTTCAAATTTCATACAACCATACAAAATTCCATATATTGACCACTTCAAATTCCATACAACCATACATACCTTCATAAATTGACATTTCAAATTTCATGCAACAATACAAAATTTCATAAATTAACATTTTAATTTCATACAGCCATACAAAATTTCATAAATTGACTTTTTACACGACTCACAGCTCAAAGTAGCTTCTCTACAGTCATTTCAGCCAAATGTCTTTTAGCTTTTTCACAGCTGATATCCCACGTACAACAACTTTTCCACAGCCCACAACCCACAACAATTTTTTTTTCACAGCCACAGCTCAACCAAACACACCCCGAATATAATTGTCACTACTACAAATCGCAATTGTAGTGGCGTTGAGCGATTTCACTGTAGTGGCCCGCCACTACAGTGGCACCAGCCATTGCTGCGCCAGCGTCCGCCACTACTAGTTTTTTATGAAGACCGGCCAACAGCTAGCAATAGTATGAAAGATCGATTATTACATATATGATGAATACTCCACGTACGTGGTACGTACACATCATGATCAGAAGACTGTGGTAGAGATTATATTCTTTGGAAAAAGTATTGATTTATTGGTAGCAAGAACACCAGTCGTCGTCGTTGTCATTGTGCACTAGTACTGGCAACCGAATAACTAACAGCGACAATTAATATTAATCCAGAAGAGAAATGAATTGAAAGACCAAGTGTATATATATATATATACAGTGTAGTCAATCTTTAGCAACTTGGAAGAATGTATCATTGACTTATTGCTAAATACAATTAAGGAAACTTTTTAACCCGCTATATATATATATATAGTTTAAATAGATTTTAACATTAATTGTTCAACTGGATGGAGTAGGATGAGTTAGTTTATTTGGAGGTTTCCAGCTGGAGTAGGTGAATCCAAATTATTAAGGACCATCAACTTTAATTTGTACATGACCTAGCTAACAATTCTGATGTATGTGTGTGTAGGTTTTTTAGACTGTGTGGAGTGTAGAATAAGTGGTGGAGCCAAGAAATTTTTCAAACTGACCGGGCAAATCTAACTACATTTAGTATTTGATATAAAATTTTACTTTTAATCTCTAGAAAATACAAAAATTCTATAGCACATTCGTTGATGCGCCCGGGCGATTGCCCGGGGTGACCGGGAGGTGGCTCGGCCACTGTGTAGAATCGTGGGATGACAGGATTATAATTATGTTTTTGATTATAGGTAGTTAGCATGTGCTATTAACATTAATATGTTTTCTCTGTTTTTTATATCAAGAACACATAATATGTAAATTGCTTCATATATTTACCTCACTATTCTCGAGGATAACTTAAGGAAATATTATTCATATGATTGCATAGGGCATTCTTTTGCTCTTGGCTAAGGTAATCAAATTTTCTAAGGGTCAATGGGCGGGCTCTTCCTTAGCATTCAACCTTTAATTTCCCTATAGGTACACCATTATCATCGGCGAGGAGGCGACAATGACTATTGACTAGGAAGAAATGATAGATGATGACTAGGGAGTACGATGTTGGCTAAGTCTGTTGGTTAAGATAATCTCCCGGGAGGAGAGACTGAATTCCTCTCCTCCCCACGTTTGGATCTCACGCGCTCTGATCAGGGGTGCCTCAACCAAATATAGTTGATGGGCTCCCGTCACGCAACACACATAAATAGGGGAGGCCAGGGCACAAAAAAGGGTTGTTCACTGTGTCCGTACTCAACCGTACCCACACAATCCCTAACGTGATTCCGATCAACTCCATGTCGTCATCTTCTTCGGCTAAATCTGAAGGTACGCCCACCTTTTCCCTCTCTGTATCCACCTATGGCTAATGCTATGTTAATCCCTAAGCCTACCCAGCTAGTGTTAACCCTAGTGATCCCCTAAGTTAACTCTATAAAGGTCAAGCTAGGGTGAATGCGACAGAGTTAGTGTTCATCCACCCAAATATATTTAGGTTGTATCATTTGTGACGGACAACAACTAATCTAATGCTCATCGCTAATGATCCTATTTATCATAATGACATGCATTAGTTGTTGTCCATGACTAATGAATTGTCGATAACGATAGGTTATAATGTCGCCCATCACTTACAACTTTTCAACAATGACACGACATGGTATTACTAATGGTTTATAGAAATTGACATGTGGCATTATAGCTTGTTGTCACTATTGATAACTCATTAGTGACAGGCACACACTATTGCTCATCACTATTGATATCTTATATCCCTACTACTATTGTGTGCTTCCTTATATCCCATACTACATCAACACAATTGTCTTATGGCTTGTTTGGGAGAGCTCTGCTCTACCATTTTTAGCTCTACTCCAAAACTCCATGATAGAAAATTACGAGTAATTTTCACTCAGCTTATGGATAGATTCGATATTTGCATCCGTGGATCACCTCTTCAGCAGCTCCATTATTTTGTAATGCGGGAAACCCACTCCATGGAGTTGGTTGCTCTATGAAACTATAGAGCTAAGGTGTTTGGGAGAGCTCCGTCCTACTCCACGGTGGAGCTGAGTTGGGAGCTGAACCTCTCCCAAACATGACCTACATCTCCAAATTAACTATTGCACCACAACACGTACCCTTATATAAACATATATCCCCTCATGAAGTCATGATACAACTAACTCGACTAAACAAAATAAAAAATTATGCTCCTTCCACAAAGGTATCTCCCCTATCCCCTACATACAATATAATCGCACACTTTTAGGAACAATTACTTCACCTTTCTATGAGCATCATGTGTCCAAATTCCTGAATTGCAGGGAGCTGAATCAGCTGATGAGCTAGGCTGCTGGCCAATGGTGTGTGCAGTGCAAAGCCTTCAGTGATCAGCAGACAAGCCAGTGAGAGATCATGCATCCCTGTAGTATATATATGAATGCCTGCAGGTCAGCCTTCAATCTTTCGACCGAGTTGACCCAAAAGAAAAACACACTCCATGATCGATCGATGCATTCAGCTCGCTCTGAACTCAATTGACTGATGTGATGTCTTGCAGCAGCTGCTGGACATGACACCTTAACCAATCATGAAGCTCCTCTCCGATACACAGCAAACAAAGAAAAAGGAAGAAAGATTGACCAAGTGTTATTGTACTCTAACTTCACCAAGCTCATAGCAAATATATACAGAGAGTAAAGCCAACTATGCTTTCAGAACATTGGTAACATATCAGCCCCTCCTTTTGCCTCTCTGCATGTAGCTAGTCTGTATGTAATATATGCATGCAACACCTAGCTGCAGGAGTGAGTCAGAAGCAAACCCTAGCTCATATATATATATAGCTATCTAGTCTGTATATCCTTGTGGGCTGTGGCTGTAGCATGCATGGCATTGTAAACTTAACCCTAAAGGCAGCAGCAGGTGTAATTTATGTTAGTTGCAAGCACCATGGACAAGCATGACACGGGTGTCTTGTCGTGCAGGAAAGCAGCTGCAGGCTTTGCAAACGCATGTCACATAGTCTTCCCTCCAATGGATCACCCCTCTCTGACAGTATCTTGGTCGCCACATCGATTGCATCCCGTTTCGATCGATCTGCTCGGTTTTTGTCCGGCAAAAAACGAGCTACTAGCTGCATGCTTTGCTTTAATGGCGAGCTAGCTAGCTAGTTAGTGTTCTCTCTCAGCTCCCATTCACGCATTTGCTTGATGAGTAAATAGCCACTCTACCTTCGGAAAACATTACTTACACTGACCAGTGGAATATTATTTCTCAAGCTTATTATTTCACTAACCCGAAAGAATTGACGTATATCATTTTGTTATTTAAATCGGTACTTATTAGGTGACGCACCGTTCCGGTTTACGGGTTATTACAATCAATATCGGTCAAATACCAACACGTAGCAATTGCTCTTATATATTGTATTGGTCTCTTAGACTCCATCCACATGCCATGCCCAAATCGGTGATATGTGCACTACACAGTTTGAGATTATAAAAATCCAGTTTATAGAAAAAGTTGGGTTAAACCGACTTACCATATTATTATAATCTGTACTCTATATAATAAACTGGTATAACAAGTCGGTTTGTTTGTTTCAGGTTATGAAAATAAGTTGGATCGTTATCATCTCAACTTGGAACAAACACGTCCTTAATTAGTAGTGAAGTAACTTTCATGGTACAAGTAATATATAATGAATCTAGCTAGCACATGCTTGGTTCCTACTTCAGATGCTTATATATAACCTTCACATAGCTCAGTTCAGCTCAAGCCGGCCTCAAAGTCTCAAGTTATCTCTTTTCCTTCCAATAAGGTAGCAGCTGCTACACCACACCACAAATCGATCAATGGAGAGCAGGAGCGCGACAGAGCAAGGGCACCAGCAGCGGCGGCGGCCGGCGGCGTGGTGCTGCAGCTTCAGCTTGGCAGCTGGCTTCTCATGGCCGCCGCAGAGGTCGTCGTCGTCGTCGTCCTACACCTGCGGCTACTGCAGAAGGGAGTTCAGGTCGGCGCAGGCGCTGGGAGGCCACATGAACGTGCACAGGAGGGAGAGGGCCAGGCTGAGGCAGTGCCCGAATAACCCTAGCACAGCTTGCCTCACTAGAGCTCCCTTGCCTAACCTCAACCTCTCGCCGCCGCCGCTGCCGCCGGCGCCACAGTACTACTTCCCCGGCGCCGATCGCCCGGCCATCGTCTACAGCTTCTTCTCGACGACGGCAACCACGGCGCCTTTGGAGGCGGATCACGTGGAACTGGGGGACGTCGTCGACGGAGTGTGCAGCAATAATGGCGCCGGTGGCATGAAAGAAGATGACCTGGATCTTGAGCTTAGGCTTGGCTGTTCTTAACTCCCGATGAACTCTAATCTCCTCCACCTTTAATTATATATG
Organism: Zizania palustris; assembly: GCA_019279435.1. Taxonomy (NCBI): domain Eukaryota; kingdom Viridiplantae; phylum Streptophyta; class Magnoliopsida; order Poales; family Poaceae; genus Zizania; species Zizania palustris. Next base: position 9,331 of record JAAALK010002060.1, read on the forward strand.
TTCGACGAGGGTTTGCTGAATCTTGACGAACATATATTGCTAATGAATTACTCTTCAGATAGGGTTAAGTTAGTATATGTAATCCTAGGAGGATTAGCTTGCAGTTGTTTGTGAGCAATGTTGATCCTGCAGAAATCTACTCGGAGACGACGTAGCAAGTTCAGAAATGTTATCCTCGGCACATGGCATCGGTGCCACCAATTTAGAAGTGGCACTCGACAAACCCTACTAGGTTTACTAAGTGTCCGACGGTGACACTCGATGAACCTTATTTTTCTCCATCTCTATCGCTTGTCGTTGGTATCTAGAGTTGGCTACCATTTCTCGTCGATTTTTCTTGGTTTGCTGAGTACATTTGTCTAGCACTTGGCGAACAATATATACTCTTGCCAAGTGTCCGAGAGAATGCACTTGACAAATCCTCTGGTACTATACAAAACCTCTATCGATCGCTTCCCGTAGCGCACAGCATGGCATTGTAAACCCTAAATGCAGCAGGTTTAATTTATGTGGTTGTTGCAAGCACCATGGATATCTCTGTGGCTGGACAAGCTAAGGGTGTCTAGCTTGTCGTGCAGGAAATTAAAGCCCCTGCAGGCTTTGCAAACGCATGTCACGTAGACTCTTCCCTGCAATGGCTCACCCCTCTCTGACGGTATCTTGGTCGCCACATCGATTGCATGTGGTTTCTGTCCAGCACAAACGAGTTGCATGCATGTATATATATGCTTGCTATATATATATATGGGATTGTACACGCGGTAGAAAAATTACGCCAATCCGTTGAATGTCTGAAATTTTTTCGGATAACAGATCCTTCTAATCCAGTCTATCTAATGTCTATTTCAGGAGCTATATATATATATATATATATATATATATATATATATATAATATCGAAGTTAAGCTTAATTTCTCAAGTGGTTTTGGGTTCAAGGATTGCATTGGCTATAACAATGGTACACTGTTTTTGTCTCCTTTTAAGTATGATTTACTAGTAATATAATGATAAATTATAATGGCACTACAGAATGCCTCTAGTGTATTATAGACACAAATAAATGCCTCTATACAAATGCCACAAAGATACATGGGTTTTATAAAACATCTCTTTATTTGTGAACAATGTACTAGAATTCACTTATTAGTACCTAACCTAACGCAGAGCCGCCATTAGTGATGGACAATACAATAACATACATTAGTGATGGATGTGGAGATGCTAGTGAGTACGTAGTGACGGATATCCGCTTGTCACTAATAATTGATAGTTAGTGGCGTGCATATATTTATATCCATCACTACCAGTCCACCATTAGTGACAGGTATAGATGTTGGTTCATCATTACTAGATGATTATATTGATATTTACACCCATCGATCACTAATATAATGGTTGACTGCATTGGGAGTTTTGCCTTTTGTAATCTTAATTAAACTTCATTGGCGACATACACTATCTCACAAACAACTTCATTGGTGAAAGACCATCTGTCTTGCACCGAAAGGAAATGTTACAGCCCTGGCTGAGATGGTTTAGGCTGTCAGGAACACGGAAACTCGATTGACGCCAAGAAAAAATAGAAAATAGTGCGCTCTAGTGAGGAAATTTGTAATGGACAAGAGTTTTCATGCGTTGTGGATTGGGTTTGTGATGTGTATTTAGAATCCATCATAAATCTAGGGACTAAAGTGCAAATTCAAGTTTGTTTCCATTTTATGTTACACTACTATGGAAACACTACTAAGGTTTCACACTAGTACAACATCGCCAAAACGTTGCAATAAGGGTCAAATGGTTGCAATATGTTTTGTTTGCAATCAAGTTGTGTTCGTTGGCAGGCGTGGAAAGTATTGGCATGGTATAAAGTTGTCGCCTCGCTTTTATATTGCTACAACAACATTTTGTGTGATTGTTCAAACACCCAAAACATAGGATCCTAAAATTGCAATACTACACAAAGCCCTTATTAGCATAATAGATAGAGATTATTCCTAATATGCCATTGAAAATTTGACTGATTCTATATATGCCATTGGTTGTCTCACTGACATGTGGGTCTTGAGACCATATATCAGTGAGATAATCGGTGGCAAATATGGAACAGATGAACTTTCAATGACAAATATAGAACTTTCTCTAGTAGAGAAGGGGCAATGATTTTTCAACCCTCGATGCACCTCCTCCCCTATTCATTGATGGTGTTCTCTATTTGAGATATTCGATAACTTATCATTATTAAAATGTCATTCTAATTTTTTATCATCCCGATCCATATGTCATTGTTATAGAGTAGTAACATAATCAAATAAATCATATTAAAATCAACAAATCATCAATTTTTTCTTCACTTGCCCACATCTACTAGCGTCGTCTAATTTATTGATGTCATTCATGACCATGTCGATGCCTATCTTACTTTAACAACAATCTTGTTTGAGATATCTTGTTGTTATTTGCTTCTATTATCCTTAATGTATGTTTTTTCTTCAAAATAAAATTCTCAATATCTAATCATATTCATCATTCTCCTCTTCCTCTTTCTTGGTTCTTACTTTCTTAGAGTTGGTTTCTTGCATGGGAAACAATTAGCTTCCCTCTCCTCCTTAACTATATTGTCTCATCATTTTTACTTACATGGCATATTAATTAATGCTATGAAAATTATACTCTCATTCTATTAGGACTACCCCTCATGCTTCTCACATACACAGTGATCCTTGCTCATGGCCTGAGTACCCATTACATCTAACCTTTACACACCGATCGTTGATGCCTAGTAGCCTTACAAATTGCTTGTGCTTGGCACACACGCGACCACATCTATTCTGTTTTTCATATATAGTTGCATCAACAACTTTCCCATGACCTCTTATCAAATAGCTTAATTTGGCCTTGATTGCCAATGGTAGAGTGGGTGTCCCAGCCACACTTTGATGGTGGCGCCCAATCCGTCGACCTTTATAAGTTTTAATATCATATCATTCATTGTTGGCCTGCATGCAAGTGTCAGTGTTGGTGCCTAGCTAGCTAGATGGGCTCTTCGCTAGTAACTATATTTTGCATTCAAGATATATTAATTGTTCACCATATATATGAATTGCTTGGAATCACATATTCATACACCAAGATATTGATTTGGAACAATGCTAGCTAGCTATATATAACCATTGTTACTGGGTCATTTGAAATCCGCACAAACATATATACAAACATCGATGATTGTAGCGATCTTATTGGTACCAGTGAGGGTAAGGCAAAGATTGGAGAGATAAGGATATGCCCATCTTGCCTACCATGTACAAAGGTAAAGTGGATTTTTTTGTGTGCCTGAGATGGTTTCCATACCCTTCCTTAGGTCATCCTCCCACAAATAAACCCCCCAAAATGATTTGTACCAAGATTATGATTTGGAACTCATTAGCATTGTTCCAACTCTATACCCCTTTGCTAGCATTTGTCCAAGTCATGATTTGGAACAATATAATGCTAGTATATATATAAATCATGATCATGTATGTGTGTATATGTATGTATGTGTTGTTTTTCCTTACACCTACCTTCTTTGAGATGGACACTACTAGTTAAACATGTAAAAGGAGGAGCATTCGAGGTACCAAAGTCAATACACAAGAACATTCAAGGTAGGTTGTAATGACAGTCAACACCACTTCCATCCTTCACTAATGGCTAGATCGTTAGTGATGGAAGATAGTTACCGCTCGTCACTATAGATGTGTATAAATAGACAGGGCCAATAGAATGCTTCCATATAGTGTAGAACCCTAAACCCAAGCGGCCACACGTTCTCCTCTATTGTCATTCTGCCATCATGCTACATGTGTTTCGACGTCGTTCCTCTCCACTGTTGTGGCCTTCGTCCCATCGTAGCTTCCTTTGCCAACCTATGTTCTGTTTTAGCCTCCTCCGTCGGCCTCTGCTCCAATGAGGCCTCCATCGGCCTTTGTTCCGATGTGGCCTCTTCTATCACACCCTCTGTTCTGTCGCCGACCCTCCTCAACGCAGCCTCATCTTGTGCATCTCCTCATCCTACTACTACTCCTACCCTTACTCCTACTCCTCCATCGAGGCTAGGGTTTATTACTTGTTGTTGTGTGAATATGTTGTTTTATAAATATGTTGTTTTGTGAATATCTCAATGAAGAGAAGTCTATTAGTATGAGAATATGTGTAACATTTAGGATCTTTTTATTTGTTTTGACGAGCTTATTCATGCAATGATGTTACATTACGTGCTACTAGTATTATTTAGTTGTTTTGTTCATGCAATGATTTTACATTATATGCTCAATGAAGATAAGACTATTGGTATAAGGATGTGTGACAATTAAACTCTCTTTTTTTCATTTTGACGAGTTTGTTCATGCAATAGCCATAAAAGTAAAGGACAACAATATTGGTATGTATAGCAAACTCACATTATGTAATACAAATGCATATATTTTTTATAATGGAAGGTGAGTCCTAGCAATGCTATGAAGAAGAAGGAGAAGTAGATATCTAGAAATCATACAGATTAACTCCAGCAAAAAAGATTCTCCTATAAGACATCTCGATAGGTTTATTCTCTACGACCCAGTTATATGTGTGCATAATAAATAACTCGATCACCAATAAGAAGTCAGTGGTAAGCGCTTTGCACATATAAGAAAAGCAAACATCTACATATATACAATTGGCCTTGTTTAACTATTTTTGTACAAATTTTATAGTAATAGTACTTTTTAAGATAGTATTGTGAGAAGTACATCACACCTCACCTAAACTAGTAGACTACCAAGATTAAAGTAGCAGTAGCACGTACTGAGATAATATAAGATAATGCATTAGAAGTTGACGCAATATGCATTTTCCATTTCAACATCAACAATGGTGCAATTGAGGCTGTTATATATATGGTGTAAACCTAGGGTATGTTATCTTCATGTCCATCTTCTTTTTTGCACATATAACCATTGTACATATCATAATGATTCTTTTTTTCTTTAGGGGGAAGGAGTACATGGTGACCATAAAAGAGACTACAAAAGTAGACACGTACAACCTTAAACAATTCATGGCTAGTAGACAGAGAGAATCTCTACGAGACACTATATAAGCTCTTGATATCACTTTTAGGGAATGTCCTAGTGGAAGTTAGAAGTTAGTTAGAATTTAAAGTTTATATTATGGAACTTTGTTTTAGCCATTTTTCTTTGAGATAACGAGTTAGAAGTTAATATATGTGATATTAATTGATTTTGAATATTATATGTTGAATTGTTTGTGTTCTGTGATGAATTATCTATGATGTGCTTTGGAATGTTGAATATGTTGGCTGCCAAATCCTGGATTTGATTCAAGATGCAGCCTAAAATAATTATTTTTTAAAAAATAACCATACTATTAGTAACGGGTGACAATAATTACCTATCACTAAAGGACTATAACAAGTGAGCCGATAGCCCCCCTTTAGAGATGGGCAAACACCTGTCACTAATGACCTATATTCATTGACGTGATAAGAGTAACACAAGACTTTCCCTTCACTAATAGAGGTTATTACCCATCACTAATAGAGTTTTTTTTGTGGTAGTGGTCATAGCTAAAATGAACTCATTTGGCATAGGACTTGTAGTGCCTGACAAGGTCTTCTACGATGAGGATCTTCAAGTTTATGCACATGCTTGATGAAGGTGACAAAGTTCATGTAACATGGTGATACAACATGAAGAAACCTACGCAAAACAAGTTCATTCACCCCCGTGTCACCCAATGTATGGTGACCAATGTCACCCAACCATGGAAATCATCCACAGTTTCTCCTTGCCCGATCTTTAGTGTATCAAATTCCATCTTAAGAGTTTTCAATTTGGCCTCCTGCACACGCTTGTGTCCCATGTGAGTTTTCTTGATCACATCCCATGTCATCTTCTTCATGTCTTCCCTAAACATCATTTCATTTGATATAACCTAGTAGATTACATATAACGCCTCACGATTATTGTCATAGTCAGCAGTACCTTTCTCCACCACTTTCCACACTCGCTTCAATTGAAGTACAACATGTATATCATCGCCCAATCGGTGTAGTTGGCGTGAGTGAGCTATTTATGAAATCATCGCCGCCCTCTCCTTCTTCACCACTCGCAAGGTAGACAAACTAGCTTGATATAGCTAGCCTTTGGTCGCTCAATGGATACATACTCCTTCCTTACCTCAACATCCTTCCTAACACAAGGGAAAGCATAAGGCTCTGATACCAAATGTTAAAATCGGCTGGTAATCTAACTCATGTGGATGATAAATCGAGCACACATGAGATATAGTTTACCAGATGAACAAAAGGAAAACACACAAGCTTTTGTGTCAACGGATGCCTTTTCCCTTTATCTATTCAATGCACACCAAAACAAACATGTAAACCAGTTATATAGCTTGCTCACACATGTATGTACATGGAAACAAGTAATCTGAGGACCTTACCTCATGCGCACGCACGCATGATCCGTAGGAGACATTAGCCATGCCTATGTGTAACCAACTATCTGTCGCACTAAAAGTATTCCCTAATGACTCGATGAATCATGCACTGACTAATATTGTATGGATGCACATATGCCTATTAACACATGCTAAGCCAACTACAACATGTACACACATGGATGCATCACTCCATGATTAAGGTAGTTAACTAGCTAGCCGCTACATGCAATACACATGCATTAATCTACCTATATGACACAAATACAACTTATGAAAAGACACTAAACAACTATGGGAAAAAAAGTAGTTTGCCGAGTGCCACAGGCATGGGTCTATTGACTGATCGGGGTCATGAACATGTATACAAATATTTATAGTTTTTGCACATACGGGGGTTTACAAATCATTACCTTGACACAGGCAATGACATATATGCATAAAACTATGATCTAACTATTGATCGTTGATGACATATATCTTTATTATGAAGTCTTAGTGCCATGGTATGGCATGTCATGCATGCCTTACAAGTGGTAATTTGGATTCAATTATTGATCATATCTCTTCTTTAACATGTGATATGATGATGTGTGATATCAAGCCACCTAAGATAGAGGAAAGTTTATGAGGGGATATCTCCTCCACCCTCCTTTATTTCTTATTGTAATACACAAACCTACAAAGAGTTCCTTTGTATTGTTTGTTTGCTGCACTTTGCAATCCTTTTCTTTCCTTGGATTGATGATGCTAGCGATCTCATTTCTACCGTGTGTAGAGGTAAAGTGGATTTGATATTTTTTGTTAGTGTTAGTTCTTATTGTTTTCGTAGATCTTGATATGGTGTTCATCCCCTTCCTTGGGTTATCCTCCCATAAATGCCCCCAATGTTGTTGGATGCATCATGACCTATATATTGTGTGTTGCCATGGCTATTGAATCAAATTAGAAGCTTTGACACTAAGGCTATATATATATATATATAAATATAAATGTTATACACCACGTGTGTAGAATAGCTATTCTACTGAGAAAAAAATAGTATTCAATCGCTATTCTAGTGAGAATCTACTACTAAAAGTAGTACTCCCGTGGTCGGTGTAGAATAGTGTCAATTTCCTCTCACAAATACTTTCATTTGTGACTAAGAGGCCACCACCGACAAAATCCTTCATAACCAGATAAGAAACCCTAGTTATTAGGCCTCATTTGGTTATAGGGACTAAACTTTAGTCACTATCACGTTGAATCTTTAGATACTATTTTGGAAGTATTAAATGTAGACTATTTACAAAACTCATTCATAATCGGCGAATTATTCGCGAGACGAATCTAATGAGTCTAATTACGCCATGATTTGACAATGTGATGCTACAATAAACATTTGCTAATCAAGGATTAATTAAGCTTAATAAATTCGTCTCGCGAATAATCCTCCGATACTATAATTATTTTTATAATTAGTTCGCGTTTAATCATTTAAATCGATATCTATATATACATCCGACGTGACACAACTAAACTTGAGTCCATGGAACCAAATGTCCCCTTATACTTTAGGGGAAGTCGTCTAACTAGCTATCTTCTTACATGTCGGTGAAATATTTTTAAAAAAACATAGAAGACTTAATTTAATTACCTTAAAAAACTTACATTTGAAAAGAGTTCTAAACCCTTCAAAATTCCACTAAAGCACTCCATCACAAGAAAGCCATAAATGGCTTAAAAACAAAGTTTTTTTTGTCGGAGAGTACACAAATTAACTCTAGATGTCGTGAGAAGTTGAACTGTTTCAGTAGGAGTATTCATAGCAGCCAAAGCGGCGGCGAACGGTGAAGCCGACGACGACGACGACGACGACCGCAGCCCGAAGGAGGCGTCCCCGGTAGTTCTCCGGACACGTGTCGCCCCCTCGCCACGTCGCGCCCACGTGGGCCCGCCCACCACGAGCCAACCCACGCGCCCAGCCCGGCCCGCCGCCCGCCCGCCCGCCCGCCCACTTCCTCCCCCTTCCTCCCCTCCTCCGCCCGCCTCCCTCCGCTGCTTCGCTTCCCATGGCTGCTGCTGCCCCATCGCTTGCTTGCTTCTACTACTACTACTCCTCTTGGTAGGTTACTAGGCTCTATCGCTCCCGCCCGCCCGCCCGCCCATGATCGCGCGCCGTGGCCGGAGGGGATGGTGATGGCTAGCGACGGCGACTGCGACTGCGACCGCGCGGCCTCATCGCAGGAATGCCGCCTGCGCAGGCGCCGGCGATTCTCCCCGCACCGCCACGTCCCCTCCGCGGCCGCGACGTCGGCCTCCGACGAGGGGGGCAACGTCGTTACCGGTAGCAGCGCCGGGGAGAAGAGGATCCGGCCCGCCTCCTCATCCTCGCCCTCAGACGGATCGTCGGATCGGGAGGAGGACTTCTCCTCCGCCGGCGCCGCCTCACATCTGCCGCTCCCCGCACCGGCGGCGCCGGCGGCGTGGCCGGTGGCGTTCGGGTCCGTCTCGCTGGCGGGGCGGATGCGCAACATGGAGGACACCGTCTCGCTCCGGCCGTCCTTCTGCGTCTGGGCCGACGGCTCCCCGATGCACTTCTTCGCCGTCTTCGACGGCCACGGCGGCCCTCACGTACCTTCTCCAATCTCCATTACCCACACCTCGCTAATTAATCCGATCATTTCATGCCTCTACTCAACACCACATCTCCATAGATCATGCTTTGAAACGCGAAGAAACATCGGAAAGAAAAATAAAGAAATTTTTTTGTTTGATTGATTGATTGATGGATTGATTGGTAGGAGGAGGAGGAGGTAAGATCGAGCACGAAAAATGCTGCAGCTGCAGCTGTGTAGTACCACATTGCACTGTTCATCCACCTGGTCGAGCACCATCCAAGCCGAAATGGACACGTTTTCTCGTTTAATAATCTTGCTTAGTAATGGCGTGTTATTATATTTGTTGCTGGTTCGTCGGAGTACTTGCTTGGTCGATCGATGGCTGACATGTGGTGGATGGATTTCGCAGGTGTCGGCGCTGTGCAGGGAGCAAATGCACGCTATTCTGGCGGAGGAGCTGGCGGCGGAGGCGGCGGGGGAGGTGGAGGAGGGGAGGGCGTGGCGGGCGGCGCTGTCGCGGAGCTTCTCCCGCGTGGACGCGCTGGCGGCGGTGGCGTGCGCGTGCGGGCGGGCCACGGTGCCGCGGTGCGAGTGCCCGCTGTCGGGGCAGACGGGGTCCATTATCGGGTCCACCGCCGTGGTGGCGCTCCTCGTCCGCGACCGCCTCGTCATCGCCAACTGCGGCGACTCCCGCGCCGTCCTCTGCCGCGCCGGCTCGCCGATCCCCCTCTCCTCCGACCACAAGGTACGGCCGCTACCCCCCCCCCTTCCATCCGACGTGGCGCCGCGTCCGCGCACGTGACGCGCGTGTCCCCCTCCATTCCGAGTCTCCCGCTGCCGCTGACCGTTTACTCACCCGTGAGGTGTCGCCTCTCCGGATGCTTCCTCGCCGTGGTTCGCCGGCCGGCCGGTCGCTCTCGCCTGTCGGATGGAAACACGTCGATCTGTCGCCTTACTGCTCGCCGACGTGTACCACGCAATCGCAACAAAAACATGCAGCGGGAGTGGCATTTCCGTGGATAGTCGGGAGCCGCGGGGGTGGTTGGCGGCGGGCCGTCGCCGTCGCGGTCGCCGTCGCTGTCGCCGGCGCGGCCACGTGGTGGCGGAGGCGGGGGATTCCGAGGCGCAATCCATCCCTTTCACCGAGGGGGACACGTGTTGCCCTCTCTCTGGCCACGTGTGGGGATGCGACTGGTCAGACCGTGGGGCCCGCTGCCCCACCTGCCGTTAGGTGGGCCCGCCAGTGCAGCGGAGGGAGAGAGAGAGAAAAGGACAGTCTGCCACCTGTCCCTTCTCAGTACTGCGGCTTCGCTGTCGCTGGCTTTTTCTTTCCCAATTTTTTTCTTTAAACCTAAAATATTTCATAAATTAAAATTATATTCGTTGCGCTATAAAATATCGTAATATTTCATTAAGATTTAAGTTGCTATATCATAGTAGGTATGAAATCTAGAAAAAAAATTTGAATTAGGGGTTGGTGTAGTAGTAGTACTAGGTCTACTGCTCCAGTGCTCCTAATCATGTAGCTGCCTGCTGGTGAAGTGGTGATTGAGCTAAGCTAGGATGCAAACCAGTGTGGTGGTCAGGCAATATGATGCTGGGGAGTGGGGGTGACTGATGAACTGATAGATGATGGTGTGTGTGGCTATGTATGTTGTTAATTCGGGCGGTGATGAACTGATCGATGATTCACTGGTTACAAGCTACTACTAACCGTGATGTGGCTCGGGTTGTTGTTGTTGTCGTTGTTGTTGCAGCCGGACCGACTGGACGAGAAGGCGAGGATCGAGGCGGCGGGCGGGCAGGTGATGTACGCCAACGGGGCGCGCGTGCGTGGCATCCTCGCCATGTCACGCGCATTAGGTACTTCACTGCTCACTTGCTCACTGATTTCATCCATCCATCCATCCATCGATGCTAGCTATGAATATTGCCTACGCCTCAGGCTACCTACATACATGTCTTGGTTTCCAGCTGCACACTTGCTTCACTTAAGATCACATGATAAAACTCACCAAGAATTAATCTGGATTTAGATATATACCTTGCATTAACCCTTGAAAGGACACAAAAACTACTCCACTCCAAGCATTGTGTTTTTTTCTCACCTGTTCTAGTGTTCTCTAGAGGTTCGGGAAATAAAGAAAAAACAAGGAAAAATTACTCATATGTCATTATAATTTTTAAAAAATTGTCTGGTTGTGGTGGCTCTCATTTGTCCGTGACAAATCGATGACATATTGGCAAACCGTAAAGATTGCAGTGGCATAAAAAAATTAACCCAAAAAACAAAGGTAGATATACTATATTGCAAAGTGTGATTACGTTTGTTGCTTTGCATCTCATTGGAACATAAAAAAGGAAGCTGTTGCTTTGCATCCTACAATCTCACCACCAATTGAAAACTGCCAGGTGATGGAATCTAAGTCTAATAAGGATGTTCCTGCTTTAGGAGGACTAGGCAGGAAAAAGCATGGGAGGACATGAACGTTTTATGGCAGCAAGGTTATGAATATGACAATAGCATAGTGTTCTATGAAATTAAGTTTTTGTTGATACTTAATATTGTGTGATGAATATGGCTAATACCATCTAATTATAATTAATTTTTAGCTATGAAATTAGTATTATATTGCTATTTTGTGATAAACAGTGATAGCTTATGTTATCACTAATGATAATTACTAAAGATTAGCATAGTCGATTGATAGTTACAATAAAAAAACATTATTACATAAAATTAATTAAGTTATAAATAGATATTCTAAGCAAATAAACACATGTGTGCTGTCCGTACAGCCAACCAAACACATTCATATATCATTTCATATATCCAACTAAATAATCTACTTATATCATTTCATACCGTTTAGTTTCATTCAACGGACCAAATACTACCTAAAGCCACACTTCGTATCCTATTCGCCATCTGTAAAAGTCCCAACTCTTTTATTATTTGCTCTGATAGTAACCTATCAAACTAAAATAACTGATCTTTACAAATAAGTGGGGAATATATATATATATATATATATATATATTATATATATATATATATATATATGTTTGATTATGCTTGTGGTGTTGTCCTGTGTCAGTAACTCAGTATTCTGAGTTACTGACAGTGATGTTACACACTTTTGTTAATATAGCTCTCAAAATCGAGGAAAGAAATGGTGAACAAATTTACCAAAGAACTGTACCCTTTCCTAGTGGTAATTTTTACCTATCCATGCTAGAGGAAAGCTCTACTTGCTCCAGTGTAGAACTAGCCAGACTTTCTGAGCTCAAAACTACAGATGCTGTTCTGAACTGTTTCTAAAATTGCAGTATTTTAACTCAAGTTTTTTTTTTCGAAATGGTTTGGAATATAACCACTGGTCACCTTTATATATGCAGCAAATAAAACATCAGGTTGAACTTTAGCTTTTTATGCAGCTCCATTTTGGGTTAGTCATAGGTTTTTTGAACAGACATATGTATTCTATGAATACAACAACAAATTTGTTGGTGTTGAACTTAGCATCTAAAATTGTTTGAGACCATCATTATACTGTGGTGTCACCTTTTCTTGTTTTCAAGACAACAACTTGAAATTTGGGAAATACTCTGTAGTTTTCCAGGTCCTACTTTTGCAACAACACAAACTATTGTAATTCATCTCCTGAATCAATTATATGTTTAACTGTGTTTACAATGTGCCATTGCATCATCAGTGCTGTCCTAGTGATAGTTCATAATTGTCATTGCACTTGTGTTGGCATTGGGTCTTAAAGATTGGGTTGATAGCTGCCTTTGCATATAGATATTCTATGCTTTACTTCCCAACAAACAAAATCAGGTAGATTCCATTTTCTAAATAATTTCAAAAGGTTATTTCCTGCTTATTATACAAAGATTATTTCTGAAACCGTTAGGTTCCGTTTGGTTCAGAGACAAAGTGAGATGGTACAGTTTTGTTCCGGATTTTTGGGATGGGATCCTCTCATCTTGTGTTTGGTTGTGAGAGATGGATATATCTCGGTTTCATATTTAGTTGGTGGGTTGAGAGAAATGAGACGCCCCAGACTTCCAGTCCATCCCTAGAGACTTTGTGAACCTCTGGCCTACCCCGCAACCTCCGGTCCCATCCTTAGAGCTTCCATGTACGAGGTGGGACGATCTCGTCCGTCCTTTTTAGAGAGACGAGTTCGTTCTAAATATTGGAGAAATATTCCCTTATGGAATGACTCCGTACCACCTGATTTCGAACTAAACATTGTAAAAAACGAGACGAAAAGCCACTTGAAGTACCTCTCATTTGATATAATGTGTATGTGCAGGAGACAAGTACCTAAAGCCTGAAGTGATCTGTGAGCCGGATATCACCATAACAGAAAGGACCATGGAAGACGAGTGCGTCATCCTCGCCAGCGACGGGATGTGGGACGTGATTTCCAACGAGACCGCCAGCGACGTCGCTCGGCAATGCCTGGAAGACGGGAGCCCGTCGGCCGGAAGTCGTGCAGCAGCTGGGGGTGACGAAGCCGCTTCCAGCAGCACTGACGCCGCCGCAGCAGCAGCAGGCCAAGAACCGGAGCCTCGCTGCTACCGCGCAGCTGCACTCCTTGCACGGCTTGCACTCGGCAGGGAGAGCTCAGATAACATCAGTGTGGTTGTCATTGATCTGAAACGAAGAGAGTAGGCAGATCAAAGCAATTTCCTTTCAGGTTTAACCTTTTCATAGCTATCTTCATCTTCACACAAGAGACCTCCAGTAGTTACTGGTTTACAGTTTACTGCTAGTGCAAGGGAAGAACAGCTTCTGAAAGTTGGGTGGTGCACTCTGAAATTTTCTTGGTTCTTTCAATCTTAGCTCCTAGTTCTTTGGTGATTATGCTTAGCTGAACAATCCAGGAAAAAACAAGAATGGATGCAGCATAGGTAAGAAAAAAGATGATGTGCAAGATATCATGAGACATTATGTACATTATTGTTCTCATTTTCTCATGGAGACTTGAGATTTGCACAGATTGTTGATCTTGTTGGCTATCTGTCAATATTTCTGAGCAATTAATTCTTTGCTTTAGGATACCACATGAGTGTGATATTTTGGAATACGAAAATCCTAATATAATGTTCCAAATTAGGTTCTAAAATTTAAATTTTGCTATGATTTTTGTAGGAGTAGAAACAAGCACTATGTTTAGATGCTTTCAGATCATCCTATCTACTTTTTCAACTGTTCAGATATTTTAGGTCATTTCAGGGTCTGTTTATTTTATATTCTATCAGTTGCACCTACTTTTAGAATTTAAAGATGAAATAAATAATCCAGTATATAAACTCGGATTGTAAGTATCAGTATATAAACTCCGATTGTAAGTATCAGTAGCTATAGAATTCGAAAAAGAACTATAATTCAGAAGGCAAAAAATATCGGTTTCTCCAAATTTTCACCAGCTAGATACTCACGCTATTGGGCTACTCGGACCAGTTAGACATAGAGAATCTCTAGCTCTCACGGGCTAAAATAAATAATAAATAGGCTCCGTATCATATGCACAAAACCCCTTTTGTGTGCAAATACACAAGCCCCATCGTAACCCCACATCTAAAATCGAACAACTCTCCGTTTTTGCAAAAAAAAAACCTCCGCAGTGTACCTCAGCTTCTTCATGCCAATTTGCAAAAAAAACTCTTCGAAACAGCATCGTTGGATTTTAGATGTGGGGCTAGTGCTGGGTCTTGGGTCGTACTGGGCCAACCCGGCTCAGGCCCTTCGGGCCCGGACCTAAAATGGGCCGAGCCGTTTTGGCCCGATAAATTTAAGGGTCAGGTCGGGCCGGCCCAAAGTAGTGTTAGCGAAGCCCAGGCACGACCCCAAGTACGTCGGGCCTAGATGGGCCGGACCGACCCAAAAACAGCCCTAACTTTATAACATTGTTAGACGATCTCTTACTAGGGTTATGAAAATATTTATTTAATTTATCTTTGAACAATGAAAATTCTAGTTCACATAAAATAATAGAACAACCCAAAAAATAGGGGGAAATGAATTTCATTAATAATTTACACATGATACTAGGTCATTAATACTACTTTCTTTGCTCTCGAGCATATATATTTATATTTTGATTTGTCCTATATATGAATGACTCAAATTTTGATTTGTCTTACGCATGATATAGAGCAAGGTATATTCAAATGGCAATTTACAGACTTTTTTAATTTTTAATAACATGTCTCCTCTTGTGCGTTGTGGACGCATATGAATTATTGACCTATGGGCCTTTCTGAGCCGGGCTGGCCCAGGCACGACCCTCTTTAAGGACCATACCCGTGCCGCCCACTGGGCCTAACCTCCAGGCCCAAGTCCAGCCCTTGTACGGGCCATACCGGGCCGTGCTTTGCGTGGACTGGACCTACGTGCTTTAGGCCGGTCCAAAAAAATTCAGCCCAAGCCCCAGCTCTATGTAGGGCTACAATGAGATTTATACTTTATGCACGGGATACGAAGCCTAGTAAATATGTCCTTACTGTTTTTTTAGCTTTCAGATAATCATTGAGTTTGTTGTTGCCTCACGTAACGTGGTGACGGGACGGGCCACGTGGACTTTGACTTTTAGTACACGTAGTAAACGCGTCACGAATTCAACGTTTGCTTCTTCTTTCCCAAGCTTACGAGATTGTTAATTCGCGATTCGATTGAACAGGCGAGCAGAAACCCAATTTTGCAATCCCAAGAAAGAAACCGGGGTCAATGGCTTGTTCCGGCGGCGCGGCGACGACGGCGACGGCGACGGCGAGAGTCCCGTGCGTGATGCTCAACACGGGCCACGCGATGCCGGTGCTGGGCTTCGGCACGGGCTCGGCGCGCACGCCGGCCGACCTGGCGGCGACCATCGAGCACGCCGTGCGCGTCGGCTACCGCCACTTCGACACCGCGGAGATCTACGGCACGGAGCGGGCGGTCGGCGAGGCCGTCGCTGAGGCCGTCCGCGGCGGCGCCATCGCGTCCCGGGGCGACCTGTTCGTCACCTCCAAGCTGTCGATCGCGGACGCGCACCCGGGCCGCGTGGTGCCCGCGCTCCGGGAGTCGCTGGCACGCCTCGGCTTGGACTACCTCGACCTCTTCCTCGTCCACTGGCCAGTCGCCATCGCCAAGAAGGACCCCGCCGCCGGGCTGTCCGTGGACGACCTGGTGCCGTTCGACATGGAAGGCGTGTGGCGCGGCATGGAGGAGTGCCACCGGCTGGGCCTCGCGAGGTCCATCGGCGTCAGCAACTTCTCGGCCGCCAAGATGTCCAGGCTGCTCGCCCTCGCCGTCGTGCCGCCGGCCGTGAACCAGGTCGAGATGAACGTCGGGTGGCGGCAGGAGAAGGTGCGGGAGGTGTGCGGCAAGAACGGCGTCGTCGTCGCCGCGTTCTCGCCGCTCGGCGCGCTCGGCACGAACTGGGGCTCCGACGCCGTCATGGAGAGCGGCGTGATGCAGGACATCGCTGCCAGGAATGGCAAGACTGTTGCTCAGGTAAAAAAAAATTACACTCGTTGACTTTTACTAACAAAGGTAGGATTTTTTTTTTAAGGCCAAAATGATTAGTCTTTGAATATTATAAGCACTTCTCCGTTCCCTTGGGTTCATAGAAGGAAATCGTTTAAGTTTATAATGAAATTTATCTAAAAAATCGTTTTATATTTTATTGTGTATTTTGGATAATTATACCGCTTACGTAGTTCTATTTTTTCTTATTTCCTGTGTTATGTTTATTCCCGCCTTATATTTAATCAGAACAGACATGAAAATTATATACTAATTAATTGCTCATTAGTATCTAAAATTATGTTAAAAATGACTTGTTTTTGTGAACCGGAGAGAATAGGTCCAAATGTGTATCATAAACAATAAATAAGGTCAAAATTATCTCATCCCTAATCGCAAGGGCTTGTCTATTTTAATTTCTCGTAACTACTTTTACTATCTGAAGCTAAACAAACGTCCAAATTTTGTACTCAAATTGCAAGAATTAGTAGCCGTGGAATATGAAAATGAACTGCAATTCATAAGATCATAAACGCAAACTTCTCGAGATTTTTACCCGCTAGATATTTAGACTATCCAACTACTTAGAGCAATTATGATACTAAGAATCTACAACTATATAATGACTTATTTGTTTTAGTTTCTAGCAACTAGAGATTCTTAGTAGCTAGCTAGTCTGAGTAGTCGGTGTTTTCCAACATTTGGATTCTAGTTCATTTCCAGATTTTACAGTAACTGATTCTCACAGTCTGAATCTGGACCGTTTATTTCTGCATCAGATTCTAGAAGTAGCTACATGTGTCAGAAGCTGAAATAAACATGCCCTAAAGCTTAAACAAACGGACCTAAAACATTATTACATTAGTCTCTCTTCAAATAAAACAATAGAATTTGCAAGAACTTAAAGTTTAAACAGATTTGGCTGATGAGTGGAGTGGAGTTGACCAAAAATAAATTTCAGGTGGCGCTGAGGTGGCTGTACGAGCAGGGTGTGTGCATGGTGGCGAGGAGCTTCAACGTGGACAGGATGAAGCACAACATGGAGATCTTCGACTGGGAGCTCACCGACGGCGACAAGGACATGATCGCCGCCATCCCGCAGCGGCGAGCCTGCCGGGGAGAGTACTTCGTCTCGCCGGACGGGCCCTACAACTCCCTCCACGACCTCTGGGACGGCGAGATATGACGTCGGCGGCCGGCGAGGAGGACGACGACGACCGACTCTATATATGATATCTCATCCTTAAAGAATTTCTCTCTCTCTCTCTCTCTCTCTATATATATATATATATATATATATATATATTGTGATCTATCATTTTCACTTTTGGAATAGAAATTGAGGTGATAGTTCATATTTCTGTTGAATATATTGTATCAAACTATATCGTTTATGAGTATTTATACCCGTGGTGCCGTTGACTTTTATTTCACATTTTTCTTATTAACTAAAGAGTGTTACGTGAGTCACAATGGGAACAAATTTATAACATTAAAAGAATATCATGTAAATAAAGTTGAACGGAGCTGAAGCTGGAGAGTTTTGGTGATAGTTCATATTTTTGTTGAATATGTTGTATCCGTGTATAAACTATACCATTTATGAGTATTTATATCCGTGGTGTTATCTGAAAATTTTAGTACCTCCTGTCATTGACTTTTATTTCACCTTTTTCTTACTAGCTAAAGAGTGTTATGTGAGTAACGATGGGAACAAATTTATAACATTAAAAGAATATCACGTAACTAAAGTTGAACGGTGTTAAAGTTAGAGAGTTTTGGTTTGTTGTGAAAAGATATAGTAGTTGTTGTAGACTCACAAACTATATCATTGTTTGTTTATCGGTGTTACTCGTGGTGTTATCTTAAAGTTGGCAATTGTTGACTTTTATTTCACTTCTTCTCACTAGTTGAGTGCTCGTGTGTTGTGTGTTGAAACGAGAAAATTTTTAAAACATTAAAAAACATGTAAATAGAGACGAATAAAATTGGAACCAGAGAGTTTTGGTTCGCTGTAAAAAAATAATAGTGATGACAGATTCACCGACACTACGTTTTCTTTTAAAGTAGTGTAGACAAAGAAATAGAGAAATCATGGTTGGTTTGCATCTCTTGTTTGTGTTGTGAGTGTGCAAGTTGAAATATTTTTGTTGCCTAGTTTGACTTAATTTGTTTGTAATATTTGACACAGTATAAATGTTTGACTAGTTTTGTTGTTCAAGAAGTTGACTGAGAAAAGTATTCTAGTTGCAGAAATTATTAAGGCTCACTAAGCATAGTTAATGTACTAACTACCAGTATAACACAATCATATTTAATATTAACACAATCAATTAATTACTACTTAGTATATGTAAAATAAAAATAAAAATTACTCGCATGTCATTATAATTTTCAAAAATTAATTAAGTAAGTTACAAAGAAGAAGCTAACATACACTTGATTGGCTACTTGGACTTGTTGTGTTGACTTGCAGGCCCAGCTCAAACTTGCTAGGTCACTGCAAGAGAAATTTGAGTTGTGGCTTCTGATTCTCTTGTGTTTGTGTTCCTTAGGTTTTGTTTCAAGTTGAGGTTTCCATCTATTTGTAAACTTATAAGATTAGTACAAGAATACAAATCTATTTATTACTTATTGGCCTATTTCTTGTTATAATCTTGGGTTAGCAATATGAAAAAAAAGGAACAATATTGCTTATATACTATTAAGTCCGAGCAATGCAAATACAAATAGTACTACAAATACCGACGAAAATGCAAATACTGGTGAAAATGCAAATACTGGTGGAAATACAAATACTGGTGAGAATCGTTGGAGTACAATTGACCTACATAATCAAACTGATGCGATCAATAATGAACCAAAGAGAGGTCGAAAGAGTTCGGTTTCAGGGATATTGTTAGTGAGCATGGAAATTGCTTTGGTACAATGGTTTTTCCTTGATTCTCCTGAATTTGTATTAGCTATTGAGTGTATTGAATCCTTTAAACTTAGCGCTTTGTGTTTTGGGTCTAGCTGCACCATTATTTCTAAGATGATAAACCCTTTAGCATATATGTTATATATCATATATATATATATATATATATGGGAGCGTTATTCTACACTGATCACTTTCAGTAGTAGATTTTCTCAGTAGAATAATAATTGAGTACTATTTTTTTCTCATTGGTAGATTTCTCAGTAGAATTGTTATTCTACACCCGTAGTGTACAACAACATTTATATATATATATATACAAATGCTATTCTACATCACGGGTGTAGAATAGCTATTCTACCGAGAAATCTACTACAAAAAAAAGTAGTACTCAATTGCTATTCTACTGAGAAATCTACTACTGAATGTAGTACGGTGTAGGATAGCTATTCTACACACGTGGTGTAGAATAGCACTCCCGTGTATATATATATATATATATATATATATATATATATATATATATATATGTGTGTGTGTGTGTGTGTGTGTGTGTGTGTGTGTGTGTGTGTGTGTGTGTGTATAGGTTAATGTGTGTATAAGTTAAATTCATCCTTAGAGGTCAAGCTGTTAATTTATCAAAATATAATAGTGGGGAGTTGTGTACTTTATTGTTGAATTATCAATATAAGTAGGAGTATTGTGGACATTGATAGCTTTGTATATTTTATGTAGTCCATTTCATGACGATGATCGTTAGTCCTTTCGTTCTAAAATATAACAAGTTTTATGTACAGATATAGTCTATTTTCCGAACATCATATAGTTATCTGAAATATCTCACAAAACCTATTATAGTCTTATAGATAATTCATTATTGATGCCCAATTCAAATATACTACCTCTATTTTATATTAAGTTAATTTTACTAGCTTACTGCTAGAAAGAAATAATACACAATAAATTATAAAACGATTTGTTTTAGAAAACTCCTGATACAACCCTAAAACGACCTCTTTTACTGCCATGAAGGGGTAGAATTTTTTTGTCAATCTCTTAGGGGGTGTTTGGTTCCGTGGACTAAAGTTTAATCCGTGTCACATCGGATGTTTTGACATTAATTTAAAGGACTAAACGTGAACTGATTATAAAAAAATTGCAGAATCGAAGACTAAATCACGAGACAAATTTTTTAAGTCTAATTAATCCATGATTAGCAAATGTTTATTGTAGCATCACATTATCAAATCATGGCGTAATTAGGCTCATTAGATTCGTCTCGCGAATAATCCACCGATTATGAAATGGGTTTTATAAATAGTCTACATTTAATACTCCAAAATAACATCCAAATATCCGATGTGACGGGACTAAAATTCGGGACTAAAGATCCAAACATGGCCTTCCTCTGTTGTTTGAAGGATCAAAAAAAGATTTTTGCAATCCCAAAAACTGGATTTCATAAATCACAAGTGGATGGAAGAGGACAAAACAGTGGCAGTGAAGAATTGAAGATGCTCTGCTCAACCTCATCTCATCTCCTGTTTTGTTTGCTCTGAATTTCCTCCTCTTCTATGCACCCTGTCCACCATGAGCCACACAGCACACAGTCTTTACATAAAAAAGTCGGTTTAAAGTATATCAAAAGAAGCTTAAAACACGTCGTTTTGTATTTTATTGTATATGTTGAACAACTATATCCCTGATATAGTATTACTTATTTCTCATTTCCCGTGCTATATTTACTCTCGCGTTATATTTAATAAGGTAACATATAAGGGCATGTTTGGTTGAGTCGTAGATTCTGAAAAAGCTGACGTGAGCTGTAAACTGTGGAAAAGCTGTTGTGAGATGTGAGCTGTAGAAAAGATGAGAAACTGTTTGGTTGGAATAGTTATGGATTTATATTTTGGTAGTTCATGATGTTTAGTTGCATGATTAATGTGTAATTTTATATGTAAATCTTTCTAATCATGAAATTTTGTAATGTTTATATTACAATTATATATTTTAAATTACACTAAAATAATATATTTTACTAAAATTTCACCTTTTTCAAAATTGACATTAACTGATATGTTTTAATAGCATGATAGGTAATATTTATTTAAAGTTGAACTAAAAAGCTATGAAATCTGAATTATATCAGCTTTCAAATTTGTACTACGAGAATCTGCGAATTTTGGAAAAGCTAGGTGACCAAAAAAATTGTTTAGTTCAGATTTCAGCTTCCGAGACAGGAAACTGATTCAAAAATCTGAACCGAACAGACCATCAATGCACATAAATGAATTGTTTATTGATATCTGAAATCATGTTCAAAACGATTTTTGCAGGAACCGGACGTCTCACGGTCTACTGCGCCGAGTCCACCATCTATCCCGCCTTCCCTGCCACCCAGTGGACGAGCTGCACTGCACGGCGACCGATGCGGCGGACCACCGTGCACGCGGCTCACGGGGCCGCAGCCCGGGAGAGGCGTCGTCAATACGCGGCCCACGGTGGACTAGGTCCATACCTCACGCCGGCCCTGCACGGAAATCCAGGCAAGGGACCCTCCTGCCTCCTTTCGAGGCAGGACGAAAGAGACTGCACTAATCCAACTTCATCTTAGTATTTTATCACCTGCAGATCTCAGGAGACATCAAGAAATGGAGGATTACATCTTATTTTATCACCTGCAGATCTCAGGAGACATCAAGAAATGGATGATTAGGAGGTAAAGAGGAGAAAGAGGGCATCATGTTGACCAATAATTCATCATCATAGCTTAGCTTCACACTGTACTATTATCTCCAATAATTGAGATTGGTCAGTTGACAGTTTGACAATAAGAGGGTTGCTTGCTGGTTACATAGCTCATTACAGGTAAAAAAAGAATAGAATTACTGATCAAAAGCAGCTCTAATTCTTTCTGTTCATCTCTCAAGACTAGATTAGGAGGTAGTAAGCACATGAATCTAAATTCTTGAGATCTACTACACACCAAGAACTGGGGATCTGTGAAGCTAGGAGCGGTACAGAGTCTTCAGTCTCTTTGCTGCCTGGATGAAGCCCAGAATCACCTGCAACTCATCCAGTTGCTGCATTTTTTTTTATAGCAGTTTGGATTGGAGGAGGGGTGAGGCATAGGTTAGATATCTTCCATTGTATCTAGGCAGATTATGCAAGATGTTATACAGAGTTTTTGGCATCTACCTGGGACTGAAAATGCTGCTGGACCCCATGGAAGAGCTGTTCCTTTGATGGATTGGGGTTCATGCTTACCTGTGCATAGTTTTTCATCATTAAGTGCAAATCAGAACATGAAAAGGAAATATAAGAGGTGTGTTAGTCAAAAAGAATAAGATGGTTCAGGTTGCTTACGAGATTGAAGTGCTTCCAGTATCTCCACAGAGCAGGAGTTCCGAGTTTTGACAGGTTGACTCTCTGCAAATTATGTGCAGCATACTTTCATCAGGAAAAAAAGTTATATGTTATGTGTGGCATGCACGGATTCAAATCATAGCAGATTTTCCAGCAAACTGAATGAATGGTCAATGAAATCGGTTTCGCCTTGTCCAGAGAATGGCATGCAAGATGCATTGGCTAAAACAGCAACAGATCCAACATAACCATGGTCACATTGGCTTTGATTCTTGATAGCACAGTCTGATTTCTCAAAAGTAAGGTTTGAACTGAATAGTAGTTACCGACTTACCGATCGCAGCTTTGAACTGGTGTGAAAATTGCCTCGGTTGCTGGATTTTGTACAGGAAGACCAGGGTCTTGTATGCCGAACTCTTGGCTTTGTTGGTTTATGGTACTCTATACTGGCTGCTTGCAAAAACAGAAGTAAATTGTTAGTTGATTGCATTGTGAATACTTTAAAGCAATTGGCTAAATTGCAATTATCATAGCATGGTCTTACAATAGTCCATGTCTTTGTCTCCCATTTCAGAACTGCTACAGAATGAATTGTTGCCGTCGATATCATCGTCGTCTTCGTTACCGGTTGGAGCTTCCAAGACACTCAAAGCATTCCTCTGCAACTTCACCTCTACGCCATTCTTTAAAACCTGTTCTTGCAAGAATAACCCATGAATCTGAGTGTTTTCCACTTATGTTTGCATTTAGTAGTTTAAATCTGAAGCTCATATGTACTTAAAGCAAGCATATCACTTCAAATAATGCCGGCGTATAGATTACGACCGTGTTATTAAAACAGATTATTCTTTCTAAAACATGTTGAAAATTTCTTGACTAGCTACTTTTTAAAACAACAAGTCAGTACTATTATTTTCACTTGTTAAACAACACATTTCAGGATTAGAAAACCAGAAATTAAGTAAAGTTTAAGTGGGATGCAAAATAATTCAGAGGGAGACTCACCAGCCAGTGCCAACCTCCAAGACCAACAGCCTTCTTGACAACACCTTGTAGGCCAACCAAGACAGACTTTGTTCGGTTGTTCCCGGTGACGATGACCTTGGTGTGCCGAGGAAGCACTGAGAGCTCCTCATCACCACTCTCATACCGAGGCGGAGACAGAACCCGGGAAGAGCATAGCTCAGTCTCCATCATCATGCTGATTCTCTGGCCTGATTTCTCCCTGATACAGGGGGCAGCACCAAATTCAATCAGTGCACAACCAACACAATACATGAAGAATTCTATGATTGACTAACAACATTAAGGGATAAATAGCACCATCAATAGTGGCATTCCAAAACTAGTACAATGTTCAAATATTGCAGGGTGCAAAAAAAACAAGCATCTCTGCATCAGAAATTTGCTGGTAAAGCAGTGATGGTCCTGAGCATATCTGGAAGTAGCTCAAGATTAAAAATAAAAAACCTGAAATTTGATTGTTAAGTATTAACAACACCTAAGTTCCGTTGTAAATTCGTGATTTTGCAGAGTAGAGAGTAGTTTTCATGGGGCACGCGATTCAGCCTGAAAGCGATTGAGATGATGTGACGCCTCCATGCAACTCGACCCGGATCCGACTAAATCTCTCAGCTGATGGGATTGCAAACAGACTGGAGGGCATTAGTGACTCCCAACCACTAACCATGATGGTGATGAATCGGCAAATACACTCACCAGGACCCACTCCAGCTAGCTCCAAGAAT
Organism: Zizania palustris; assembly: GCA_019279435.1. Lineage (NCBI taxonomy): Eukaryota > Viridiplantae > Streptophyta > Magnoliopsida > Poales > Poaceae > Zizania > Zizania palustris. The sequence continues at coordinate 33,974 of JAAALK010002060.1, forward strand.
TGCTTCTTACTTGCTCGAGTAGCAATCGTGAAAGTGATGTGTCTAAAGAAATATGAACAAAAGCAGGAGGGCAGGCAGATGCTACCCTTGCATGCATGGGAGAGCCAAGATGAAATTTTTGTAATGAAATTTGCAAAGTTTTATTCTAAACTATGAATCTAAAACTATATATCGAAGGCAGTAAAACTTTTTTATGTTCATGCTTTGAGTAAATTCGCATTTAAAGCGGAGTTATGGAGATTGCAGACTACAGTAATGAACAGGTCGGTTAGGGATAGCGGTGCTACAGTACGATCTTGTGATACCCTGACATGCCAATTCTAATGCAAAAATCTTAAACTTTCCAGTGCAATCTGGACTGAAAAATTCTACTAAATCGCATGGAGGAACTATCTCAGCAAAGTGGGGATTGGGATTTACAGTAAAACTCACAAATCCGATCCAATCACTTTACAGATCGTCTAGCTCCAAGATCCTAATTGAATGCATGATGACTTGGAAATGCTACTCAGTATATGACAAGAAAATTTGCATGCAAAAGGCGGAATTATTCATGGTAAGAACAAACCGCAGCTAAATTTAGGACACAAACTTCAGTTGACTGCAGATCACAGCTGGAACAGTGTATTCTGCGATGCATACAGGATCCTAGGGCATGCAATGCAATTAACGATATCTGCACTCTTCCTGCGAATTCATTTTTTGTTGAAATTGAAACGAGGATGCAAATTCAAAATGCACAAGAAAACTTTTTTAAGCACAACACAAGCTCCAGCTGTTTAAATTCAGCACAAGAAGGCAGATTTAATCACGGATATAATACTTGCAGATTTTAAAAAATGCAATTTATGTATGCAACTGAAGACTTAATCACGCAATTTAAGAATTCCATCTGAACCGAATCCATCCCAATCGAGCACCAGGAATCCAAATCGAGCTACAAAGCATGCAGCGGAGCAACCAAAACCCGGAGAATTTTCGAGCTCCCGTCGAACTCAAACCGCAACCCACTCCCCCATCGGCGCAAGAACCAATCCAACAAAACCCCAGCAGCGCCACAATTCACATCCAAAATCCTCCAGAAGAGCGAGCGCGACAGAAATGAGGACAGAACCAATGGCCAAAAAACCAAAGCAGCAGCGAGTTCTTGGCTCACCTGCTCCGGAGCCTCCGATCTAGCCGCAATGGCCACCGAATCGACCCGGGAAGCGATCGAGCCCGGGGATTTCACGGATCGAGAGCCCGATTCCGAGGCGCAATTGTGCCCGGAGGCGACGGATCGACCTGCGCGGAATGCAGAGGGGAAGATCCAAGCATGGAGAGAAGAGGAGGAAGTGTCCGAGAGAGAGAGAAGCACTGAATGCTTTCCAACTGCACAGAAAAGAGCAAACGGATGAGCCGGCTTTAACGCGCAAACTCGGCTCCGCTCATTCGGCTCGGCTCGGATTTGGACTGGTCCCTCGGTCGGCTCGGCTCGTGGAGATATGGCTGCCGGATTTTTTAAAATAATATTTTTTTTAAAAAATAAATCTATACCTGATTTGAAAAAATTGTAAAACTATACCCTCGTTGGCAGACCATATGCGGGACAGCAGCAGCGCGGCGCAGCGCAGTTGGCCGACCAACGACTGAACCAGGTCGACGTGACACTTGTTTGGTAGACCATCAGCCGAACTAGCGCAGTTGGCCGATCAACGACTGAACCAGGTCGACGTGACACTTGTTCGGTAGACCATCAGCCGAACCAGAGCCACGTCAGGTTGGGTTGGCCGATGGTCTAACGACGACGGGGGTCTAGTTTTGTAATTTTTTTCAAATTTGATACCCGGTTCGAAAAAATTGTAAAACTAGACCCTCATTGGCAGACCATCTGCGGGGCAGGGGCAGGGCCGCACCGCGCATCGCGGCGGGCCTGGTTCGGCCGACCAACGGCCGAACCAAGTCGACATGGCACTGTTCGGTAGACCATCGGTCGAACTAGAGTCATGTCAGGCTGGGTTGGCCGACTGTCTACCAACGGGGCCTAGTTTTGTAATTTTTTCAAATCAGGTATTAGATTTGAATTTTTAAAAAAATATTAAAAAAATCTATGGCTGCCATCTGTGACGTGGGCCGAGGCAAATCACAAGGTGTACCAAAGAAGACCTTATGAGAAGTGGCTGAGATGTGGGGCCTAATACTTGCAAACCTTAGTGGGGCCAACATGTCAGTGAATGTAACTGATTATTATGCAGTGGGCGATGCCTCTTACTTTCATGTTGTACTTATCGATTTTAATTAAATATTAATATATAAATAAAAATGATGTTAAGATATATTTTATGATAGATTTAATAAAACTAATTAAATATTAGAATTGTCGATATATTTTCATATAAAAATATTTAATGTTAGAAAAAAATAACTATTAAAAAGTCAAATAACACATAATATATATAAAAAATGAAGTACCTAACCAAGTATGTTTAGGTCCAAATTCAGCTTTATCTCATATTTTCTATTTCAAGAAAGATAATAAAAAATAATAGTAGCATATATTCTATTGATATGTATTATTTAAATATAAGTATATCATATTTAGAGTGGTATACTTCAAACTTAACCTAGTCTAGGGTTCCTCTATGGATAGAGTTCTTGTTGAGATGGGTTGAGTTTTCTTACTCACTCGCGCCCTAGCCTATTTGTTTTAGTTGTAGATTATAAAAATTCAGCTTATAAAAAAATTAAGTTTCATTAGTTTACTGTATTATTATAAATTATACTTGAAATTATAATAAGTTGACATAATAGGTTACCTCATTTGTTTCAGCTTATGAAAAAGGCTGAATTGGATTGATATAATCTAAAACTGAAACAATAGGGCCTTCGCTAAGTTGCCCATTATATTTGAAAAAAGATTTTTGGATAAAATAAATAGTCAAATATTACGATAAAAATTAATTATTATTAAAAAAAATTAGGAGTATTAGGAAAAATGAGTAAAGAAGAAGGAAGCACATGACAAAAATTAAACAAAGCAGATCCATACATGGATAGATAGATTGATTGATTGATGGAGTAGTATATAATAAATCAGATATCACAGACGTGCACCCGTGGACCCAGCTCACGCGCCTCTCTCGTGCCCGAGCCGAGCCGATCTGAGCCGAGCGTGGTGAGCCGAGCCGATCGAAAAAGATTACTACTCCTCGCACTAAAGCTACCCTCTCCGTACCGGTGGGCCCCGCCCGGCGACACGCGTCCGTTCCAGCTGTCGGTCCCAGCCATGCACTCATCCTTATCTACTCGCCAATCACTGACGAGTGGGCCACCCCCAGGGTGGGTCCCACTAGGAAGTGAGGAAGACCGAGTGGTATCGTGGTGCGCTTGGTTCTCGCGCGTGGGATGGTTTATTGTCTGGGGCTCAAGTCCGTGAGGCGGCCTGGTCACAAGTCCGGAGCCACCCCGCAGAGCCCACGTCGTTTCTCACATGCGGGTCGCTACCCCTGTCTCGCTGACATGTAGGGCGAGGAAGCGCGTTGGTCCCACCTGTAAGCGGTTTGCGGGTGGGGTTTTGCGAGCGGGGCGGGATCACGCGCGCTCCCTTCCCGCGCCGGTTTTGGGGGATTTTTCCCGGGTCGGCGTTCGAAACAGGGCCGTTTGGATGCGCCGGATCATCAAATATTCCACCCCGCTTTTGGGACTGACCACGGGTTGACCGTTGACCATCCTAGCATCATCATTTCTAAGGGATGTTTAGATCTTGTGGCTAAATTTTATCGTGTTATATCGAATATTTGACATTAATTTGAAAGATTAAACGTTAACTAATTATAAAAATAATTACAGAATTGGAGGATAATTCGTTAAATGGATTTATTAAACCTAATTAATTTATGATTATTAAATGTTTACCGTAACATCACATTTTTAAATCATGGCGTAATTATGCTTATTAGATTCATCTCGCGAATCGATTATTCAATGAGTTTTGTAAATAATTTATATTTAATACTTCAAAATAATATCTAAATATTGGATGTGACGGTGTATCCAAACAACCCCTAATACAAGGTCATGTTTAATATTAATATAGATCTATGTAGGGATGGCAATAGGGCCTCATTCCCCGATCCCCGGCGGGGATTTCCTCTATTAGGGGACGGGTATAGGAAAATCCCATCCACGCGAGCGATAAATGGGGAAAAAATCTATCCCCGTCGGGTGAAGCGGGGACGGGGACGTTCCTCTACTCCCCATCCCCGTTCCCCGTTAATATACCCGTGAAAATTGAATGTGGGTCCATAATATATATATATATATATATATATATATTTGTGTATGTATATGTATGTGTATGTGTGTATATATATACCTAAATGAGGATTTTCTCCCCGACGGGTACCCGAATCTCTGACGGGGAGCGGGGATGGGGAAAATCTATCCCCGAAGTTGGGGATGGGGAACGGGGGATTTTTGGTTTAGCGGGGACGGGGACGGGAACCCCTCCCCGCCGGGGATTGTCCCCGTTGCCATCCCTAGATCTATGTGTTGTGGTGATATTTGAGAATTTGCTACTTTCAAAAAATGATTTTGCATTTTTGCCGTCCGGATCTATTGTTATTGACTAAAGTGGTCCTACATTTCAGTTCAGAAATAACATCATAATCAAAGTGCACATTGAAAATAACAAATTATCAATTTTTTCATGTCTTTTTACATGAACTAATTTAGAATTTGTCTGGTTTAAATTTTTGAACCGACTTCTTTGCTCTCGGAAGAGGAAGCGAGGAGGACATGGCTTGGATGTTGGATCGAGTGGCGGTTCTAGCCGAGGATGCCTGCGACCGCGAGGCAGGCACCGTGGGCCGATGGCGGCGGCGGCGGCGGCGAGGAAGGCGGTGTCCAGGAATAGGGCTCGTCGTCGTCGTCGCATGAGCATGGCGAATCGTGCCCTCCTGCAGGTTTATCTCTGATGCCCTTGCTATCGCCTGTCGTTTCGTTGCATTCTGACGGATGAATTGGATTGATAGTTGAAATTTGTCACAGGAGCTCCCTTATGTACGTAGGCAAGTTGTAAATTTCTGAATTCTGATGCACATGCTGAATCCTAGAGAGTCAGTTTCAGTTTCACACATCAAGATTACAATTAGGGCATGTTTGGATAGGTATTGGGTTTAGAATTAAAGAATTGGGATTCAATTCTATAAGGTGGGCTGTTTGGACCACCATGTAATTGGAGTTATCAAATTTGATCCTGAATTCAATCAGGAATTCACAATTCTACCTGGTTCCTCTTCAAGAAAAAAGAATTGACTGGAATTCCTATATTTATCAAATTGATCATTGTACTATGCATTCCTTCGTCAAACTTGTTTTTATAGCTAATATTTCTTATATTAATGTAATTGATTCCATGGTTTGATCAACCAAACCTGTTTGGGAATTAGTTCTCGTATTTCCATTCTATGGAATGCCCAAACATAAATATTGGATTTCAATTAAATTTCACACAATTCAATGTTTTATAGAATTTGAAATGAATTCCAATTCTTTCAATATCTGGGATCCAAACGGGACCTTAAGCTCTTCTTGAGCTGCCCGCTGATAAAATATTGGGCTTTCACCACTCTGGACTTCACAAAGCATTGCAAAATTCATTTGGAATCATCCTCACATAGACAATAGCAATACTCTGTATCTTACTGCTGAATCTGCAATAGTAGTCAAGATAACATTGGAGAATAATGATTAATAGCATTAGCCATTAGGTTGCTCTGCAGTGGATCCTTTTTATGAGTAACTCATGTTTCTGCTGATCCCATTGTAACATTCAAGACAATTGTTCCTTCTACAGTCTCCCTCCATCCCCTTGGTCTCACCTCAGGCACCTAATGAATGAATGTTTAAGGATGTTGTTCATTTCAGCAGCATTACTTAGTTAGGAGCCATGTTTAATTTATGTAGGTTATTGATCCCAAATGCAATCCTAGATGCAAGTTAGGTTACTGATCCCAGATACCATTTTAGATAAAAGTTACAGATTAGATCAGATGAACGACAACTGAGCAAACCAGAAATCTACAGGCTCTTGGCTTAATATCCTTAAAACCTTTGATCTACACTGACATCTCACCTAAATGAACTCCTGTTGTATACACAAACCCTTCTGCACACTATGATTTCCCTGAAGCTTTGTTTGAAACTTTGAATCATCATATCAGATGATCAAGAACGTTGAAAGCTACTGAGAACGAAGTTTAAAGTGTTCTTGAGTTTACGCTGACAAAATATCCTCAGACTTCAGGACATTTTCTCTATCGACATCACTCCTACAAAAACTCATAATGTGTATTAATTACTCCCGTATTCTATAATTTCAGTAAGGATTCACCTAAATTCCTGAACTGAATTCAGCCTGTCAATTTTGAGTCCCAGTTCAAACTAGAGTCAAATCTTTTTTGTTGCCAAGGAAACTACAATATGTAAATCGATCTGTAAGCCAATTCTAAGGGCTAATTAGTGGTTACTGACTTGCTGTGCTATGTTGCACTTGTTTTTAAGATTGGAAATGCAGATGCCAAGAATATTGCAGTTTGTTTGAGAAATCAAATTAAGGCTAGGCAAATATCATTATTCAACTGTTGATTCTCTCATACTTATTCAGTTTATTTCTGAAACTCAGTAATTTCTTCATCTGTAAATTAGATTAAAAGCTAAAAGGGCATACCTTTTTTCCACTCACTGGCAGGAAATATTTCCAATGGATTGCAAGTGCTGCATGAGTTTCACCACTGGCAGAATTGACACACAAGCAAAACGCAGTAAAAAAAAAACTTCAACTTGTGGTTCCACAGCCTGGTTCAGATATTAATGAATTGAGTAATTAACAACAGTTGTAGAAAACAGAAATAGGTCTTTAGTTGGCATAGAACAAGAGAACAACATGATTGGACAAGCAAAATATGAGAGTAGGAAGCATTATAACTCTGATGTCTGGCTTTCTACCAGTCAGCAGAGGAATAGAATACCAGTGAACTCTGAGTTCCAAGGACAGGTGCCACAATGGACTGGTGAGCTGCCTGTAAACTATGCTAGTCCAGAAGCCATGAAATGATTGGCAAAGGTAGAGATTAGAGAAGATGTTTGTGGCTGCAACCATCCAGGATCTGCTTTTCATCACCTCCTTTCCACGCATTGCTGCTGCTGCCACAATGCAAGGATCAACCACAAGAATTAACAAGGATCTGTTTGTTGGTTGCATGTATTTCTTGACCTGGCTGTTATTAGTTAGTGAGATAGGCTTTATTTAAATAGAATTGAGTGTATATATGTAATATATGTTTGTTTAGTGAACTAATTAAATAGATGAATCTTCTATCTGTGATCCTGACTGAACCATGCTACATACCAGACAGGTCCTGAGCTGATGGAGAAATGGATGATGAGTTCATGGGTACAGTGAATCTAGCTAGAGCTCCTTGGCCTGACTGGTGCAGCAAGCCTCAAGACTTTGGTTCTAGATGGCTGGAACATGTTGGCTCTCATGTAAAGTTCCCTCCCTCACTTGAATCATTCAGCCACTATATTTTTTTATTTTATACAGATTGCATATGTTAAAAAGTGAGTGATATATAGAATATTCGGGGACAAACAAATGACGTCTGGTTTTCTATTTGGTATATATAGCTTTCAAATTTATGCCGGAAGTTTGTATTTTACAATAAAATAATTAAAATTTTAGTTTGTAATAAAAACTAAATATGTTTAACTAAATACTTGATCGGTCAAAACAAACCTTAGATTTAGAGCATGGTGGGTTTGATATAGTTCCAGCTTCTTTGTCACATGGAACTAGAAACGAGTCAAATATGTTTACTAGGGTTTGGATTCGAACCAGAGCACTTCAAAAAATTGCATGAGTGCGGTAGAGTGGGGTACAAGTAGTTTTAGCTGCTCCACTCCAAGAAAGTCCTAAAAATTGCTCAGCTCAACCAAATACTTTTGACCTACTTCAGATCACATCTAGATCACACATGAATACTCTAACCTGGATTTTAAGATACGGAGCTTTACCAAACATGGTCAAAGCTTAGGGCCGACTAGTGCACTTTTGTCAATGTTAAAGAATATAAATCAGACTTTTCTCCTTACAAAACCACTTGTATGTAGCCGGTCTTCTCCAGTCTGCATTCCCTTGGAAAAGTATATATATGAAAAGGAACATATACTGATCATGTGCATGCATGCACGATCGTCCAACGAATGTTGGAATGCAGGCCAGGTGCGATTCATCTCCCAGTTTTTTATGCATCTCATCCATCTCTAGTAATTAATTATTCTCTACCATGCCATGCGTTGCATGCGCTAATTAATATATGCATTTCTATATAGGTAATTACAAATCTTGCTTACCGAGAGAAGCCTGTCGTGTCTCATCGAGGTTTTGGGTCATCGTCTCGAGTGCAACCGGGCTCGCCCCTATGCCTCCGTCCTCGAGCGCCACACGAGTGTATTCACAATGAGAGTTTTATGAGGTTTAATGGTATTAATTGTCATGACATATCGGATTTTTTACTGACGTGACATTCAATTAATGAGGGAAGAGAAGAAAGTAATGTCATCACCATGATATTCAATTAAAGGTAAGGGCACAATAGTGCTTAGCTGGGTGAGACAGTGTGGTGATGCAAACGGATCCTAGTGAAAGTCATCATGATCTCCTACCTAGCACGCCAACTCTCGGTGAATCACCGAAAAGTCCACCCAAGGGGGTACCCAATTGAGGTGGAGATTAGTTGTGTAAGGGAAGTGCAACACCTTTGAATTTGATAGTTGACTCTAGTAAACAAGAGCCTAAATTTATATCGATTCAGGCCTCCTAAGGGATAATAATCATGCGTCTAATATTTTGGTGTATTATATGATGTCTAAGCTTACAAAGCAACATACTTAAACTATGAAGGCTCGAGATTGTGAAAGCAAGATGAATATAACTTGTGATTAGATGTCTCTGGAGGTGTCTCGCTCCTTTATGTACTCAAGGAGCGAATCCAACGACCCGAAATTCTTTCCTGAGTCGAGTTGGTCTTTTTGATATCTATATTTGTCTACCAAATTTAGCGCTAAATCCTTAATTATAAGAATTCCGATACAAACATATCTTATAGATCTTAGATTCGGCTCCTTGATAAAGACTCGATCTTTCTTATCGGGACCAAACCTCTTACTCATAACGGACCCTTTAAATAGATTGGACCATTGGAAAACAAAGGTTATTATTCCAACCCCAATTTTTTTATTTTATACCTATTGAAAAGGTTTAAAAGTGAATGACATAGACAAACCTTAAAATATGGAGACGTGCAAATTAAAAGAGATATAAAGTTTAGGCCTGACTTGTAGGCTTATGTGACTAATGCTGAAGAATATAAATTAGACTTTTCTGCTTACACGACCACTGTACATGTAGCCGCCGGAAAAGTGTGTGTGTGTATGCAATTAATCGATCCAAATTAAGGAACAGATGCACGTTTAATTTGATCATCATGGGCATGCATGAACAACGATCCAAATATATGAACAGCTGAATCTCATATCCATCTACCTCTTTGTTTTTTCTGCGTCTCATCTCATACGTCATAATATCCACCATGCATGCATGCATCATGCGTTGCATGCGGTAATTAAAAATACTTGAGCTATAAAAAACCAAACCAACCACGTCTCCTCCACGATTATTGGTCCTCTCATACATAGCACATCATTATTATTATATTAATTAGCAGCTTTTTTGTCAGTGTAGTAGCTAGTGTGTTGCTTACCGACATGATTCTCATAAGCAACCCATGAAGATTTTAATTTATTTTTAGATTATTGTATAACTATTGAGTTTCGAAGGATCCGAGGATCTGTTTGTTTCAGTTTCTAGCAACTACAGTTATTATTCTCATATTTTGATAATACATGTATTTTTGTATATCCTACAATCTAACCTCACTTAAAGGAAATCAATTCTTATCAATTCAATTTTTTGCCACCTCTATTTTACTATATTCTATTCGTCTCTAGTCATAATATAGTAATCTAATGTTAGATCAATGCGACAAACTAATGTTCTATCTAATACTAAATTACAATATTACAAAGATAGAGAAGCTTTGTGTAATGCACCTTATCTTGCTTATCATCTCCGTACTAGCTAGATCAGACATTTCATACTATAACGAATCTAATCTTTATCATTCAAATTCATTGTCCTATAAAATATTTCATCCGATACTAGATTACTATATTACGGAATAGAAAATGAAGCTTCGTGTGATGCACGTTGTCTTGCTTATCGCGTCCGTACGGACGAGCTACGCAAATAAAGGCCAAAGCTCCCGGATGGATGGCAGCGTCGCCATTAGTCACTGACCAGCTCGCTGCTGCTCTCTCCCGTCTCCGCTGCACAATGGAGAGGACGGTGATGGGGTTGGTGAGGCGCCGCTCCCTGCTCCACCGCTGCGGCGGACGAGCGGCGGCGATGGCCGTCAACGCCGCCGCCGGCTCTCCTTTCTTCTCCACGGTGCAGCAAGACGCCGCCGCCGGCGGCCCGGTTCAGTCTCCTCCTGGAGTCATCTTGCCCGGGCTCAAGATCAGAGACTCCGCATCACAGGTATGTATAGTAGCTGCCGGTTTTGTTGCTCTTGGTTTCATCTTTGATACAATAGAAAGCGCAAAGCAGAAACTTTTTCCATGTCATTAGTATTAGACCATGGTTTTCTTTTACCTCCATTCATTTGAGAAACTCTCCAAGTGATTAATTTTATGTTAGTTGGAGCACGTATATTATCTCGTGCAATCGTGCGATCTGGTGCATCCAATCAAGATCCAATGATTATATACGAAACCTAAACTTTTTACTTTTTTTCGTATGTAACTGTTGGATCTTGATTGGATACACCAGATCGGAAGATTGCATGATTGTACGATTGCACATGATATTTCTCTCTTATACTTGCTCAATTAGATGCTTTTATTATTTTGATTTATTGCTATTATTATTCCAGCTGATTGGGAAGACACCCATGGTGTACCTGAACAAGGTCACTGAAGGTTGCGGGGCTCGGATTGCTGCAAAGCTGGAGTTCTTGCAGCCGTCCTTCAGTGTCAAAGACAGGTGATTAGCTACTGTTTTCCCCTTGATTGCCAATCATTAGCAGCAAGTTCATCAGCTCAATATTCCTTTCATAAGCCATTTTAGCCTTCTTATCTCTTTCCCAAGTCCCAAATATAATTTGTTTTCTCTTGTTTTGTGTACTAGTTCCTCTTCATGGTCACATCAGTTCGCTGTAGTTTACTAGTGAGTGTGCTATCATGAGTGAAGTTGCTTGGGTTGTGATGGGGATCAGATTTTCAGTGGGTGGAATTATAGCTCTGAGGATAATATCCTACAGATCATGTTGGAAAAAAAGTACTGTTCTTTGAATCTAGCTAAAGACAAAAAAATATGATGTCGTTTTCGGAAAACAGTCAGACAGGTGGAGGCTCGTGCTCTTGTCTGTCAAATAATTTGACAGTTTGTGGATCTATGGTTAGTGAAGATTAAGTCCAGATTACATCTATCTTTTGATTGGACAGGTTTGATTTTGTAAGCTCTAGGTCTCTATCTGATGAAAGAGGATGTTTTTGTTTACTACTTAGACAGATGTTGCTCAAGACAACTTTGCCTACTGTTTCAGTTTCAGGCTCTGTCTCAAGATCATTCAAGTGTAACATTTTTTCATCGATATTGGAGGGAAAAAATATAACTTCTACCAGCTACCTTCAGAGTATTAATCTGTTCAGAAATGTCTAAAATTCATATCTTTTTGAAGTTATCTTGCCATAGTTCATATTCTGCTCTAACATGACATTTTCTTGAAGTTATCTTGTCATAATTGTAAGAATGACAGCATCCTTAGGCCAACAGTCAGTCACCACAAATCAGAATATGAAAATATGAAGAAGTAGAAGCTAACTTGCAACACATGGGCGTATAGTTGACGACTGATCTTGATTCTTGTGATACAGGCCAGCAATTTCAATGATGGAAGATGCTGAAAAGAAGGGGTTGATCACCCCAGGCAAGGTCAGTGATCTGATGCTTTTGAACAAAGAAACTCATTAAGTAAATGTACCAATGAAATTAAGGTAGAGGCAGTAACAAATTTGACGACAAAATGTTCCACATTTGACTTCAATTCATATTTGCATAGCATTCAAATGCTGAAAAGCTTGTGCAGTGGTAACAAGAGTTTTTCAGTTCATGACAGGTGATATAAGGGCATGTAAAATGACTAACATAAATGATAAATCACTTGTTGATTGTTGAACAGACCACGCTGATCGAGCCCACATCTGGGAACATGGGCATTGGCCTGTCGTTCATGGCTGCGCTTAAAGGGTATGAACTCATACTCACCATGCCTTCATACACCAGCCTTGAGAGGAGGGTGACCATGAGGGCCTTCGGCGCCAAGCTGGTCCTTACTGACCCAACAAAAGGGATGGGAGGCACAGTGAGAAAGGCAGCCGAGCTGTATGAGAACCATCCTAGCGCATTCATGCTGCAGCAGTTTGAGAATCCTGCTAATGTCAAGGTAGCATTCCTCCATTCTTGACCTTTTGCCAATCCTGCAAACAGTTGCTGTAATACAAAAGATGATCATTCATTGAATTTATCTGCTGAAAGTTTCCCATGTAATCCAACTAAAGCCCAATTCAGTCAAAGTCAATAAGCTTCCTACTTTAGTACACATAGTTTGGTACCTCAATGTCTCTTGTTTCTGATATATGTGGTAATGTGGATGATGACTGGCAGGTACACTATGAGACAACTGGTCCAGAAATCTGGGAGGACACACTTGGTCAGGTTGATATCTTCGTCATGGGGATCGGGAGCGGCGGCACTGTCACTGGTGTTGGCAAGTACCTCAAGGAGAAGAACCCCAATGCAAAGGTGCAAAAACCAAACATATATATAGACCAGACCAGACAAATCATAGATGCTGTGAAACTAAAGCCATTTGTGTATATACAGATCTATGGGGTTGAACCTGCTGAAGCAAATGTTTTGAATGGTGGCAAGCCAGGTAAGATATGCCTTCCAGCAAGATTCACTACCTCCTTTTGTTAAATATATGATGCTGTTGACATTTAGACATGGCATTTGACCATTCATTTTACTGAAAGGAACTATGTAAGTATCATTTATTTTGTTGTGACCTGTTTTTTATCATTAAAGCTACTTTAAGCATGACTTATGCTTTTGCATATTTGCCCTAAATTTTTGAATAAAACAAATGGTCAAACGCCGTGTCTAAAAGTCAACGGCTTCATATATTTTAAAACAGACAGTGTATATTTTTTTTGCAGTATGTATCCTTTTGATTTGTGATGATATTGTTTTCTGAAACAAATTGCAGGTCCTCACCTCATCACTGGAAACGGAGTGGGGTTTAAGCCGGCAATTTTGGATATGGATGTGATGGACAAAGTTCTTGAGGTAAATATGAATTTATGTTTGTCACTGTATGCTGTGCAATACAAAGTTATTAACCAAAACTGGCATATGTTAGGTGAAAAGTGAGGATGCTGTTAAGATGGCTCGAGAGTTGGCACTAAAGGAGGGTCTTCTGGTGAGTGACACAATATATTTTCAGTCCATGATCATTGTCACTAGTGTTCTCTTAGAAAAGAAAACATTTTGCAATGAAAAAGATAATATTCAGTGTATATATATATATATATATTTCTTAGCTCTGGTAAGGGTGTTGGTTGATGTGGAACTGGATGGATACAGTTCACTGTTACTGAATTCCTAAATTTTTGGTGATAGGTGGGAATATCATCAGGAGCCAACACAGTTGCTGCTCTTGAGCTAGCAAAGAAGCCAGAAAACAAAGGGAAGCTCATTGTGGTATGTCATACATATCTTCTGTGTGAAATGTATCACAATTTCAACATGAAAAATCTTTTTTGGGAAGGCCAACCAAACAAAATGCACCATTGTTTCAGACTGTTCTTCCAAGTTTGGGGGAGAGGTACCTGTCGTCTGCGCTGTTCGAGGATTTGAGAAAGGAAGCTGAAGCCATGCAGCCAGTGCCGGTTGACTAACTTGGCCAACCAAACCAGGCATTGAGTATTTGATGCACAAAATTTCAGTATTCTAAATAAATTTTACCAGCCAGGAATGCTGCAACCCTCCAGTAGTTGTATTCAGTTCCCCTCTAGGCCTCTACAAACATGTATGTTCAGAATTCAGACTGTGCTGTCAGTGATTAACAGATTTGCATGACTGCAAATTTGATTTCATTAACGAGAATAGTATGAAATATCACTCAAGTCTGCATGACAACAAATTTGATTTCAGCACCATTAGGGATGAAAACTCCCAATGACATTGTCACCGTTCTTTGCACCACAGTATTTTGATGTATCTTGAGGCGTCTGAACCTGCAGGCTGCATCCTACCCTACAATTGGAACAAAGATTCCCTATCAAGTTATCAACAAACCTAGCAAGAGAGTCTAAAACCATTGCTGCATTGTTCTTCCTTCTGGCATCTTCCTCTCGACTCGACCGATTCTATTTGGTGGCCAGACTATGTGGGTGACCCTACCATACATCAGCCCCAGAGGAATCTGCAAATTACACAACTCAACATGTTTAGTTCTGAGACTACAAACAAATGACAATAAATTTATCTTGTTCTCGCGTTCAGCCCGGCAAATATTTAATATCAAGTTTATCGAGTGTTGCCGCCAGAAATTTCTGGTAAGCTTAGCACCAAATTGTTATTGATGCTTTTGTTGGGCGCAAATATGCGCGTCGCAAAACAGCTGCCGCACAGCCAAGGGCTGGCGCACAGCAAGGGGAAGGCGTCTAATGGCGTGGGTCCAAATAAATTAGTTATCTTAGTTTGAATAAAAGCAGAATTGATTATCCCTTGATGTTAGGAGTTTGTTTCCTGGTTTGTAGCCTGATCTATAAAGGCCTAGTTGAGTCTGTTGGAATGTTTTATCCAGGAATTAAATCTTTCCCTAAGGGGGGGGCGAGATTACCTGGGTTCGGCTGGGCTTCTTGCCGGCGCCGGAGCTCCGGTGATCTCCCACCCGCCACCGTTCCACTTCTGTGATTGTTGATTGCTGTCTTCCTGTTCCCTGCATTCAGCAGTTCGGTTGAGAGGGTTAAATCGGTATCAATTTGGTATCAGATTCAACTGGAACATCGACAACATGTCCGGTTCCATACAAGATCCGGGGACCATGACCGCTGACGAGAAGCTCGACTTCCTCATGGGGGCAGTGACGCGGCTGATGGGACAAATGACGACGATGAACGGCCGTCTGGATGCCCATGACAGAAGGTTGGCCCTGGTGGAACGCGTTCCCGGCGATCTGAAAGAAATCGCCCCTGCTGGCCAAGACACCAACAGCGAGGTCCTACCCATTCAAGGGGGTCGTGTTGGCGGGACAGGAGGACAGGAGGGGGTGCGGGCGATAGGAGGAAGACCAGGAGATGATCTCCTCTATGCTGGCCGCTGGGAACAAGGGGGCGCCCGAGGTGGTGGCGGCAGGAACATACAGGAGGAAGGGGGCAGAGGTTGGGGTGGCCGGGGCCGCTCGGATGATGGAGGGTACCGGCGACCGAAATTAAATTTTCCCACCTTTACGGGGGAATCAGATCCCTTGACATGGGTGAATAAGTGTGAGACATACTTTCGGGGCATGCGAACCATGGCAGAGGAGAAGGTGTGGATTGCCTCACTTCACTTGGAAGGGGTGGCAGCAGAATGGTATTATAGTCTGGAAAGGGACAATGGGGTGCCGTCCTGGCCAAGGTTCGTGGATTTTATTCACATGCGCTTTGGACCGCCCCTGCGTCATAATGGGTTGGCAGAACTGAAGGATTTGTATAGATCAGGCACAGTGGAAGAGTACGAACGCCAATTCTCATTACTGCTTTGCCACTGTGATGATTTATCACCGCAACAACAGGTCAACTTGTTCACAGCAGGATTGGGTGAACCCCTGCGTACGGACGTAGAACTGCAGGCCCCAACACATCTGCAGACTGCTATGAGTTTGGCGCGATCTTATGAACGCAGGGAGTCACTAGGGACCACAGGGAAGGCGGGGCCCCGATCCCAAGCTGCAGCGCCCAAAGGAGGGATTACGGGACAGCCGGCAAAGGCGGGACAGCAGAACAAACCACGCTTCAAGCGGCTGTCTCCGGAGGAATTAGCAGCAAAAAGGGCGAAGGGGGAGTGTTATAATTGCCCAGAAAAATATACTGCTGATCATAAGTGTAAGGCTAAAGGGATATATTTGTTGGAATTGGAAGACGAGGAAGATGAAGGGGAGGCAATGGAAGACTTGGGGATATCACTCCACGCCCTCACAGGGATTGACATCAGCAGTACAATGAAGCTCCAGGTGACTATTCGGGGTGAGAGTTTGGTGGCACTGGTCGACACGGGCTCCACACACACCTTCATTCAGGAAGAGGTGGCGTCTCGGCTAGGTCTACAGGTCGAGCCACGGCCAGGCCTCTCGGTTCGCGTGGCAAATGGGGATTACGTTGGTAGTAACGGCATATATACCAAACTACCGATCACCATCGACACGGAGCTGTTCGACATCACTTGCTACGGCTTGGCCTTGGCCGGGTTTGATCTAGTGCTGGGAGTCCATTGGCTGCGGTCCCTGGGACCCATCCTATGGAACTTCAGTGCTCTGTCAATGGAGTTTTGGCGCCATGGCCGGTCGGTACGTTGGGTGGGAGTGGGCGCACCGACCCCTCAATGTGCAGCACTGACGGAGGCCCGCGACGTGCTGAGCGCCCTCCTCGAATCCTACACCGACATTTTCGAGGAGCCGCGCGGCCTACCTCCACCACGTCGACATGATCACCGCATTCGACTTCTCCCGGGGACACCGCCGGTGGCGGTGCGACCGTATCGGTATCCTCAACTCTTAAAAGATGAAATTGAGCGCCAATGTGCTGATATGTTGAAACAGGGTATCATTCGCGAATGCACGTCGGCATACTCGTCTCCGGTCCTATTGGTGCGGAAGGCGGACAAGACATGGAGATTTTGCGTCGACTACCGCGAGCTGAATATAAAAACGGTGAAAGATAAGTTTCCGATTCCGGTGGTGGATGAGCTCCTCGATGAGCTTCGGGGCGCTCGTTTCTTCACCAAGCTTGACCTCCGCAGCGGCTATCATCAAGTTCGGATGCATCCCGATGATGTGGAGAAGACGGCCTTCCGGACACATCAAGGGCATTTTGAGTTCCTCGTCATGCCGTTTGGGCTCACTAATGCACCGTCGACATTTCAGGCGTTGATGAATGAGATATTGAGGCCGTATATTCGGAAATTTGTATTGGTTTTCTTTGATGACATTCTGGTTTTTAGCACATCCTGGGCAGCACACTTGCAACATGTGAAACAGGTGTTTGACATCATCAGGACACACAAGCTAGCCCTCAAACAGTCCAAGTGTTCGTTTGGGATGACGTCCGTCACCTATTTGGGCCACATTATATCAGATCAAGGAGTTGCCATGGACCCAGAGAAGATTTCAGCCGTGGAGTCTTGGCCACAGCCCCACTCATTGCGGGCTCTGCGCGGTTTCCTTGGCTTGACAGGATATTACCGCAAATTTATCGCAGGTTATGGGACTGTGGCAGCACCTCTTACAGCCCTACTAAAGCGCGAGGCTTTCCGGTGGTCGGAGGAGGCTCAAGAGGCATTTCTTCAGCTCAAACAGGCCCTAATGACAGCACCACTTCTGCAGATGCCTGATTTCACGTCTCCATTCATTGTGGACTGCGATGCATCTAGATCTGGGTTTGGTGCGGTGCTGCATCAAGGGGACGGGGCGATTGCTTATTTTAGCCGAGCAGTCGCACCCCATCATCAGAAGTTGCCGGCATATGAAAGGGAATTAATCGGGCTGGTCAAAGCAGTCCGCAACTGGAGACCGTATTTGTGGGGACGTGCATTTCTAGTTCGGACTGACCACTATAGCCTCAAATTTCTATTAGACCAACGGCTGTCGACAATTCCGCAGCACACATGGGTCAGCAAGCTCTTTGGGTATGACTTTTCAGTGGAGTATCGTCCAGGAAAACTGAATGGAGCTGCGGACGCCTTGTCCCGTCGAGAAGAGGACACGGCAGCCCTTAACATGATATCAGCACCACATTTTCAGTTGTTTGATAAATTACGTGAGGAGGCGGACAGTGATACACAAGTGGCTGAACTTCAAGCCAAAGTGCGGGACGGCCAAGCAAAAGAAGGGTGGACAATTGCAGATGGGTTGTTGCTCTTCAAGGGCAAGGTTTTTGTTCCTACAGCTTCTTCCATATGGCCACTAACTCTGGCCGCTGCACATGATTGTGGACATGAAGGGACTGAGAAGACGCTGCATCGATGGAGGGCGACATTCTACAGTCCTAGAGCAAACAGCAAGGTTCGGGAGTTTGTGCGGGGCTGCTTGACCTGTCAAAAAATAAGACCGATCATCTTCATCCGGCCGGGTTACTGCAACCTCTACCAGTACCATCGGAGGTTTGGAGCGATATATCGATGGATTTTGTGGAGGGATTTCCTAAAGTGGGAGGCAAATCAGTAATCCTAACAGTGGTGGATAGATTTTCCAAGTTCTCTCATTTTATTCCGCTCGGACACCCCTATACCGCTGCATCAGTGGCCAAGGTGTTCTTTGAGGAGATTGTCAGACTACACGGGATCCCTTGTTCCATTGTGAGTGATCGGGACACAGTCTTCACGAGTTTATTCTGGTCCGAATTGTTCCGCCTTGCGGGAGTTAAATTATTGATGAGTTCCGCATTTCACCCACAAACAGATGGGCAGTCGGAGGTGGTTAATAGAGTCATTGTGATGTACCTCCGCTGTTTGGCAGGAGACAGGCCGAAATCATGGTTGCAGTGGCTACCATGGGCAGAATATTGCTATAATACATCTTATCAAACGACGGTCAAGTGTTCCCCTTTCCGCATTGTATATGGGCGGGAACCCCCGACACTCAGATCATATCAACAAGGAACAGCACGGGTGGCGGCGGTGGACAGGCAACTAATGGCCCGGGATGAATTTCTAGAGGACATTAAGAATCGGTTGCTGCAAGCGCAAGTCACTATGCAAGCCACCCATGACAAACGTCGAAGGGATGTCCATTACGACGTGGGGGATTGGGTTTGGTTGAAGCTACAACAACGGTCAGCAGTGGGTGTCACCATGGTGGCGCCATCCAAGTTGGGACCGAAGTTTTATGGACCGTATCAAGTGCTGCAACGCATTGGGGAGGTGGCTTACAAATTAAAGTTGCCACCAAAGGCACGTATTCATAATGTTTTCCATGTAGCACTATTGAAGAAATTTGAAGGGGAAGTGCCGCAGGAGGTAGTACCCCTGCCACAAATCCTTCACGGCAAGGTTCTACCGACACCATCAAAGGTGATCCGGGCACGCCTGAATAGAGGAGTTTGGGAGTTATTGGTCCAATGGCTGGGTCAAGCGGCTGCAGATGCATCATGGGAACAATTGGAGGATTTTAAACATCGCTTTCCAGAAGTACAGCTCGAGGACGCGCTGTTTGTTGGAGACGGGGGTAATGTTATTGATGCTTTTGTTGGGCGCAAATATGCGCGTCGCAAAACAGCTGCCGCACAGCCAAGGGCTGGCGCACAGCAAGGGGAAGGCGTCTAATGGCGTGGGTCCAAATAAATTAGTTATCTTAGTTTGAATAAAAGCAGAATTGATTATCCCTTGATGTTAGGAGTTTGTTTCCTGGTTTGTAGCCTGATCTATAAAGGCCTAGTTGAGTCTGTTGGAATGTTTTATCCAGGAATTAAATCTTTCCCTAAGGGGGGGGCGAGATTACCTGGGTTCGGCTGGGCTTCTTGCCGGCGCCGGAGCTCCGGTGATCTCCCACCCGCCACCGTTCCACTTCTGTGATTGTTGATTGCTGTCTTCCTGTTCCCTGCATTCAGCAGTTCGGTTGAGAGGGTTAAATCGGTATCACAAATCAATAGGCATGGTATACATCCTGTCTAGATGACTTACTTTTCTATTGAAGGCTCAAATCATATCATACTAATGAACGATGTGTCAAAAAAAATGTCATTATAAAACATAAACAGTAGGGGTGCAATCAGATCAGATACAGTCAGATAGCACTCTTCCCGGATCCTATCCTATATTTTTCTTCAAGTTGGAACCAGGTACCAATAGTGCTGGATATCATATCACCCATCCTGTATCCTATCCAACATTTTTTTTCTAGGAATCAGAAATGGATATATATATTTGTATATCCAATACATAGATTTATTAAACCTAGAGATGCAATTAAGGTGTACGAAAACCTATTCGACGATACATCAACGAAAAAGTGTGCAATATTATTTCTGGGCTTGTAAATGACGATCAACCAATCCTTTATAAGTGAAGTTTTAAGATCCGCTTAACATAGCCGTATAGACATCAAATGCAAACTGCATATAAGCAGCAGCATTGGTTGCGCATAATAAGTAATAACAACACATCTCTTTTGCATCAGCTTTATCCGCAAAAGTGCGAAAGCAGTGTCTAGCAAGATGGTGCAAAACAGATAAGTTGTCATGTGAGAAATAGAATCTCTACATAACAAAATTGGCTCAAAGAAAATGTTGCCTGACCCCATGCCATTGATGTCACGGGTAGGAAGTGGGCTAGGCCCAGGCCCTGCAGCCCGTGAACAATACCGCGGGTACTGTTCCGCGGTACTGTAGCAGATAAATAGTTAAATATCAGATTTTGGTTAGGAGTCTTAATGGCTAAGTATTGTAATCGGATTAGTTAAGAGTTGGATTGGTCTGTTAGTTGTTAGATCCGGGGACTCTGTACTTCTATACTATATAAACAGAGCCTGACCGAGGATTTATGTCATCAAGTATTCAGATTAGGCTTTGCCTTCTTGTATCCCTGCCTCTTCGCCACGTCGCCGCAACGGCGCCGCAGCGACAATTGATTAGCGGGAAGTCATGAACAACCTGACCAACTACTTGGGCTTCCAATCAAGTGGGCCTACCTCTCTTTTTTGGTGCTTTGCTACGTAGACTACATCCTGTTCCCATGGAATATATAAGTGCTTTTTACTACCCTAGAATAAGGCTATCTATTATGATCTATTTGAAACTCAAAGGAGTTATTGAAGAACCATACTTTTTCCTTGTTTCTTAATCTTGTGTTTTCCAAAATAAGCTGTAAGTCTTGTCAGTCTTTTTTTTTTAAAAAAAAAAGTGATACTATGTCCCAACTAGTTGGAATTGGAATCATTACTCTAAAAACTGTTGATTGATTTCTGGTGTATAATTTAAAATTAATCAGTGTTAGAGCCACCATATTGCTGAAAAAAAGCATTTCCCATGTGTTTACCAGTGTTACAGCCACCATACATGTTTACTCAACAACCTAGAAATTATCCATTAGTTGAAAAAATAAGAAAGATCAACGCTGTTTATTTTGATGGTTTGGATTATAAAGGTACAGATTAATTAGATATAGACTAGGTTGATAGTTCGATTTACAAAACAGATGGAAAACAGAAATGTCACATACTATAAATACTTACAGAATTTGTGTAGTTTCATGACCAATATATTATATATGTAAAGGTATCTAGATTGGACACTTCACTACTTGAGACTATATCATCAGATTTTCAGACCTATCATTGAAAATAGTTCCATAGCATCACAGTTTTTTCTTATTTATCAAACATATAATTAATTATATTACCTTCATGATTTGGTCTTGAATGGATGGAGGGATCAAGTATCACAATTCCATAACAAATTCTACTTCAGTGCACAACCTCACTCTGATCAGTGATGAACTATATTTATCTAGTGGCAGCTTATTAACACATCAATATGTTTACTGACCTATTAGCGCACCATAAAATTTTTGCACCTGAAGCGATTGATCGATAATCTTTTAGAAGTACCATAAGATCCGCTTAACATAGCCGTATAGGCATCAAATGCAAACCACATCTAAGCAGCAGCATTGGTTGCGCATAATAACAACACATCTCTTTTGCATCAGCTTTATCCGCAAAAGTGCGAAAGATAATCACAGCAACATATTGAGCAGTATCTAGCAAGATGGTACAAAACAGATAAGTTGTCATGTGAGAAGTAGAATCTCTTACAGATCCAAAGCTTCGTGAGTCCCAACTGATGCTGGCACTGTGTTCCCCTTCCACCCAGCAGTGCCCCTCGGGTATCTGCCGGATCTCTTGCAACTCTGGGACCTGGATCCAGTCGCCGGGAAGCGCAATCAACCTCTGGACCACCAAGTTCTCGTGGTCCCTCGGCGACCTACAGCAGTCAGCAGCATCAAGAATCCAAGTTCCAGCAACAGCAATCAACCCCAAAAACTTGGCGGCGGCGGCGAGCTCACCGGAAGACGACGACATCGCCGCGGGAGAAGTCGTAGCGGTCGAGGCATAGCCGCTCCACCAGCGCGCAGTCACCTGGCAACGGCGGCGCTCGGAATCAACGGAGGCGAGTAGCTGCGGGTTTCTTGCTCTCGGTGAGGTTGTTGAGTTACCTGGTTTGACACCGGGGGTGGGGATCATGGAGGGCCCCCGCACGGTGATGATGGAGGCGTAACGGTCGCTGACGGTGAAGCCGACGAGGGCGCCGCTGAGGCAACTCCTCAATGACGACCAGACGGGGGCTGATGGCCGCCCTGCCATGCCCGAGGAGGAGTGACTCGACGTCTACCACCTCGACGATGATACGGCGAGGGACACCGGCAATGGCGGCGGCGGCGGCGCGTTTGGGGACGATGGCTCCGATATTTCTCTCTATATAAATGAGCTAAATATTTCTCAATTTATAATTTTCTTAGTTTCAAAATATGTTATCGATTTGTTACTGATAAACGAAAATCTACCGCATTACTGATTAAAATATTTTAAATTACAGAAAATTATAATGATATTTTTACAAATTTTCCTATATAAATTGACTTCCTATATTTCTCTTATGTTTTTACATTTCATTCTTTTATAAATATATAAATATTTTTACTAATATAAATATACTCCTTCAGTTCATTTTTAAGCAATGTTGTTGATTTTTATCACAACATTTCACCGGTCGTCTTATTGAAAAATCTTTTTAAAATATCACTTATTTTGTTATAATTTATTTTATTATTGAAAATATTTCCATCGTAACTTATTATTTGCATGTTTATATAAATTTTTTGAATCAAACGAAAGATCAAATATTATAGTAAAAATCAACGGTGTCATTTAAAAAAATAGAGGTGGTATTTATCTCTAACAAGTCATATTTTTAACTGAGTTCTATAATATTTTATATATAAAAGAGTCGTATGATATGTTTATCTCTAACGGGATTAGAGTTATATAATATATTTATCCGTAAAAGAGTTTTACTATAAATATATTTATCTCTAACAGAGAGTTATATTATAAGTATGTTTATCTATAACAGAATCCTATAATATATTTATATAAAGTACTATAATATGTTTATCTCTTACAAAGTACTATAAATATGTTTATGTCTTGTATAGTCCTATAATTATAATATGTATATGTTTATCTCTCAGTGAATGGTATAATATGTTTATCTCTAACGTAGTGTTTGGTTCAGAAGTTAGGTGGAAGTAAGCGGTTTCATTCTATTTTATGTGTGTTTGGCTTACCATTATATAGAACGGAGCAGTTCCCAAAAAGGAATATTTCTTCTAGAGCCGGAATCATCCGCTCTCAAAAAATCTACCGAACCGAACGGCTCGCCTCCCACACCTCCTACGCCGTCCGCTTTTCTTCTCATCTCCTCTACCACTCTTGAACCAAACAAGGGACAGAACTGTCCCGTTCTATCATATTCTAGAACCAAACAAAAAACAGAGTGACTTCGTTCTTGCTTCCAAACATGGAGCGGAGCCATTCCATTCTCAGAATCTGGAACAAAGTCATTCATTTCTATCATATTCCTAAACCAAACGCAACCTAGCAGAGTCATAAGAAACTTAAAAATATAAGTTCCTAAATATGTTTTAGGTCCACTATATCAAGTACCAGCATATATTCATTGCTTCGACCAATTCATGAATTGTCATGATTGTATAACACCAAATTTAGTCGATTCTGTCGAATCAATCTCCGTCGATTAAAAAATGATGGAATTTAGTTTCTTTCATCGAATTTGACCTAACTTCCGTCGGTTTTGGCCGATGGAAATTTGTTAGATTCCCGTAGCGAAACACTACAATATATATGTAATGGTATGCTTGTGAAATCTAATAAATAAACCATATATAGACCTATAAATAGGTCACGTGACATTTTAATAAATAGATTATGGGAAGATAAATCACTAACTACTTCCATAAATCGTACTTATTGTATAACACAACAACAAGTTTTATGACTAGTGGCATATAAAATCCAGGAATTATAGTACTAAAGTCCCAGAAAACCTACTCTTATTTAAAGTTTAGATAATGTACTAAATTTTCATGTCATCGCTACACGAAAATAGGAATTTTTCGTCGGCTAAAATAACTTCCGCTGGTTTTTTGAAAAACCGATAGAAGTTAAATAAGCCGACGGAAGATAAATTAACTTTCGTCGGCTTTTGACTGTGGCCGACGGATTATACTCGACAAACAATGGGACACTCAGCAAACCCTTTGTTTCAATATGGTAATATGGTAATTAATAGGAATGATTTTATGGGTACTTAGGAGTTCTTCTAGATGGGAATGGGATTGACAAAGAGGCTGTGAACAACATCGCGAAGAAGGTAGGAGGAGGTGAAAGCATCCTCCTTGCTGTGGTAGAAGAAGCTAAGGGCACCGAAATGGCCAAGTTGACGACCCCGTTGCATCCTCGCCGGAAGGAGCTCACGACGACGACGACGACGATGCTGATGCTGCTGGCGGCAGCAACGAGCTTGGTTGAGAGTTCTCCAATGGCGTTCTATCATGGAGTCGATGACGGCGAGGGCAACCTCGCTTGTCACCTTGTGCCGATCGTTCATGTAGCACTCCACCGTGCACGCCGCATCTCAATTACCTTGTCCTTTCTTCTGCACTGCATGCATGCGTACGTGTGTGTCAAATGCATGCATGTTAATTACCTTTCTTTCTCCAAGAATCCAGGAGTCCATATATACACGCACACGCGTGGTAGTGTTATTCTACACCACATGAGTAGAATAGTTGTTCTACACTGACCACTTTCAGTAGTAGATTTTCTCAGTACAATAACAATTGAGTATTGTTTTTTTCTCAGTAATAGATTTTTCTCATTAGAATAGCTATTCTACCCCCGGTGTAGAATATAACATGTGTGTGTATATATATAGTGACGGAGCTACGTCCCGGCCACGTCGGGGCAGTTGTCGATCTGAGATCGTCGGCGAATGCGTTATATAATTTTAGTATTATTTTAGAGATTAAAAATAGAAATTTTATATCGAATACTAAACATAGTTAGATTTATCCGGACTCGAAAAATTTATTGGCTCCGTCAAAAAGTGTAATGTTATTGGTGTGTGTGTTATATGGGTTATATATGTTTCACTACTCTCATGCACAAATCACTTTAAACTGTCAAATGACGGGTTATATCTTATCTAAATGAGAAAATTACATATATATATATATATATATATCACCGAAGAGTTCAGTAGTTCCTTACATGTCATTGTTTTAGTTTTCTTGTGTTCGTATATATCACCACCGTCATTTTAAACATTAGTTTTTTTCTAAACGATAAAATTTCCCTACACTCATGAAGGGGAGCGGTTCCTCTTGTGTTCACAGCCATTCGATCTTGATCGAACGGTGCGAATCTCTCTTCTCTCTCCGAAGTCTCCTGCGAAGTGGATTCCACCAGTACGAAGCCCCCCTCGCACGGCCGTCCGATTGAAATCCTCACGAAGCACGGAATCAAGCATGCGTTGGGGGAATGGAGAGGAGCGGGTAATGATTCTGTGGCGGCGATGAGTTTAGGACAATTTTATCATTTACAAAAAAACTAACATTTACTAACATTAAAACTAACATCAGTGACATATATGAATATAAAAAAATAATGCAATGACATATATGGAAATGATATATATACGAATATAAAAAATAACGCAATGACATATATGGAAATAATAGATTTTCGGTTATGGACGTACGTACACGAGAATCGGTGAACTTTTTAGCGATATAAATATAATTTTCTCTATCTAAACTAAATAGTTATATATATACAAATGCTATTCTACACCACGGGTATAGAATAACTATTCTACTAAAAAATCTAGTACTAAAAAAAGTTGTACTTAATTACTATTCTAATGAGAAAATCTACTACTGAAAGTGATCGATATAGAATAGTGCTCCTGTGTGTATATATATATAAATAATCACAACACTACTACAAACACCCACTGTAGCGGCAGAAAAAAAACTATACAGTAGCGACGGGCAACCAGTCCGCCACTGCTCTAACGCCACTGGGTTAGCAGTGGCGAACAGAGTGTCCGCCACCACTGTGTCAATAGTAGTGACGGGTCTCTAATAGCCCGCCACTACATTGAAAAATCGTCCAACGCTACTAGAGTTGTGATTTGTCGATAATAACATCCTATCATATATAAAAGATAAATTCTAAATTTTCGTTTAAAAAGATAATACGATCATATTTTTTGAAATTAAGAAGTTTTTAATTTTAATTTTAAATAAAAACGAGAAAACGGCGGCGAATGACGCATATGCCCCTCCGTCTATCTCTCTCCCTCTCCGCCTCCGCCTCCGATCTGCGGCGGCGCGATCTGGTGGTAGGCCCGCGAGGCGGCCGGCGTGAAGACCCGGAGGCACCTGCTCTCCTCGCCGACCACGCCCTACCCTCCTCTCCCCTCGCGCTCCTTCCACCTGCCTCCATCTCAGTTCGAATCAAATCGAAGGTATCCCTCTCCCTCGATCTCGTCCTCCTCGGCACTTACTGAGCCATCCGGACTTGGATTAACCCGTCTGGTTTGGTGCGTGTTGTGCTACTAAACTAATTGCAAATTCAGTTTTGGGGTTCATCTGAATCCCCACGGCCCACGCCTAAATCAGTTTCAGAGTTTGTTTATTAGCGCTGGTAAAATTTTCATCTTCAACTAGACCAAGAGTTACCAAAATACAGCAAAATAATAGTGGTGGACACTGCAAATTATGCTATTGTTGTGATACATAGGGCTATTAGGTAATAAGCATGAATCACTAAGAAGAAGAATGCTAAAAGACTTGGCAATGAATAAAAAAATGTAAGATGTGTCCTGTATGTATCAATTGCAGCTTGTTGTGTCATGTATGTTCATAGGATAAAAATTAGCTCTAAATTCTAATCTTTTGTGACCACCTTGGTCGTTTCTAATTACATGTGTGTTGCTTGCATCTATTGTTCCCTGAAGAGATTCTCATGCACCTGCTTGCCTAGTGCAGTTGAAATGCACCGAATCTATAAAAGAACTGGTTAATGTGTGCGCGAGCCAGATATTATATATCGATTTGCACCTTTTCATCTATACACATCACTGAATTTCCTTTCAGGAGCTTTCTGATTTCCAAGCTCCTACATGGCATATCTGCTAGCTTGTTAAATTCCTGGCCTGAATGTGGATTGAAGTGGTTTTAGTTACTGTTAATTTTCTTTTTGAAACTTTAATTTGCATATCAAGCGATGAAATTAGCTCAGACAGTTTCCAACTGATTTTACCCTTTTTCAAGTATGGATTCTATAGGCTTCAGGCTTCAAGTTTGACAGCTTATTGTGTGACCTTCAGTTGAAGCCTGAAGCTGTAGTTATTTCCAAAAAAAAACTACCCATAGCTGTTAGTTTTGACCTCTTCAGTATTCAACCTAAAGATATTTTTATGCATGTACGCAGCCCATTGCTTGCTCTAGAATCCAAGTGACTAAATCAACCCAGCAGCCCAACAAAGCAACAGGCCTAGCTAGTAGTCAACAATGAACCATATTTCCACAATCCCACAATAACAGCAGGTGCAGACAGGCACAAAGCATTCAAACTCCTCTTGATGCTGCCGCCCCAGCGCTCACGTCCTCTTCTCCAACTCCCAGCATGACCAATTCACCAGTCTGGCACTGCGGACTGGTGGCAGTGGCTGCACTTGCCCACCTCCCCCCCTCATGTTATCACGTGCCCTTGTGCCCATGCCCCAGTGGCCGGCCTCGTGTTGTGTCCTGTGAGCAACAGGCAAGCTTGAAGCTCTAAATTCACCAACTCTAGGTTTGTCTTCTATTGCGATATTGTGTAACAATGGGCCAATTAGGAATTTATTGATTTGAAATATGGTTAGTTTTGGTGTGTGAATAGGAGATGGAGAGGAACCAATTAGGAATTTGTTGAATTTTAGTTCATTTTGATGTAATTTGCGTAAGAAACTTACTTACATCTGCAGTACTGTTAGTCTGTTACTGTTAATAAATAATGGAGCCATGAAGAGATGATACACTGATTAAAAGAACCAAAAATGTTCCTTAACCAGGTTTTTTACTTTGTGTTACACTAGTACACACTAATCCACTGTGCAATGTCTTGTATATTTCATGGTATCGTTAAGATGGAGTTAAAATTTCATTTCAATTCTATACTTGTGCTACAATTAAGAGGGAGGTTTCTCACTCTGTCTCTCTAATTTCATTGACCAAAATACAACTTGGTTACCCAAATCCAATCCATAACTGATGTTACATAAATGAGTGTCAGAACATGTGTTCCAGTTCCTCTTGGATTACCTTTCTCAAGTTGCAGAAGTGTATGTATTATTTATGGTGACAGCAAAATGTCTTCAAGTACTTCAGTTTTTTGGTGCAACTTGTAGTGACCCTTATCGAATTCTGGTCAATTTGTCAATTTGTATTTTGTAGAATCCAGCCTACCCCAACTTGCTTGGAATTGAAAGGCTTTGTTGTTGTATTTTGTAGAATCCAACTCAAGCGTGATTTTAGTTTAAATATATACCTTCAAACTTAACATTTGGCTATACCTAAGCAGTATTTGTTTCTCTATTCATGAAAAGGGGGCAAATTACTAATCCAGCAAGAATAATACTATGATTTACTGGTTGAAGCGCACAAGTGTTTACTTTGTTGAGGGTCACACTTTGTGTTATGTAATGTCCATTTGTAAATATTTTTTTTTATAATTTGCAGGGATAATTTAACCTTTCACTAAATATCAACCGTTGAACATAAACACAAACACAACATGCAAGGGGACCAAGAAAACATAGAAGCCCATATAAAACAATTTCATTGTAGCACTAGCATGATAGAAAATGTTCTAATTATTGTTAAGTGAATAAATAACTAAGTACATGGTCTATTGTACGAGAATTACGGTACCTTTGAATGGATGAAATATAATGCTTACACTCCTAGCTTCAACATTTCAGCAAGAACACAATTACCTAGTGTGCACCCATGCTTTTTACATGTTCAAAATTGGAGCTTTTTCATGGTATCCTGAAGTACATTTTCCTTTCCCTTTTCATGTTTTCGAGTCAAGGCCATGTCCAAGGCACGCAATGTATTAGTTGCCACTGGTTTGTTGGCCTTCGCTGGTGCTGGCTTATCATTTCCATTCTATTTTGTGTAAGCGTTAACTCATCATCTTTCTTGCACTCATCAACAAGCATGGATAGAAGTATTGTGCATCCACCTTACTTTTCTTTTCTTTGCTCTTTTTTTTTCAGGAAATCAAAGAACAGACCTATCATTGATTCATCAAAGCCTCTGCCTCCACAGGCTACATTTCGAGGACCATATGTGAATACTGGATCACAGGACATAGGGCCTGATCATACTAGCTACCCAAGAAGTGATCTTCCCTAACATCAGAGGGACCCTTCAAACTTCATCTTGGGCAGATGCAGCTTTGAAATTGAACTGGCATCATTATTATCGACTACCTGACATTGTTCCGTGTACTGTAGCTGAGGTTTTGACTTTGAGATCTATGAGCGTCCATGCTGCTGCCTAGCAATGAAAAACCATCAGTGAATTTAGTTCCTTCTGCGCCTGTCATGTGTATGGTGCTTCTATAGAACTTCAAGATTTTTTAGCGTATAGGATTGTTGTGTTTTTCTCTGTCAGTTATTGCATAGAATTATCTCAGCACATGCTATGTGCCAAAGCATTGTTGACAGCATGAATCAAAATTTGAGTTGAAATTCTGCGCAAATTTTGCGCAGGAGAGGTAGAAATAGCAAGCAAGCAACACAAACTGGTTTGCCACAACTTGAAACCTATTTGGGAACTGCCAAACAGATAAGATTGACAAGATATTGAGGAGCAAGTAACATAAAGACAAGTGGTTGACTAAGTGCATTTTTGGTTGACAAGCAACATTTTATAACAATATCAAATCTAAATGGATCATAGTACCATTTTATAACAATATGATGTAGGAGAAATCATTAACTAGTCTTGTATTTGCTTATTTTAGCTTCTGACAGCTAGAGATTTTTAACTTATTAATTATAATTTATCTCTAGATTCTCTTTCGTATCTATTGATTACCACAATCTAGTTCACTATCTAGACTGTTTGTTTTAGTTTTAGATTATAGAAACAGTTGTAATTTTCGCAAGCTGAAACAAACGTGTCGTAAGACCTATTTATTTCAGCTTAGAATTATAACAATCCAGCTTATAAAAAATATTAATCTATACTCAAATTATAATAAACCGACGTAATAAACCGATATATTGTTTAAGTTTATGAAAATAAGCCGAATTGTTATAATTTAGACTGAAATAAATATGCTTTTAATTATTAGACAGATTTGAATGGATTGGTGAGTAAATATTAACATTTTCACATGAGAAAAAAAAGAGGAAATGGCAAATTCCCTTTCCCTTATCTTTTTTTTTCCGCATCTGGACCAGACTTGTTACCCTAGCTCCTCTCTTCTCTACCTCCGATTCCGATCTGCGCGGCGATCCGGCCGGCGACGAGGCTCCTCCTCTCCGACCCTCTCCTCGCCGACCCTGCCCTAGCCCTCCTCGCGCAGCGCGCACGGCCGGCCTGCCGGTGACAAGGTCTCGAGGGAGGAAGGACGCGGCCGACCTGCTTCCCCTGCCCTCCATCTCGGTTCGGATTGAAGGTATCCCTCCCCCGCGCCCAATTTATCCTGGATTGATCTGGCTCATCACTCATGTGTCAGCAGCAGCTTGTTTTTCCTGAAAAAAAATTGGGGGTTTCGTTGAGCTGGACGAACCCTAATGCGGACGTTAGGTCCGCCCCTGAGATTAGCATAACTTGTCTGTAAACCTGATGCTCATGTTGAAGCTGTCTGTTTATGATCAGATTTGTGGATATGGCTGATAACGAGAAAGAGGTGGTGGAGGGAACAACCCCCCGAGGAGCGGATTGGGAAGTGGTGTCACTGACTGCATCTGCCTATGCAGCAGCGCCAGGACCTGGTGGAACAGAAGCAGACAGAGCTGCGACTGAGACCAAGGGCTTTGATGCAAGTCAGGATGGGCGAGGCTCATCGAATGCATTGTTCATGTCTGAACACTTTGTGTTTCCTCCAAGTGAGCATGAGAATCTGCCAATTGAAACCAGTTTTGATGAGATCCAGCCTGAAAAGGATGCACATGAAGCAAGTACAAGTGTGGAAGATGACAGTTTGAAGAATGTGGGTGGAAACTATGGTGCTGGGTCGGAGAGAATTCAGTTCTATGATGAAGGTAAAAACCTCTCAGTTTATGATGTAGATATGGGGGGTGATGTTGCTGAGTATGGTTCATTTCATGCTGAAGACGATGGTTTCAGTGTTCATCAAGATGACAATGGTGGTGTTGACGATTCTCATGAAAAATCTGATCTTCCCTCAGAATCTGCAGCCAGCAAAAGCAGTGATTCTGGCACCCCTTGCAAATGCTGGTTGAAGAAACATATGTCATGCCTGTACCACCAAGCAACTGAAACAAATGCTCTCTGGTCTGTGGTGGTTGCAGCTGCCCTTGTTGGACTTGTAATTCTGGGACGCTGGCACAAAGATAAGCTGCACCTTAACCACCTTAAATGGCGCTCTTCCTCAGCTGTGAGGTATGTTAATCCCTTTCTGCCTTTTCAGTTTTAACATACATTGCATCTTTCCATAAAGTCAATATTGCAGTGTGGTGTGCTTACCAGCACATATGCTCTCTGCCCAGCATGCTTGCATTTTTCTTTGCCACATAATGTTACTTTTAGGTTTTACTCATACCAGCAAGCCCCATTTTGTTATTCCTTAATTCATTATAGATATCATGGGTCTGGTAAAGTTTCCTTTGATAGGCTCTTGAGCAGTTAAACAACACTTTATCACAACTCTCCCCAGTTAGATGGGAATGGGATCATTAATTCCTTTTTCTGTCCAAAATGAAGCATTTATGTGTATATTGCTTCATTGTTATAGACAATGTTCTAAAAGGCAGGGCCCTAGGCGGCGCCTAGGAGGGCAAAAATCGCTAGGCAGTGTCTCAATGCCAAGGTTTAGAGCCAGGTGGCAGACTCGATGGTCACGTCGCCTAGCTTGTTGACCGCGGCACCTAGCTGGCTGGTCGCGACAGTGCCAAGGCTTCTGGCGGGAGTGAATAGGCAGAGAGTGCATGTGGCCAGGATCTGTTGGTGGGGGTTGCACGTGGCCTGGATCCACCACCGTGGGAGCACTTGTGGCCAGGATCTGCCGGCGGTGGAGCGCGCGTGGTTGGGATCCACTGGCAGAGGCAGTGTGTGGTCTGGATCCACCGCTAGGCATTGTACCTGGCTGGGATCTGCCACTGAGGGTCATGCGCGGCCTGCAGCCGCTGGCAGGGGAGTGCGCACAGCCAGGATCCGCCACCGCCTGCCTGACCTAGTGCCCCCAAGCTTTGGTCAACTTCAGTTAGGGGGTGAATAGTGAAGCAATAAATAGCCCAAACTCACACATTGCACACAGACAAACACAAAACCTAGGTGCCTCTAGGCACTAGGCATCAGGATACCACCTGAGTAGCGCTTAACGCCTTCCTGAACAGTTGTTATAGATATAGAGATTGTTGGGCATAATCAGCATTCAGTAGCAGCAGAACCTTTGGGATCTAATTTTCCCCTAGTTAGTTACAGCAACTCCTGGTTGCTTGGTTGGTGTGACGTTTTATCATATATACAACATTGTGGAAGTTGTGGTAAACTAGTTAGGTCTTCTGCAGGCTATGGTAAATTGAATGATAAAGTAGGATGTTTTAACTTTTGACCACTTTCTTATGCTTCATCTATGAGTGTGTTTACTTATTAGGAACACAACAATCTTAATCATATTCAATTGTTATATCATAATAGCATATCAACATCATCTATTAGAGCATAGTTTGGGAATGAACTTAATATGCATGATGACATTTTTGCTACCTTTTGAAAAATAAGGTTTATTGCTCAGATATTTTGATTATTGGCATATCACTTGTCTAGATTTGGGTACCAATATTAAGCTTAAATGCTCAGATCATTTTTCCAATAACGTGCTTCAATTGGAAATTATAATCCATGCCAGCATTTTGTATTTGTTAGTTTGTGTGAAACCATATATGTTTTCTACTTCCCTACATATGAAAATAACTATTTTTATTATTGCAAGTCATGTGTCCGTGCATTGCAACGGAGTTGAAGGGTGAGCTAAGGTTCCATGTTACATAAATTTTGCATTTGTACCCATATTATATTGTAAGTGGTAAGTGATTAGGTGTTTCCTATAATGTGCGGGATGCTATCATGTGACATGTGTGAACCATCTTATGTAAGCAACTAAGCATTAACATTTGCTCTGTTTGTGACAAACATTATCATTTGTCATAGTTGACCTTCCAAGTATCCTTTTCTTTCTACATTTATTCTTTTTTATTTTTTTGTCTGATTAAAGGCTTTCTTTTGACAGGGGATGAGGAACTGGGCTGGTGAGCATGTTTATGGTATTCTTTGATACAACCTCTGATGAGTCTTCACAAGTTACTTGAAGTTGTAACCCTGATGGTTGTGTCAATATGATTGTGACAATGATGAAAAGGAGTATAACCAATGTAATAATATGAAGTTTGACAGGGATTTGCTTGTAGCCTTTGTTTGGTTGCCTAGCTTCTGAGATGCCGAAGTTTCCACCGCGGTTCAGTGTTCACGTCATGGTACCCCCATACACATACTATTGCACATTTTCTTTTTAAGTTCCAAGTACCTTTCGAGGAGTATACATTTTGAAGGATGGCCTGTCAACACGCAATTGCATACTGTGAAATCCATGGTAACCTGAGTTCTTCCAGAACAAATCAGATGCATTTGTGCTTTTGCTTAAGCAAAGGAAAAAAAATCTGCCAGCCTGGTTTACACCCCCTCTGAAGAAATGTTTTTATTTAGTGTTTATCCCTGGAGGACTGGGATGTTGCTTGTCATCATATCATTGTTTGTTTATTGCAAGCATTATGGTTGTTACTTGTTTGAATCACTATTCTCAGTTTGGTATTTCCTGCCTAGTGCCTATTTACTCTTGAAACCTACATTGATATGATGATATGGTTGATTTGTTATTTACTGATACTGAAGTATATTGGTGAAG
Organism: Zizania palustris; assembly: GCA_019279435.1. Taxonomy (NCBI): domain Eukaryota; kingdom Viridiplantae; phylum Streptophyta; class Magnoliopsida; order Poales; family Poaceae; genus Zizania; species Zizania palustris. The sequence continues at coordinate 68,689 of JAAALK010002060.1, forward strand.
TTGCCATGCTAGTCTCAGTAGCTGTAAACCTACAGTCATAAACAAAACAGTAGATCAAAACATACAAGTTTAGGGTCTGTTTGTTTCAGCTTCTGACAGCTATAGCCACTTTTCTAGAATCTGATGCATAAACAAATGGTTTAGATTTTGGATTCAGATTGTGAGAATCAGTAACTTTAGAATGTAAAAATGAACTAAAATCCAGAAGCTAGAAAATACAATACTAGCTACCAAGGTTAGAAAAAGCGTTATGCGCTATGCGTGCGGTGGCCTACTGCATAGCGCTTAGGCGTTTTATGCGTGATTAAGCGGTGCTTAAGCGTTATTGACTTAGTCAACGAAAAGACAAATTTGCTGCAACAACTTACATGTCTCATACAATTTTCTGCCAATAGCTTACATGTGCTACTCAATTTGATATATGTTCTAGTGTACCAGCATATGAGTATCATTTCAAATAGCAGTACTGCAGTAGTACTACAGCAGTACTCTTAACAGTAGCAACTGTGAGCTGGCAGCACATGATTGGTTGGCTCAGAGTACTTTACTTTTCTCCTCTCTTCTTCACTTTTCCCTCTCTTTCCTCTCTTCTTTCACTTTTCCTGGGAGCAGACGCCCAATGTGCTTCCCTCTCTTCTCCCTCCTATCCACATGCCTTCGCCACCACCACAGAGCAGATCTGCCGCTGCCGCTGTTGAGCAGATACACCGGCTGACAGCTCTCCTTTCCCTCGAGGGCGGCGGCTGCAGCGGGGGTCGACGAGAGCCAGCGAGGGCGGCGGCTGCAGCGGGAGCCAGCGAGGGCGGCGACTGCAGCCAGCGCTAAATATGGCGCTTAGCCCCTAAGCGCAGCGGAGGCACAGCGCATGGCGCAAAAGCACGCTGCAGCGGACGCTTTCTACCGCATTTGCGAACCTTGCTAGCTACTCAGACTAGCTAACTAGTTACTGATCTCTAGCTGTTAGAAGCTAAAACAAATGGATCAAACAAACGGCTCCTTAGGTTCATTTGGGGAAGGTTGAGATTCTGAGAAATAGCTATGGACAATCTGAAGAAGCCAATATTTTGTAGTTTCTAGATTTTGTAGCTAGGTCGAGCTAGAGATTCAGTTGCTCCCCAAACATGGCCTTAAAAGCATGCCTGCTAGATTAACTTCACATGCAGGACGAATTGTAGTGTAAATTACTGAGGATCGAAACATGCATGCTAATAGTAGGGTTTGGATGAAGGATTTCTGGGGAAATATCTAATATGAATAAGTCTACATAACTCACTTGTATATTGTTATTGACTACTTAACTCATTAATCTATTAAATTAGAAGTTTAACCCCTAACTTTTAAATATTGTTTAAATTTTAAGGTGATTTTTGTAAAGTGGTTTTGTCTTATTAGTGTATCACGTTAGACAAGATTGTAATGTTGACACACACCTGTATCAAAACTAATAGATGTTCATTTCGTAGTGCCTCCTCGTATGTTTGTGTTATGTATAAATAGTTTATGTTTCAAAAATTTTATTGTGGAGCTTCAAATGACAAATCAGGTAATAGCCACCAAACTCTATATAACTTATTATTTATTGTTATCCAACGTGGTGCGCTAGTAAGTCAAAATCATTTTACAAAACCATCTTAGGGGTTAAGTATGTTGGGACGCGGGAAAGCTACGGTAGCAGGCAAATCAAAAAATTTATCTCGAGAACCCAGGAACCATGTACACGAGGGATTATAGATCGGTACCTTCTAACACGAGATGCGCTAGGTGCAGCGGAAGAAGATGTTGAGGAAGTGTGTCTTCGCTTAGCTCCTAGATTCACTCGTTCGTTGATGATCCTCACAATGAAGATCGTTGGTGAAGACGATGAAGACCGACGTTCACCTCGAGGAAGATAACGATGAGTGTCACTGTTCGAGCAGCACCTCCATGGAGTCCACATGTATAGGGATGAGATTAATCTCATGTCGCCGTGCTAGCACCGATCGTGAGAACCAGAGAGAATTCCTGATCTCAATCTTTGACATCTAGATGAGAGAGGAGAGGTGTGGAGGCTAGAGTTTTTGCAATAGGAGCATCTACAACTTCCTTCCATAACTTCCTCATCCTCCCTATATATAAGCCCAAGGTGTGGGACTTTAATCATAATTAAATGGGAAAATTACTCACATGCCATTATAATTTTCAAAAATTGTCTATATGCCACTATCAGTGACTGTGGCGGCCCCCATCTGTCAGTGACACACCGATGACATATTGACAAACCGTGAAAATTGTAATGGCACGGAAAAATTAACCCTAATTAAATCCCTAATAGATCTAAGTTGTTACGTCCTGATCGAAACTTTCGATCTTGGTCTGGAACTTCTGATCTAGACTCTTGGTCTGTAAATCAAAAATTATCGGAACTTTCGATCTAGATTCTCGGTCTGTAATTCAGAAATAATCGGAACTTCTGATTTGAACTCTCGGTTTCTCAAATCAGGAAATAATCGGAATTTCCTATACCATATCGAAACTTCCGATCAAAGCTCTCAGTTTCTAAATTAGAAAATAATCGAAACTTTCGATACTCCTAGAATCGACATACGTAGAGCACCTAGGCTGGTCGAAACTTCTAATTCCAAATTAGAACTTCTGATCCACCTAGAATTTTCTTGGGCACAATTCCTTCAAAGTAAAAGGTATTTAAAAGCCATGTTCACGTAGACGCCAAACGTTAGTCGGGTGGTGACCTAGCACCAAGGTGGTCTTTTATTTATCTATTTCCCATGAGTTCCCATAGTCCCAGTTTTCTTTTTTCTATTCCCATGCGTTCCCAACTTCCCATAGTCCTAGACATTTAATGCTTTTTACTCAGTGTTCGAAAAGGCGGCCCTAGGCACTCTCCTAGGAGGCAAAAGGCGTTGGGCGCTGCCCAGCACCGCGCAGAGGCCAACTGGGCGGGCAGGATGCCTAGGCGGGTCAACCACAACCTGGGTGGTTGACCACAGCGCTTAGATAGCCCAGAACCGGCGGTAGAGGGGGGCTGGTGGCCATACCTAGCTCAGCGGAGGGAAGGGGGCTGGCGGATAGACCTGGCCCGGTGGCATAGCCTAGATCTGGTGGCCGGAGGAGAGCACTTGCGTGCGGAGGCAGGAGGGGAGCACGCTCGCGTGCTAAGGTGAGAGGGAAGCATGCTCACGTGTGGAGGCAAGACTTGGGATGGAAGTTTTCGCGTGCGAGAGGAACCGGAGGAGAAGGGATAGCGGGGAGGAGAAGAAAATGGGGGAGAAATGGACAAACTTGGGCGTCGCCTAGGTGCCTCTAGGCGCTGGGTCACCGCCCGGCTATTGCCTATTTGAACACTGTTTTTGCTGCTGGTTCCCAGGTGGGCTTTATGCTGGTTGTCTTGGTCATCGCTACTCATCAACTCCCTTTTCTTCCTAGCGAGGCAGCGTTCCTCTCCTTCGGTCTCAAGAGGCCCACGACCAGCGCTCCTCTCCCTCTCTTCCCCTTCAACCATACTTGCCCTCCCCTCTTCTCCATCTCTACTCAGCACAGCCACCGGTGACGGGCGAATTCGAGCTGCAAGTGCCTCACGCCACTGGATCTAGCAGCACGAGTGCTAGCCACCACTGGATCCAAGCAGCGCTTGCGTTTGGCCACTCGATCTAGGCCACCTAGGCACTGCCCTCTTTCATCCCGTCGCTGGTTCTGGACCGCCTAGGCATCACGGTCAACCGCCCAAATGCCATGTCCACCTAGCCCGCTGACTAGTGCCTCCGCGCGGCACTAGGGTGACACTCAACGTCTTTTGTTGGCTAGGCAAGCACCTAAGTCTAATTTCTCGAACACTGTTTAAAAAGTTAGTGGGTTAATGTTATGTGCATATTAGTAGATTAGATTGAATTAGTTAAGATAAGATTAGTTAGTTAGGATTATTTCTGTTTTAAAGATAGAGATAAAGTTAGCAGATTAGATTGTATTAGGCCTATAAATACCCCTTAAGGGCTATGGAATAAACTAAGCAGAAGTAATTATTTAGTTCATCCTTTGCTCCTACCAATTTGGTATTAGAGCAGCCAGGTTCAAAGATCCGATGCCTTGACGATGTTCGTCCCAACCGTAGAAGATATGCAAGCCCTCACAGATTTGCAGCAGGCTGTTGCCAACCTCCGGGTGTACCTAGGCTTGGCTCTAGTGGCCTCCACACTGCCAAGTTTCCCCCACGGCGCCGCTGCCCGCTCCTTCCACGACTCCACGAACAGCGATGTGGTCGATCCGACGCCACAGTCGTTGCCCTCGTCAGCTGACGACGACGGGGCTGACTCCGAGAAGGAAGGGGGACTACGTGGGCAGCAGCGACGAAGGTCAGGAGGGGGAGGATGACGACGAGGACGCCATGCTCGGTTGCGGTGGCGAGATCGACGATAAGGACGTTGTCCTCCCCACGGCGGTTGTGGCTCTAGACGAGGTGGGCGGACCAACAAAGGGGCTCAGGAGGGTCCATAGTACACTCGGTCTTCCCGCCGCGCCTGCATAGGACGCAGCCAAGGTGCACCGCGCGAGCTTCCGACCCTGCCTCTGCTCGACGCCGCCAACTCAGGCCCGCACTCGACGCGTGACCAGTGCCTCCGCAACCGCCGGCCGGTGCACCAAACTCCGCTGGTTCTTCCCTACGCCGAGTCAGCCTGACCAGCGATCTTCCCCACGAAGAGACGCGTGCGGTTCTGGTTGGCGCAGGCCAGGAGGCGGAGGACGGAGAAGACGAGCGCGCAACAAACCACTGCCAAACTCCTTGTCGTCGCCGTCGGGCCGTTCCGCCACAACCGCTAGCCGATGCTCTACCCCAGGACAACCCCGTCGGTGGAAACAGTTGCGGTCAAGACGGAGAAGGCTTGCTTCCACATGTTTTTTTTGCCCGACGCCTCTACTTCCAAGTCCACGCCACCGATATGTCCACGTGATATCAAGCCACAAAAGATTCAGATCTTTCACATAAGATCCAAATTGTTCAAGGAGTAAATTGCTACACACGACCCGTTTGTATACACATAAATTAATTATTCAAGCAGTGGATGTCATCTTATCCAGTTTTCAGCTCGAGGACGAGCTGATTTACGAGGGAAGGAGGGATTGTTATGTGTAGATTAAATTGAATTAGTTTAAGATAAGATTAGTTAGGATTATTTCTATTTTAAAGATAGAGATAAAGTTAATAGATTAGATTATATTATGCCTATAAATATCTCTTAAGGGCTATGAAATAAACTAAGCAAAATGAATTATTTAGTTCCTCCTCTGCCCCTACCAGATAAACACTTAGTTTATTAGATCAAGAGATTAAATAGTTAATCATCAATACATAAGAAGGTTATGCACACTTATTCCTACATAATAATAAGAATTTCCAAAAAAATCCTTTCTTACCGAAAGAAACTAAAAGTCAGTTTCAGCAAATTTGAGTTTATGACCAAAAACATGCATATTTTACGGAGACACAACATAAATACAGTTAACGATTCAGAATAGAAATCCATAACTTTACATAGGCACATATGAAGCCCTGTCGAAAAACATATCCTGAAGGTCAAACGGCACAAGTTGTCAAGATCGTTCATTGAACTGTCTTACAAGTTACAACGCAGCTAAACACAAAAAAAACAACTATTATACCGACAAAATGCAACCAGAAGAACGTCTCATGCACCTATGTTGCCAAGCCAAAAGAAGAGGGGGAACTGTGCAATTGCCAGGAAGAGCAGGAAATAATGTTGCCGCGATGAATGCCTCTCACTGCTCCTCATCTCCGTGAAGAGCACCCTCTTCATCGTCCTCACCAAGAACACCCCCATGCAAAGGCTCATCCACGGCATCATAACGTAGTATGAGTAAGCCGACAGAAGCCTTGAGACAACAGCAAGGGAAAGCCCAGCAAATAAATATCCCCCATAAGCTACCAGGTCGAGCAGCGGCACCTCGCCACCGCCCATCAAGTATACCAGTCCTTTCAGGATCACAGTCTGTAAGGCCCATCCAATGAGACCCCTGGTGAACTGTAGATTTATAGCTTCTGGAGAAAACCTGTAAAGATGTCAATTACATTAGACGCAATGGGTTTCAAGCATTTCACAATCAAAGAACAATAGTCAGCAACTCACTTTCCCATGAAACCTAATGTGAAGCCTGCAAGAATAATGAAGCTACCAAATGCCATGAAAGGGATGTAAAGATCTGGGGCATTTATGTCAAAGATTGGAGGTTTGTATGACAACCGGCCGCCCACAGGCTCACTTATCCTAGTCCAGTGCCCCTGAGAAGACATTGCAGATACTTTTATTTCAGTACATCAGTTCTTTGAACAAGATTTGTATAAAATGTTTCTAGGTAGACAATCTACCCTGTGAAGGAATGGAAACAGTATGACTTTCAACTTGTTCCTCACATACTGATCATTCACATGGAAGTAATACTGTGGGTTGGAGAGGTACCTATTAATCTGCAAGAATGCAAGATTACAATCCATATTTCAGAGATAGCATATGAAACTAGAAGACAATGAGTAATTATAACAGGGAAGAACAATATTTTGCAATGGCTCCTTACATTACTTTGCATGAATTCTGAACTGGAACCCAGGAATCTTTCCCCATATGCTCCTAACCCAGTTCTAATTAGACCTGAGCCCGCACCATAAAATGGATTGTCAAATTGGCCAGGCTGAGGATGTCCTGAGGGCATCTGCCCTGTAGGAGGCATCTGCATTCCAGGAGGATTTCCATAGCTATTGTACATGGCTGCAACAAAGAAATGAAGTAAAAAATGAATGTTTGGTGACTTGGTCAAATGGATGGATAACATTGCTTGAAACAAATCCTTACCTTGACATTTAGCATAACATTAACTTAACATACAATACAAGAACAAAAGAATAAGAGGTCATTTAAGAGTAGTACTAGGGTGGCAAGTTCTTTTACTTAATCAGTAGGCATATCATTCAACTAATGCATGCATCAATTTTGAGCAACACACATGGTAGAATGGCATCCCAGCCATCATACAGTGTGGTATTTATAAATGAAATAACTTCTAAAGGAAGAGATATTTCAGATGATATAGTATTAATGCTGTAATGCCATATTACCAATTCAATGTTTCCTGACCATAATTTTCCAATAATCTGTACAGCTCTAGACTTGTTCCCTTCACATGTTAGTCTAATGATGGTAGTATGGTACCAAGAAATGCTATCCTCTACAGCTAGCATAATAAGTGAGCAAGACAAGAATTGCAATTAAGTACAAGAAATTACACTCATTGGGTGGACAGGAACAAGCTATTTACAGAGTCAGTTCATCACTCAACCCTAATTGATGCTGATTCTGTAGAAACAAAGGAGTGGATAACCCATATTTTCTTGAATTGCGCAATACGAAAACCAGAGAATCACCATGTACATGTTTGGATCACATTACAAGTGGGTAACCTCAGCAAGTTTCCACTTTACCTCCGGTGCAACATATCTTACATAAACAGAGGTGAAAAGGAGGTAATTTAACTAGGTGGTTTTCCTTCATTTGAATTACCATTAACTGCTATACAAAATCCAGAAAATCTGAATAAAAGTGTGATACGGAAGACGATATCAATCTTATCACTTTTCAATATACATTTTAATAAATTCAATTCCACCTTTCTATCTAACTCCCCCATGTCGTAGGGTTAGAACAGACTAGAACAAGCATTAATATGTCGCATTACAAGATCACTCACTCTACGAACTTAACGATTCCATTAAAGAATATAAGCGATTGAACAAGATTATTGCATAATAAACCATCACAAATCGATTCCGCCTGACTAACTAATCTAGAATAATTCACACAAAAGCAAAAATCCCCAACGGAGAACTTAACCTAGCGTGGGGCATGGGTATTCCGGACTAGTAAAAATGTTAACGCGACGAGAAAAGCTTCTTCCAGATCCGGAAGAGAAGCTAGGGTTAAGGCAAACAGAGAGATAGAGAGAGAGGATGGGAGAACGGAACGGAACACTCACCGGTGAGTATGCCGCAGGACGCCGGCGCGCCGCGGCTCGAGGTATGGAGGTCGGCGGTGGTAGTGAGGGGGAGAACTCGGTAGGGAGGCGGCCGGATCGCGCCGCGGATCGGAGAGGGAGGAGAGGGGAGACGCGTTGCTTCGATTTCTTCGAGCGGAGGGCGGTCTCTCTCTCTCTCTCTCGTCACCGAGACAAAAGGGAGAGGCAATGACCACTTTGGCGCTTTGCATAAAACCCCTTCTGTTTTCTTGAAATTTGCTGGTATTTGTCAGTTGATCATCGGTCGAATCAGGCTGACGTGGTGGTAGCCGTTGGTCGGCCGCAACAGCTATCTCGGCGGAACGCTGCCACGTCAGCCGATCCGTGCTGACATGGCATCGTTCGGCCGACCGGTGGCTGCTACGTCAGCATGGTTCGGTCGATGACAACGTTCAGATGAGATAGACGAGCGAATCGTGCTAACATAGTAGCGTTCAGCTAAGATAGTCGTTACGGCCGATGAGTGGCTACCACGTCAGCATAGTTCGACCGACGTGGTCTGGTTCAGCCGACCATCAGCCGAACTAGTACTCACGTGGAAAGGTTTGACCAATAATGGTCGACCGATCGGTACCTATTTTTTAATTTTTTTAATTGATTATATACAATCAATTTTTAAAATTTCAAAAAAAAATCACACATTTACTTGGTTCAGTTTTTTAATCAGTTCCCTAGTCAGAAAGCTAGAAGCTGAACCAAACAGATCTAGGGACCAACTAGCTTTGTACAAATTGAAAACTTAGGGATCATAACTTTCACAACTTCTTAGTTCAACTTTGAATAAAAATTACCCATCATACTATGTATAACTTTCATAGCTTTGTACAAAAGAGCATGTGTATGTGAGCACAAGAGTGAGCAATAAAACTAAAGCTCTTCCTTTGCAAGTGCACAAGTCCCTAATCAACTCCTCTCTTTCCCTTTCTTGATAATAATACACTAAATATAATTGCTCCAACAACTGGTATCAGAGCCTCCAGGTTCGAGTAGGATGTAGCGGAGTAGCGTGGCAAGGCCTTGTTCTTGATCCAACAAGGAGTTGCAGAGAGCTTATTTCCACGTATTATTGGTGCCAAGAAATTGAAGGAAGCATTGGACAAGTTGAAAGAGGAGTTTCAAGGATCTGAAAAGGTACTTGTTGTGAAACTTCAAACTTTACAAAGACAATTTCAGAACTTACAAATGAAGGATTCAGATATTGTTAAAAGATTAATTTTCAAGAGTTATTGAGATTGTTAATTGGCACGATTGAGGACGGCGCAGGCGGCGTGCTAGCGCGTACGGGCATACGGATGCGGGCAGGCGCGAGTGCGCGGACGACACGTGGGCGCATGCGTGGATGGCGTGAGTGGTGCAGGCTCGATTGAGCCTAGCTTGGCGAGCGTGGTGCAAGCGTGACATACTCCCGTATAAGCAGGTTTAACATTAGAGTTCTAAGGAGATTCGGTGTTAGCTAACTCATAACTCACATCCCTTTCACGAACACTGAGTTCTTTATCGGATCCTTACTAACTAAACCATATATTGGTAACATATCATCGATATCCATCACGATGCAACTGGCCAATTGTGGCCTTATATTGTCATTATTTAGATTTCATGCGAAACCGATGAATCAATTGGATTTTTTTCCAGTTTCTGCATAGCTAATCTTGGATTTTTATAGAAGCTGGCTCCTGATCAAATTAGAGTTATGATACATTTTCACATAAAGTTTTGAAAATATTCTAAAGAAATAGGCACAAGTAGCACACATGACAGTTTCTAATATGTATATATGCTGTGAAAAGCAACTAAATTAAATGAGAAAGAAATCGAAGCAACAATTAAATTGATGATTACCAAATTTCTATTTGTTTTCCTTGTTGATCAATTGATTCAACACAAAAAAGAAACTCATCCGCTCATATCCACATCATTAGACCATATCACATATTATACCGATCTCAGCTAAAAGTTTCATACGAGAGAAAGAAAATGAGCACAAAAATCTAATGTAATAGTAATCCTTTCCTTGGCCGACATCCACCACGAAAAGTTGACGCAGATGCTGCCATTATTGGCGCACCCGCAGCAAGACAGCCACAGCCGCGGCCTCACCGCACCCCTTGCACCTTGGCGCCCCGAGACGCTCGGTCGATGTTGACGTACCCGCCTCCTCCTCTTTCTAACCGAAGTGTGCCTAAGTGTCGACCGCTAGTTGCAGCTCGCCGCGCAACGCGTTGGCCACAACCTCGTTGGACAGCGCGAGCCCCCGCCGCCCGGAGCCCCCGGAGATGAGCCGCCCGGAGCCCCTGCCGCCCGAAGCCTTCATGCGTTGCGCGAGGTGGGTGAGAGAGAAAGAGAAGGACAAATATAAAAATGGAAATAGGATGGCAGGTTACCAAATAGATGGCAGGTGAACCAAATAAATGACAGGTAAGCCAAATAGATGGCAATCGTGATTACTCATACAAGGCAAATCTTCATGCAAGACAAATGCAGTAATGAGACAGCGCGTGAGAGAATGTTTCCCTAAGAAAAAAATAAATGAGGATGAACGGTCCAGATGCTTCCAATGATGACAGATGAGAGATGGATGGCTCAAATGTTTCCAATGATTGAAAAAACCTAAACTCTTTACATAGTAGGGTAGATAGGGTAGATTTCATGCGAAACCGATGGATCGAAGTAGAAACCCACTTCGGCAATTGATGACGGGAATTGATCCCTTAATATCTTTGACATATTTGACAGGCTCGGCTCATGGGCGCTATCTTCCTTATCTTCCTTATCTTCGTTTAATATATTTGATATGGTCTGCGGCCGGACGCTAGCTTCACCCGTACTCTTATTGCTTTTCTTTTCACTTCCCCGCTCAGGTTTGCCGGCGATGAACAGGCCGACGTGTTCTGCCATGAGCCACAAGATGGTAGTCAACTCGCCACCGTAGCTCAGACGCCTGGCATGGGACTCCTTGCTGCACCGGTAGCCCGAGTAGATCAGCATTTCTACCCACACCTCGAAGATCACACCTTCCGCCATCTTTCTTTTGTTTCCAGGTCGAGCAGATCCTTGGCGAGCTCAATTCCGCGAGAGAGATCATATGGGCGGTTAATGTTGTTGGAGCCTTCTTCCCAATCATCGATGAGCATCTTGGCAAGCTCCTCCCGCTCCCTGATTATTCGGTGTGTACATTTTGGAGAAATTCGCCACCAATTGCTGCGCGGCATGAAGAATTTCAAGCAGGAGCTCAGGGAGGACGAAGAAGGAGATGACGACGACTCTACGTCGTCATTGGCAGCAGCTGGTGGTGGGTAACGTTTGGACCAAACCCGGGCCAAATCAACGCAGCTCAGTTCAAACAGCTTGCGGCTGACCAGGCCAGGTAGCATCTCCGGATGACTGGCGAAGAGGTAAATCATGTAGTTGGACATCTTCTTGATTGCGTCCACCTTCCGTGCTACCCTGGTGCTTTCCATGGCCTCGGCCTTCGCCTTGTCGGAGATGGAGAGGTAGATGTCGCTGCCGATGTGCCATCTGATGATGGCATTCTGGAGGTCGCTGGAGAGGCTCCACCGGAGCTCGTCTTTCAACTTGTATTTTTTCAGCGCCTGCTGACCCCTCTCCGGCCGCGGCGCCGACTTACCCGAATCTGCCTCGTCCTTCATCCTCTTCCTCAGTTGCCCCAAATAACCCTTCACAAGGTTGAACACCAGCTCCTTGACACCTTGGTCCATCACGATGTAGTACTCGCTCGGATCTTGCCCCGACCCCAGTCGCTCGCTGATGGTGAGCTGCATCATGTTGAGCTGCCCCATGTTGCCGGACCACCTCCGGTGATCTTGCGTGTTGACGAGACGGCCAAAGAACGCGAGCAGTCGATGCAATTGATGCCACCGTCTTTTGCAGACGATCTCGTGCAGAATCCAACCGAGTTGCGCCTTGTTTTTTTGCAGAAAGAAATTGGTCCATGTGGAGCCGAGAGCCCTGACCAGCGACGCCGTCTCAAGGACAAAGGTGGCGACAAGCAGGACGCGGGTAATGACGACGTCCGATCGCAGGTGGCGGCCGCTCTTGTTGCTGAGCTCTACCAGCACCAACGAGACGGCGGTGAACACCGGCGATATGAAGCGGATGCAGTAGCCGCGCCATGTGTGGATCACGTAGGCCTTGGTGTAGAGGAAGTCGTACATCAGGGAGAGCTCCATCTCCATCACCCTGCACAGCTGCTTCCAATCGAGCGAGAACAGTGTCAGCTTGTTAGTGTCCGATTCCGTGTCCGCGGCCGAGTCGACGATGGAATTCTTGCAGATGTCGAACAGCGCGTGGGCATTCATCACAAGTGAGTGGTCGTCGTCATCCTCGTGGAATGTCAGCGGCTTGGGTGGTGGAGGGCGGGGGCGCGGCTGTCTCTGTCACCTTCCAAGGTGCTTCTTGGGCGGCGCCACCGCTCCTTATTTTTGGATCTCCGGATGTTGGCCAAGTTGGCGCGGCGGAGCGCCCACGTCCTCTCCACGGACTTGGCGACGCCGACGATGAACATCAGCGAGGCCGCCACAATCAAGTACCAGCTACCGGAGATGGACTTGTAGATGATGTAGACTACACCGACGACCCGCAGGATGAACTTCATCACGTCGCGCGCCGACAGCTGGTTGTCCTCGAGCTCGAAGGCGGTGATGCTGTCGGGGCCGCCCAGGTGCAGGAGGAAGAAGGGCGCCCAGAACGCGACGAGCTGGCGCTTGCCGGAGGTCCCGCTGACGGAGAAGTTGCCGAGCGCGGTGGTCGCCACGTAATCGGCGACGACATAGCAGAACCAGATGACGTTCCGCACCGCGCCGGAGGCCGCGCCGGCGCCGCGCCACCGGAACCCGGCGGTCAGGGCGAGCACCAGCTGCAACACGAAGCTGGCGCCGAGAAGGAACTCCACCGACCAGTTGTTCCAGACATCGAGCAGAGCGTTCAAGCCGAGTATCATCGAATGCCAGATGATGTCCATCACCCACAGGTCTCCCGCCATTGTTGGCTACCTAGCTTGCTCCGCTCCACCGATCGAGCTCTAGCTACACAGTGAGTGAGAGTACAGCTCCACACCACAACCATGGCTTTATTGCGACGCGATAGTGGAGTGAGTTTATGAGTGAGCAGCAGTATATATATATATATACAAATGTTATCATACACCACGGGTATAGCATAGTTATTCTACCGAGAAATCTACTACCGAGAAAAAAGTAGTATTCAATTGCTATTATACTGAGAAAATCCACTACTGAAAATAGTCGGTGTAGAATAACTATTCTACACACGCACGTAGTGTAAAATAGTGTTACCGTGTATATATATATATATATATATATATATATATTGTCTATCACGTGTATGCATGGCTCAGTGTATGCACGGTAGTTGTGAGTTGGGTGAGTGGGTCACACACCACTGGAATTTTTTTTAAAACAAAATTTAAATTTGTACGTATGTTTGGAAAATTTGCAAAATTAGAATGCGGTTGGAGCTTAAAGTGTCAACTGGATGTCACGTTAGCTCCAGTCGACATTTCAAGTACCGATCGATGCTCATGTGGCGGAATCTGATAGGGGATATCATCCAGTCGGTACTTAAAGTGTCGACTGGTGCCGACTGCGCTACGTCAGCTCCAGTCAACACTTCAAGTACCGACCATGCTGACGTGACAAAATCTAATAGGGGATATCATCCAGTCGGTACTTGAAGCGTCGACTGGAGCTGACGTGCTACCAGTCGGCACTTGAAGTGTCGACTGGTGCCGACTGCGCTACGTCAGCTCCAGTCGGCACTTTAAGTACCGACCAATGCTGACGTGGTAGAATATGATAGGAGATATCATCCAGTCGGTACTTGAAGCACCGATTAGAGCTGACGTGCCACTAGTCCGCACTTGAAGTGTCGACTGGTGCCGACTGCGCCACGTCAGCTCTAGTCGACACTTTAAGTACCGACCGATGCTGACGTGGCAGAATCTGATAGAAGTATATCATTCAGTCGGTACTTAAAGTGCTGATTGGAGCTGACGTGCCACCAGTCGGCACTTAAAATATCGACCGGAGCCTAATCGGTATTTCACTTCCACAATTTTTTGAAACGGACATACGGTTTTGATTTTTTTAAATATTATTTTTAAAAATCCGCGCAATGTGGATGCAATCATGGCGCCATGATCATCTCTCTTTTCTTTTCAAGTCCAGCTGCACTACGCATGAAAAGGCATCGGCGCATTGCCTTTCCTGTCTCTTTTCTTCATTTTTTTTGTTTTTTAGGTCTACTTTTCTTTGTACAATTGTACGGCTTTTTTGGGTAGAAAAAACCACTAGAAAGTGGCCGGGTGTCATGTTCAGCTTGGAATTTTGCCGAATTTTTTGGGTATCGTGCGTGCACGTGCGTGGCAATGGCGACCGCCATGCATGCTCCTCCTGGAACTGGATCAACCTGACCTGGTAACACGCCGGCCGGTCTTCGCGCGACGTCCTACGACCCGGCGTGGAGGGTGGCGGGCGCCGTCGTCGCGCGCACGACGGCGTCGAGGACGCCATGCATGCTCCTCCTGGAACTGGATCAACCTGACCTGGTAACACGCCGGCCGGTCTTCGCGCGACGTCCTACGACCCGGCGTGGAGGGTGGCGGGCGCCGTCGTCGCGCGCACGACGGCGTCGAGGACGCCATGCATGCTCCTCCTGGAACTGGATCAACCTGACCTGGTAACACGCCGGCCGGTCTTCGCGCGACGTCCTACGACCCGGCGTGGAGGGTGGCGGGCGCCGTCGTCGCGCGCACGACGGCGTCGAGGACGCCATGCATGCTCCTCCTGGAACTGGATCAACCTGACCTGGTAACACGGCCGGCCGGTCTTCGCGCGACGTCCTACGACCCGGCGTGGAGGGTGGCGGGCGCCGTCGTCGCGCGCGCGACGGCGTCGAGGACGCCATGCATGCTCCACAAGGGCAGGTTCTACGTACTCCTCCATGCATGTCTCCATCACTGCACGTGCACCGGCGTCGTCGAGCTGAGGATCGAGTGGGATCGCCGTGACGGCCGGGGCCCGCCCGCAGCCAGTAGGGTGGCGCGCGGCGGCGTCGAGGCCGCCGGCCGGCCGGCCGGCCAACAGACGAACGGCAGGCTGGTGGTCGTCGTGACCAAGTCCTTCAAGCTAAGGACGTCCAGCGAGAAGGGTATAGTATTACTACCGCAGAGAGAGACTGATAAGCTTCAAGGTGCAGGTGCATGCATGCTCATGCTCGTTCGTCGATCGACGAGACGAAAGGTACGCGGAAGAAGAAGACGAACAGGTTTTGCGGAATATTTCAATAAGAAATATGTGACAAACTGACAATATCTTAAGGTTTGTTTGATACAGCTTCAAATTTGGATTCTTTTGATTCAGCCATGAAAATGTTCTTGAGCTCAGGCAGCTGCAAGCATCCACATTGCTGGCTGGATTTTGATACCTCCACATGCAGTTCAATCGCTTCTCAACAATACCGAATATTACATCAAACTTCAAAGGTAATCGAGATCCTTGTAATATATAAATATAGCTAGGTCGAACATACGTACGTGTGAGCATTAACACATTGGTACGTTCAAGGTCATTATATTTCAAGCTTTGATGCAACCCCCCTTTGCTATTTTTTCTTCAAATTCGTCATTATTTAGAATCAGCTAACAACTCATATCAACATTCTTGTTCCAAAATTGAACCTTTACTCTCAGATTTATGTATGAGCAGTTCTAGAACATCTTGAAAACACACTACGGGAGAAACACTATTTGCCGAGTGCCTAGGGCACTCGGCGAAGCCTATTTCCACTCGGTGAAGGCTTCGCCGAGTGCCACACTCGGCAAAGGGCACTCGGCACAATGGTTGTCGGCGACGAGACTGTTTGCCGAGTGTTTTTTATCGGGCACTCGACGAAGTCTTCGCCGAGTGACTTGTAGGCTTCACCGAGATCCTAGCTACTTTTATTACCTAAAAACATCCTGAAACATGCCATAAATAATCATGGATTCATGGTTCATGATGTCCGTGTAATTTTTATTTAGAGACTGAGAATGTTAGGAGAGAAAAACATCATGTTGTATTTAGTGTAATATTATGTTCAAGCCAAAAAGTTTGTGATCTTGATTACAATGCTTGTCAATCTGATTTATATGTTTGATAAGTTGGTGTTCGATAAATATTCTTGGTATCAAATATGACACTGTTTTAAGGCGACTAGATCTTTAGTGAAGGATGTTTCATGGATCTTGTATTAATTTATGTGCTTTGTAAAGATAAATGGTAAATGTTGTATTGTACATACTGTGAAAACATCTCTTTCAATTCATGTATTCAGTTTAAATTTTATAAATATATTGATACTCAAAATTTCACTAAAAACAAAAAACAAAAAACAAAATTTGTAGAGAGCAGCCAGCTGAATGCTTTTGCTATGCAAATCTCATCAGTGTCTGCCTTTTTTTTTTGGCAAAATTTGCTATATGACATCTAAAATCAATGTTATTTGCTGATGGACATCGTAAAAACGTGACTTTGCCCGTGAGCATCCTAAATTATGAGTTTTTACTGCAAGCTACCGCTACCATTATTTTAATATTTTTTGAAAATGATTTTTTAAATGACCAGAATGCCCTTACTCCCTCTCTTTTTTCCTTTATCCTTGGTTTCTCTTCTTTGCACTAGCTGCAGTCGACGTCGGCGGTGAGCAGCGGCGACGAAAGAGTAAATGAGGTGAGGAAAAAGAGAGGGGAGTGATGGCATTTTGGGTATTTTAAAAAAATTATCTTCAGAAAATATTAAAATAAGTATTTATAATTTTGAGATATTCTCTCGTAAAGTAACGTTTTTACGATGTCCATCAGGAAATCTGTTTAGTTATATAAATTTTCTAATTGTAGACCTAATTTTATATCCCGTATCAATGCATCAAATGTGTGGAGACTGGATGATCAATGACTTGTAATTGATCTTGGGACTCAATTCTCCTCAGCAACAGATAAATTAGCATCAAGAGGAGGATCGAGATTTGACCGGTACCGAAGAGAGGCTTTGTGTGTGGTGGGACTCATCTCACAACGGTCGGAGGAGACTCCAAACCATCGAATCTCGATCGGACAGTGCGAAGAAGGTGACTACAGACGGCGATCGGGAAACGAAGTCAGAGGCTTCGGTTCTTTAAGTACAAGTCATAAACTGATTTCTCACATTGAATCATGTAATGGTGTATCTCTTCCACCTGTATTTTTCCATTGACATTGTCAGGGGCAGAAGCATAGGGACAGGTATCTGCTCTGATTTTAGTTTGTGTTCTAGCAAAAGTGACATAACATGTATAGATTGAATTATGTGCATAATTAATATATGTAGTTGGTGTTCTTTGAGACATCACATATGTTGTGGTTTGATTAATATTTTTACATGCATTTTTCCGTCTCTTATTCTAAGTAGGTTTTCAATAGAAAAAAGGGAAAATTACTCACGCACCATTATAATTTTTAAGAACAGCCTACACGTCACTGTCAGTGACTGTGGTGATCCCCATTTGTCATGGACACACCGATGACATATTGGCAAACCGTAAAAATTATAATGGTACGGAAGAAATTAACCCATAGAAAAAAGAGCATTGCTTACTTACTATTCAATCTTAAGAAATAACATACAAGTAGTATTTCAAATATTGATGAGAATCATAGAAGCAGGAATGAGCTAAATACCCAGATTGATGTAAGCAAAAATTTACTAATGAGAGGTCAGAATGATTTTAGTTTTAGGGATATTGACGGTGATCCTAGGATCACAAACCACTTATCACAGAACAAATAAAAAGACATATTTTAAAGAAAAAAAATTAAAAATGCCATTACAATTTTCAACAATTTGAAAAACGTCACTGCTAGTGACTGTGGTAGGCCTCTATATCAATGACACACCGATGACATATTTCAAAACTGTGAAAATTGTAATGGCATAGAAAAATTTAGCCATGTTTTAAATGCTCCAACTCAACTAGGGAATCATACATTTACTCACAAATAATGGAAACAAAATGATTGGAAATCCTTTCAACTTTAAATATGATTAGTTAGAGTATTGTGTTTCAAAAGAAGCTAATACTTTGTTTGTATTTTTATGTCTTCTTTGAGCCAAGAAAGCGTAAATTTTTTGGAGTGATAGAATAATAATAAAAATTGAGAAACATAACGGTTCTCGCAATCACAACAATGCATGAAGTGTGAGGATTTCATGAATCAAAAACAAGTGTCTCAAAAGTTAGAGAATTATAGTAACTAAGGAAGAAGAAATTATATACAAGATTCGTTTGACCGCTTCTCTAGACATCACACCATTTCTCATTAAGCAAGATGATGCTTTCCGTGGACATGATGAGTCTTTTGTTTCCTTAAATAAAGGTAAATTTAGAGAGATGATTAACAGGTGTAAGGACAAGAAAATAATGTGAACAATGCATATGAGAAAGGCTCTTTGCAAAATCAAATAATATCTCATCACATTTAAAATGACCTTACATAAGAAGTCACAATTGTTATAGATAGGAATTGTCGGGTGCTTTTTGATGAGTCTTAATATATATCAGTAAAGGAGCATTTGGTTGTGATTTTGGGTACTATATTATTATTTTCTGGAATAAATTTAGATTTTGCATTCCACTAATTATTAATTACTAACTTTGGGCTTGAAATATTTTTATGTAGGTTGTGAAGCATGGAGGAAAGGTTATGGAGAGTTTTCATGGTTTTCAACATGACAAAAAGTATACGACTATTGCATTAAAGGAAGCTTTGATTGGTATACTTTCCGGTCACGGTTATGCATGTAGTTTTAAATATAAGAAATTAATTTAATAAATAGTCACTATACATACCTATTTCATCGGTTTATCTGATTATTATGAGTATATAAACCAATAAAAAAAACCCTAGCCTCACCTCTAGCTTCTCCCTCCACCTCTCATAGTGCATCCTTGAAGCCGCCCCTTACATCAGCCTCCCGCACTAGTCTCCTACACTAGCCTCTCATGTCGCCCCGTACGCTGGCCCATTGTGCCACCCTACTATGTCATCGGCCCTCGCACTGGCCCATCGCATCGCCAACCCCTCATATTAGCTCCCCACCAGCCTCGTCACTATCTCATGCATCGTCCCTCGTGTTAGCTCCATACAAATTTGATGTGTAAATGGTTATAACCACGAGTATATGATGCCTGCAGTGGTCGATATGAGTACGAGTTTTTACTCGTCGCATGTAACAGACACTAGTATAAGTATAGAAAATTTTCACGGATACAAGTACGAGTACGCAATATCTATACCCGTTTCAGCACGTACAATTCCCACATTTCAGCACATACCTTTCAAGTTCCAACCACTTCGCGAGCTAGCATGACCGGATTGGAGATCCATTCACCAATTCACAGTTCGACTGATTTGAATTACCCCATCCATTTTCGTCCCAATTAGCATCCTTTCTTGTGTGGTGCAGTACGAATAGCGCACCATAATATCCTGTAAGTTGAACTAGCTGTCAGATTACAAATAATTTCTTCCCTAATTTTTCCACACATTTCTGTCAGCTAGTGTTTGTTACAAGTGTTTGTTACATTTCCCTAATTATATTTCATGTAGTGTTTGTTACAAGTGCCTAAAATAATAAACCAGAAAATATTGAAAAATCATATTCATATTTCTTAGTATATTTCGAGTTTTAAGGTACTAAATTAAAATATTTTAAAAAAAATAGGTTGCGGCACTCTATCGACAACACCAAGCTTAATTGTTGTTTAATTTTAAAAAAATCAAATGAAGTCTGAAAACATGAAACTAATTATGTGTTATGATATGATACATAGAGATATCTACATAATTTTTTTAGTGAAAATATATTTTGGCGTGACAATTATAAAGTCAACTATAATACACATCTTTAAAATAAAAAAGAAGACGAAGATATATATATACACACACACAATGATAAGCAATTTACACATTTTACGAATGAAATTAATCACATATTTTTATGACCCAGTTATCAACCATATATATTGATGCCATGAATATAATTAAATAGCAATAAGTTAATAAAGAAGATTTTAGCTAAATTATAAAGAAGATTATATATATATATATATATAGCATTAGTGTGCTAACAGTAGGTGACATGGGGTGGGCCGGATGACTGTCAGGCGTTAGTGGCATCAGCAGTCGGTGGCTCGGCCCTCGACGACCAGGACAGATTATATTAGTTATAATTTTATTTTATGTTTTAGCCGATTAGATTACATCGTAGGATCAGATCTTGTGACTATATAGGTCCTTTGGGACTGTTTCGCTCCATGTTTTATCGTTCTGCTCCATAAACGTCTAGCCAAATTGGTTCAGATCTTAGTTTTTTGATCCGCGAAAAATGCAGATCTACGACTCCGCTCCACGTTTTTTGCGGAGCATCTCAAGAGGTGCTCTACGGATTTAGTTTTTGAAACAAACGTGGAGTTCGGGTAATTTACCCACTAATGCCATTATAAACTTACCGTGGTTCACTTTTTTAGTTGCTATTTATTACTTTTTCATGTAGTACTACCTCAAATGACACCGTTGACTTTTGTCACAAACTTTGACCATTCATTTTATTCAAAAAATGAAATATCATTTATTTTTGTTATAATTTATTTTATTATTGAAGATACATTGAGTATAACTTATATTTTTGCATATTTGCATACTTTTTAAATAAGACAAATGAACAACGTTTGTGATAAAAGTCAACGACGTCATTTACAAGTTGATGGAGGGAGTACCATGTTAATATATTCCATATAATAGACATAAAAATAATATAATTAGATATTCATGAATAAACTCTAGGGTAAAACAATACATTTCTATCAAATTCTATTATTTTTGAATCTGAATCCACTCTGCAAGCCAAACAAGTCCAAGTACTCCATAGAGGAGCATATTTGATTCTAAGTGAATTCTATAGAGTGGATCAAATTTTAAAGGAGTAGAGTAGTCCCAAACAGGCTCAAAATAAAACCTCAACAGGAGTTTAGGTGTCGAGTAGTGCAGCTTGGCTATTGTCTTCTTATATCCCTCCCTCTTCATTGTGTCGCCACAGAGAGGTGCAGGACATCGACCCACTATTTCATTTAAATATTAATTATAATTTAAGGAGATTCGTACCTTATAATTTTGTTGAAAGTTCGACTCGTGTACAACCGTGACTTGAGACCATTAATGAGATTTAAAGTCTCACTCATGTAGTGTTTGTTAGCACTACAACAATCCAGGAAACTTCCGTCGGCCAAAGCCGACGGAAGTTAGCCCTTTTCCGACGGAAGAAGCTAACTTCCGTCGGCAAAAGGCTAACTTCCGTCGGCATTTGGCCGACGGAAGCGGGTAGACGGAAGTTAGCTAACTTCCGTCGGCGGCCGACGGAAGTTAGCTAACTTCCGTCGGCCAAACCTAGCCGACGGAAGTTACCAGGAAATCGGTAACTTCCGTCGGCCAAATCCTAGCCGACGAAAATTATTTTTTTTCTTTTTTATTTTTTCTGTCGACAGGTCAATAACTTCTGTCGGCTAATGTTGGCCGACGGAAGTTAACTAAAAAATCCAAAAAAAAAAGAAAATTTGCAAAATGACTACCGAGCAAAAGTTTCAGAAAAATATGCTGCCTGTACATTGTGCACCAAATCAGAACACACACTTTTGTTGATATTCACAAACAGTATTGATCAGTTCAGAAGTTAAATGAAAGTGTAATTGAATCTGAATCTATTGACATCAACTTGTTTACTCACAACAATTTCAGATCAAACACAATATTTAGTTTGCTCTACTCTGGCTAATACTGATTGCGCGCATCCTTTGGCAGAATATTTAGTGGATAGAAAATCCAACCTTTGTGAGAATAAAACTACTGCACAGGTCAAGAAATCGATCTTGAGTTGAGGCGTACCGTCGGATCCGCCGTTGGGGCGTACTTTCTATCACTGTCCAAGATATCAAAATGCACATGCTCACTAACCATTTCTATTTTCCTCTATTAAAATAATTTCATGTACAAATCAACATAACCAGCACTAGAACACAAGGTTTGTAGTTCATGTGACACTTACATCCAACATAACACCATCGAAGCATTCTCCAACTTCCTTTGATTGGGACTGAAGCAGTGGCTGTACAAAGAAAAAGGAAATCAGAGATCTATGTATCATAAAATCCTGATCCCATTTAGCTTTAGAGAATTAGCTTCAAATGAAAAGTAGTTAGAAATACATCCTTCCTTACATAGTCCTCAAGTCCTCATCTACAAAATCAGCTACATATGGATGTTTGGTCAGGTTGATCCATCTGCAAGCTAATACAAATAACAGACAGCATTTCATTGCTAGTGAGCCAGTTTGTTCTTGTTTAACTACTGCTAGACCAACTCGTTTTCAGGTGAGTACAGATGGATCTCCCATAAAAAAACAAATAAAATACACAGTATTTCTTCAGCTACCTGGTATGATTGGTGGTTGAATAATGGACTGGCCCAGGAAATCCCTTTGGAATGCATGCACATGCACATAAATAATGAGAAAAATTTTGTTCTGTACTTCTGTATACCAGTCTAACGCTGAAAAGTTTCAGGACCTATCAGCTGAGAGGCATGCCTTGCTGCTCTGCTGCTGGGCACTTCGTCGAACACCACACGCGCCATCGCCACCGCCACCCCTGCTTCCTGGTGGTACTAACATTACGAGATACCACATCGGCAGCCACCGCGCCGCCAAAAATGCCCGGCGCAGAACATCGCGCCTGGCCCGACGAGAGGCGGCGGTTGGAGCGCCATGGCGACGAGGTCGTGGAGGCGGCGGAGGCGGCGGGAGGCCGTGGAGGCGGCGGAGGCGGCGAAGGGGCGGGAGGTCGGGGAGGCGGGCGGAGGCGGGTGGAGGCCGTGGAGGCGGTGGGAGGCGGGCAGAGGCGGCGGGAGGCCGTGGAGGCGGCGGAGGCGGGCGGAGGCGGCGGAGGCCGTGGAGGCGGCGGCGGGGAAGAAGAGAGAAGGGGAAAACCTAGGGTTAAAACAAGGCATGGGCTGAGAAAAAGAGGCGCGGCCTGCGAAAAAAAAAGCGCGTGTACTTAACTTCCGTCGGCCACATCTAAAGCCGACGAAAGTTAATTTTAACTTCCGTCGGCTTTTATGCTGGCCGACGGAAATTAAGAGATTTATACCGGGCGGGGAAAAAATGCCTCTATCTTCCGTCGGCCACTGTGAAAAGCCGACGAAAGTTAGCTTAACTTCCGTCGGCTCCTATAGGCCGACGGAAGTTAGCTAACTTCCGTCGGCTTTTCGAAAAGCCGACGGAAGATAAAATAGCCGACGAAAACTTTCTGTTTTCTTGTAGTGTAGGGCATCCAGTGCAATGACTAGGATAGTTTCTATAACATTAAATAGAAGTCTACATAAGCAAAAAATCTCATGTAAGAAATGATTTTTATCACTAATATCAAGGATGAAGAAACTACTATACATACATTGGAAGAGTGTAATTGTTTCTATACATGAGGTCCACTCATTTGTGATTGGACAAATGAGATAAAAGTAAACGAAGACAAGAAACCATACATTGTGAGATAGAATTTCTATAAATAGTTTCTTATAGAATTTCTATAAATAGTTTCTTATAGAATTTCTATAAATAGTTTCTTAATGACATATCATGTATAGAAGCTACTAGATGATTTTTGAGCTGGGAATGCCCTTATCCCCTCGCATTATGAGGATTGGACCCATGTGTTTATTGGGCATGTGAAAGCTAAGTTTGGATATGGCATATAGCAAGTGGGTATTTAAGTATAGTCCCACTCATGTGCTGCTTGTTCATTTAATTAACCGAGGAGATGATGCAAAACGGGAAGACAAGTGTAATTAACTCGATCGATCCACTTGGTTTCATCGATCTCAATGCTACGGAAAAACCAAAATTTAATTGAGCGCATTGTTTCGGGTACTCGACAAAGTAAGGTTTATCGAGGGTTTTTTTAACTCTCGGTGAAAAGCAGTACTAACAGATGTCGTGATGGCATGCTTGCGTAGGTAAAAAAATGGTTTGTCGAGTGTTTTCTTAAACCCTCGAAAAACCTTTTTTATGTGTGTGAACTCTTGTTTCGGGCCTACGTTATATTTTCAATTTGATTTTAATTTGATAATTTTTCTACACTCAAAATGTAACATGCCCTAAATAATTTATACGCACGTTAATGTAAGACCCAGATTTTTTAAAAATAAATAATTTGGATAAAATAAGAATTAATAAAAAACTGAGTTTGAATAATAAAATGATTTCAAATTCTCCGAGTCAAGAATATACCCTATGATTTTAATTTATATTTTTAGTATTTTCATAACTTTTGTAGTAAATACAAACGTCAATTCAGAAATTATTTAAATCAACGAATAAAAATCAATTTCGTCCAAAACTCTCGTTTTTCCTCCCGCGTGCGCTACGCGCCAGCTGCATCCGTGGGCCCCCCGTTGCCACGTGCGTGCTACGCCGTGGGACCCGCCTGCCCTTTCCGCTGCATGCGCTGCACGCCACACCGAGCGGCGCGCGCCTGCGTGTTTCGTTGAGCCGCTCTGTTCCCGCCCGCAATTTTTTTTTCTTTCGCTGCCGGTTTCCCGAGAAGTACTCGATCGAGCTCACTCTGTAGCTAGGTAGAGCTCGATCGATCGGTGGAGCGGAGCAAGCTAGGTAGCCAACAATGGCGGGAGACCTGTGGGTGATGGACATCATCTGGCATTCGATGGTACTCGGCTTGAACGCTCTGGTGGATGTGTGGAAAAACTGGTCGATGGAGATCCTGCTCGGCGCCAGCTTCGTGTTGCAGCTGGTGCTCGCCCTGACCGCCGGGTTCCGGTGGCGCGGCACCGGCGCGACCTCCGGTGCGGTGCGGAAGGTCGTCTGGTTCTGCTATGTCGGCGCCAGTTACGTGGCGACCACCGCGCTCGGCAAATTCTCCGTTAGCGGCACCTCCGGAACGCGGCAGCTCGTCGCGTTCTGGTCGCCCTTCTTCCTCCTACACCTGGGCGGCCCCGACAGCATCACCGCCTTCGAGCTCGAGGACAACCAGCTGTCGGCGCGCTACGTGATGGAGTTCATCCTGCGGGTCGTCGGTGTAGTCTACATCATCTACAAGTCCATCTCCGGCAGTTGGGACTTGATTCTGGCGGCCTGGCTGATGTTCCTCGTCGGCGTCGCCAATGCAAGTACGTGGAGAGGACGTGGGCGCTCCGCCGCGCCAACTTGGCCAACATCCGGAGATCCAAAAATAAAGAGCGGTGGCGCCGCCGAAGAAGAACCTTGGAAGGTGACAGAGACAGCCGCCCCCGCCCTCCACCACCCAAGCCGCTGACATTCCACGGGGATGACGACGACCACTCACTTGTGATGAAAGCCCACGCGCTGTTCGACATCTGCAAGAATTCCATCGTCGACTCGGCCGCGGACACGGAATTGGACACTGACAAGCTGACACTGTTCTCGCTCGATTGGAAGCAGCTGTGCAGGGTGATGGAGATGGAGCTCTCCCTGATGTACGACTTCCTCTACACCAAGGCCTACGTGATCCACACATGGCGCGGCTACTGCATCCGCTTCATATCGCCGGTGTTCACCGCCGTCTCGTTGGTGCTGGTAGAGCTCAGCAACAAGAGCGGCCGCCACCTGCGATCGGACGTCGTCATTACCCGCGTCCTGCTGGTCGCCACCATTGTCCTTGAGACGGCGTCGCTGGTCAAGTCTCTCGGCTCGACATGGACCAATTTTTTTCTGCAAAAAAACAAGGTTTCGCATGAAATCTACCCTGTCTGTTATCATTAAGAGCATCTAGACCGCTCGTCTCTTATCTATCATCATTGGAAGCATCTGTATCATCTATCTCTCATCTGTCATCATTAGAAGCATATGGACTGTTCATCCTTATTTATTTTTTCCTTAAGAAAATATTCTCTCACGCGCTGTTTCATTACTCCATTTGTCTTGCATGAGTAATCATGATTGCCATCTATTTGGCTTATCTATCTGTCATTTATTTGGTTCACCTCTCATCTATTTGGTAACCTGCCATCATATTTTCATTTTTAAGTTTTTCCTTCTCCTTCTCTCTCACCCACCTCAAGCAACGCATGAAGGCTTCGGGCGGTAGGGCTCTGACTCCGGGCAGCGGGGGCTCGCGTTGTCCAATGAGGTCGTGGCCAACGCACTGCGTGGCGAGCTGCAACTGGCGCTCGCACACTTCGGTGAGAAAGAAGTGGAGGAGGAGGTGGGGACGTCAACATCAACCGAGCATCTCGGGGCACCAAGGTGCAAGGGGTGAGGTGAGGCCGCAACCGTGGCTGTCCTGCTGTGGGTGCGCCAATAATGGTAGCGTCCGCGTCAACTTTTCGTGGTGGATGCCGGCCAAGGAAAGGATTACTATTACATTAGATTTTTCTGCTCATTTTCTTTCTCTCGTATGAAACTTTTAGCTGAGATCGGTATAATATTCGATATGGTCTAATGATATTGATATGAGTGGATGAGTTTTTTTGTGTTGAATCAATTGATCATCAAGGAAAACAGATAGAAATTTGGTAATCTTCAAATTTCTATACGTTTCACCACCGTGCGGCTACGTTTGCGCGCCAGCTGCATCCGTGGGCCCGGCCTACGCTTTCCGCCAAGCTTGTTAATTTCATTCCGGTGACCATTCCGGTTTGGCTCTTGGAACGAAATGTTTCGGTACCCGATGAGACCGGTGTACCGTTTTGGGGTCTAATAAAATAATATAAATATATTTAAAATATATCTTAATACAATTAAATATTATATATTTAATATATTGATGTCTTAAATATAGTGCATAGATTAAATATCAATATAATATATAACTTAATATAGGTAATGTGTAACACATATGACAAAAAATCAAAATTAAATTTTGATCGGAATGACCGGTATATCCCTGTTTCACCTATTAATTCTATTTTGAAACCAAAATTGTCTCTTAAGAAACCTCTTTAAGGGTGTGCTTGGTTGAGCTATAGATTCTGAAAAGTCACTGTGAGTTGTGAGCTGTAGAAAAACTGAGAAATTGTTTGGTAGAAATAGTGTCAAATTTATATTTTGATGGTTCATGATTTTAGTTACATTATTAATGTGTAATTTTACATGTAAATCATTCTAATCCTGAAATTTTATAATATTTAAATTTAAATTACATATTTTTAAATTACACTAAAATGATATATATTACTAAAAATTCATTTTTTCAAATTTTACATGAACTGATATGTTTTAATAGCATGATAGGTAATATTCATTAAAAGCTGTGAAATCTGGGTTTTTGCGTTATACCAACTTTTAAATTATACTACGAAAATCTACAGATTCTGAAAATTTGGGTTAGTCAGAAAATTTGTTTAAAAATCTGAACCAAACGAACCCTAAATTAACTTGGTTTTAACCCCAAGCAGCCGAGCACAAAAACTCACCATCTTCCTTCTTCTACACTGAAAACTCCATTCCTAATCCTCAACCCCTGCCGTTGCCGTGACAACCAAATCGGACTATCGGAGACTATCTTCTTCGCGCGACCCGACCATCTCAAGCAGCGAAGTTGTCTCTTGCTCCAGCCGTCGTTCGGTGAGTCCCTTCTCCTCTATGGCTGAAGCTTCGTTTCGCGAATCAAGGTGAGGAACATGAATCATCATCTAGCACACCGGTTCCATTTTTTGCAGAGCCGCCGAACCGGAGAACGTCACCGCCGACGGCCGCCGCCGATTATACTTTTCCACGCCAACCCGAGAAGGTACAGCCATATCTCAATTCCCCGCAGCAGTACCTTCTTTATGATCCTAGGGTCATGTTCTGGGTGTTCTGGGTGGTAGCCAGCAGTGGCGATCTGTAACCCTAGATCGCCGTCGGCGAGGACCGTATATGGCGAGTAGGTCTCTCGGCGCCAGACCACTAGGGACCCTCCCAAGCCTATCTGTGCCCACCCGAGGGTTCCTGGAATTCCTCCTCCGGTGAAAACTCTCGCCGTCGGTCTTTGCCTTGCCAGATTCTTCTCCCGTGCCGGCAAGCCGAATGGGATTAGGCTACTGCGAGGGCTTCGGCCCATGAGTCAATCCTCTGAATAGGCTGCACTAGAGAAGCAGTACTGTTGGCTCAGCCCAGGCGTGATCAGTAAAATCAATTCTTCTTGGATTTTATTCAGGCAGCCCATATATACATATTTTGCTGATAACAAAAATGAATCAAGTGATGCTTTAGATATTATATATATGGTGTGAGTGGATCACCACGTAGGATCCTGATTGACGATGATTCTGAAGCAATATACATGTCCTAATAGTTTTACATGTTGAAAGAGTGGTTGCTTCCGCCCAAAAAAGCTTAAATTGATTTGGTTTGTAGTAACAGGACGGCATTATAATATTCTTTCAACTATAGAGAGAACATAAAAAAACAGACAATGTCACTTGTTGGACTCCTTTGCCTTTAGTGCATTTGCTAATGCGTAATTGTGTTCTACCATTAGCCACACGACGGTCAAAAACTCACAGCCATTGTTGAGATTCTTGGCATGTGACTCCCTATTGCAACGGTTGGCTGCATACACCAGAAAATCTATCCACAAGTCAAGCAGCACATCGACTGGATCTTCATTCTTCCACTCGGTCAGCACATCGACGAATTGGAGATAGCAGAAGGGGTGGTCGGCGCGATGTAAGGGGGCGATCGGCAAGACGAAGAGGGTGGTCGGCGCGACGAAGAGGGTTGCTGGCGGCGGCGGTAGGTGGAGATGGTGAGCGGGAGCGAGTAGGGTAGGTTGGATTGCTGCATGCAGCTTCCTTGTGGCGTGCCTCGCCAAGAATCCTCGCACTGCCGCCTGTAGCCGCACCGCAGCAAGGCGTTCACGACCGGACTTCTCCATAGATTGCATCCGCCGGCGTACTAGGAGACCACGTGTTGCTGCCAGGCATTCACGTGCTGCCCTCGCCTCGAACAGCGCCAGGATGTGCTGCAGTGTTGTGGATGCCTGCTGGAGCCCCTCAACAAGGGCGCTTAAGGCATCGTCGGCAGCAGAAGCCATGGAAAATGGATCGAAACCAAAGCTATCTGATACCAGATGTAAAGACGTTGGATATTTTGGGGTAACTAGGCCTTATGCTTTGCCAAGAGCTTGAGAGATTGAGGGGGACTAGAATTGTTTCTTCATTTTTCATTGCTTGATTCCAAAAGACAGAGCTACATGGGTATATATAGACCCCAACCCTAACTAACTTCAATCTAATCTCTTAACTAACAAAATCCAATCTAATCTCTTAACTAACAAAATCCAATCTAATCTTTAACAAAATCCCAATAACTGAACTAATCTTTTAATTGCCTTATCTCTTCCTAACCTAATCAATCTATCTTATTCCTTTCCTAACAAACCACATCCATCTAATCTAATTTGGCGGGTACTGTTCACGCGGTACTGTTCCGTGTGGGCCCTTGGGTTGGCTCCACCTGCCATCTCGGTGGCAGCCTGCTGGCTGCCCATGACATATACTCATAATAATCAGATAAACCGATGAAATAGGTATGTATAGTGAATATTTGTTAAATTAATTCTTATATTTAAAACTACATGCATAACCGTGACCGGAAAGTATACCAATCAAAGCTTCCTTCAATGCAATAGTCGTATACTTTTTGTCATGTTGAAAACCATGAAAACTCTCCATAACCTTTCCTCCATGCTTCACAACCTACATAAAAATATTTCAAGCCCAAAGTTAGTAATTAATAATTAGTGGAATGCAAAATCTAAATTTATTCCAGAAAATAATAATATAGTACCCAAAATCACAACCAAATGCTCCTTTACTGATATATATTAAGACTCATCAAAAGCACCCGACAATTCCTATCTCCAATCTCACCGAGAATAACAATCGTGACTTCTTATGTAAGGTCATTTTAAATGTGATGAGATATTATTTGATTTTGCAAAGAGCCTTTCTCATATGCATTGTTCACATTATTTTCTTGTCCTTACATCGGTTAATCATCACTCTAAATTTACCTTTATTTAAGGGAACAAAATACTCATCATGTCCACGGAAAGCATCATCTTGCTTAATGAGAAATGATGTGATGTCTAGAGAAGCGGTCAAACGAATCTTGTATATAATTTCTTCTTCCTTTGTTACTATAATTCTGTAACTTTTGAGACACTTGTTTTTGATTCATGAAATCCTCATACTTCATGCATTGTTGTGATTGCGAGAACCATTATGTTAGCTGAAACAAACATGACAACTTATTAAATCCAAAACTAACGAAGGCGTAGGGCCCGACACATACCCTCTAGGTTAAGAAGACTGAGACCCCCTCATTGACTTTGGAAGACAAGTGGTCTGTCAATTTACCAAACAAGAGCCTCCATGGGTGGTCTGATCCGCACCACGTGCCTAAAGAAAATTTCAGCGAATTCTATTGAACTATCGGAATAACCATTGGTTTTCGTGAAATACTGATAGGTGGAATATAAGAGAATGACCGATAAACAATAGTGAATTAATATTAGTCTTCCTCCCTTAAGAATCTTTTTTCCAACTAGCGAGCTTGTTTGAAGTTTTTTCGATAATTGGTTGGAAACTAGCCTTGCGTATCTTGATACGATATAGCCTCTATTTAGGAAGTAAATTAGCAATTGCCATGAGAATTTTAACAAACAAGTCTTGAACTGAATAAACGATGATATAAACTGAACAAACAAGTCTTAAATAATTTCTATAAACCTTAGCTTTATGCATTTTCCAACTTGTATTTCAAAAGTTAAATATAAAACACAACATTTTATAGTTTATTACACAATTCCTCAGCTTCCCCCGTATTCCCCACCCCGTCGCGCCGCCGCCTCCGCTTCCGCCTCCACGTCGCCGGCTCGCCGTTGTTCACCTCCCCGGCCGCCGCTGCGCTGTCCTGCTACCACGCGGCCGCCGCATCGTCGTCCTCGAAATCCGCCGGCGACGCTTCTTGCCTCCTTCCCCGGAGGCTGACAGTCGGTGGAGAAGCTCGGGAGGTCGACGCGGCGACGACGGCGTCCACTCCGAGGTGATGAATCAGGTCAGTTTCAAGTTCCAACCACTTCGTGAGCTAACATGACCAGATTGGAGATCCATTCACTAATTCACAGTTCGACTGATTTGAATTACCCCATCCATTTTCGTCCCAATTAGCATCCTTTGCTGCGGGGTGCAGTACGAATAGCGCACCATAATATCCTGTAAGTTGAACTAGTTGTCAGATTACAAATAATTTCTTCCCTAATTTTTCCACACATTTCTGTCATGGCAATAGTTAGAACTAATAGGCATGGAGCTGTCAGCCAAAGTGGGGGATTTGATTATATGTATTAAAGTTGAGAGGTTTTTGATCATATGTCTAAAGTTAAAAAATCTTTGATTATATGCCCTAATCAATTAAACAAAATGTACTGATTAGGACATATAATCAAAGAATTTTCAACTTTGAACATATTATCAAAGATCACTCAACTTTGAGACATATAATCATTTTTTCCCAGGGTATCCCATTTTTAGTAGACAACCACACCTTTGTGGTTTTGACATCCCACAGAAGGTGAAGGAATAAATTGTTTAGTATAGACTGTAGAGCATCATGTTAGTTGCGAGACCGTTTTTGTCTTGCCGGTTCAATATCAGAGACTTGTCATAGGAAATATTACATATTTACATGTAAACCTCAATATTTTAGTTCATATTACAATACACAAATCAACAGGCTGAATTTCTTGAGCAGGTAGATATTCTGAAGGAGTGAAGGTCATGACTCTATTGCACCACCAATCAATTGTTACTCACTGGCTCACTTCCTCTCTGCACGGTAACAGGTAATCAATTTGGGGCATGCTTGGATTAGTAGCATCCCCACCATGGTCCCAAACATGTACAGTTTACCTTCATGATGGATAAATCATGCACAAGAAACATTTCACTTTGTGCAAAAGAGTCACCATGAAGCTGTTGCTTTTGGAGACCCAATGTCTTATGTTGTGGTCTTACATCCTAAAAACTAATATGGTGCTATCCTCCATTCATATGTACACAGTGCTCACTCCCGGGCTTTTATTTAAATAACATGCCATACTTCTGCTATGCTTGCCATGGGTTGGTACATAACACCTGTTGGACCACTTTTATGGCTGCAACTTTGCAATGCTGTACCAGCCAGATATGACCGCTGCAGCGTACATTGTGTACAAATAAAATTTGGGGTTGCATATATTCTAGTCATCAGCCGCATTGAATCCTTCAAAACTTGGGACATGTAAAAAAGGATTGTGATAACCCTGATACAACATATGATTTTTTACAACAAAATTTATTGAAGTGATTCTAAAACAGGCCAAGTTATTTTAACACAAAAACTTATTGTGAATGATGCACCTGCTGTAGAAACAATATGCTGCTAAATATCCACTATACACCCTTCAAATAGTAAACTGTACCACAGGTACAACCAATGGTGATTTGGGTTCAAAGAGGTCAAGGAACATGAAGGGTGCTAAATTTGTCATTAATTAAACTTATTTAAGTGAGTCATACAAGTGGACAACTTTTTTCGATCACTTGGTGATGAATAAATTGCTATTCCTCCCTAAGGAAGATTAGCAACGAATTCATGAAACTGCCAAGTTCTGCGAATCTACTTGCATTTGCATCCACCATGCAACTTTTTAAGGTGTGCTATCTATTATCCCCGTTTCACATTGTAAGTCGTTTGACTTTTTTCATAGTGAAATATTTTTTCAACTTTGATTAAGTTTAAATAAAATATCTTAACATTACAATATAAAATAAATACACTATCAAAACTTATTTAATGGTTGGTTTAATAAACTAATTTGATGTTGTAATTGTTGGTATACTTTTTATAAAATTGGTCAAAGTTGAAGAAGTTGGACTTTGGAAAAAAGTCAAATGACTTACAATATGTAATGGAGGGAGTACTATGCAATTTACTCATTTTTAAAATATTTCTTCTCCTTCGTTGTGATTTGTAACAGTCTTATTGCGTAAATTAATAATATCACCATTTCAAGCTGTCACACAACAAAAACAGATAATTGACTCGCTTATAGTTCAGTTCACCCCTCAATCACCACTCACCATTCCCTCTTGTCCCATGTATACCCTCATCTGGAAGATCTGAATGCACAATTGCACATTATCCACCATAGATGGACATGCAGAGATGTGCAAATTAAGCGAGGTTATTTCCTTATCTTTCTTTTTGCTTCCTTGTCGTCATAGGCTAGTTGTTATAACAATAGGTCTCTGTAAGAAGGTTTACTGTTTTAGCACATCTGATAGTTGCTTATGGAACATCTAATTCACAGATGCTTGCTACCAAAGTTAGCAGTGAGCACTCATGAGAAGGCAATGCAGTGCCCCCAAGAGTTGTGTTACTGTCATTGATGATGCAAAGAGTTGGGTTTGGGTTGGGGTCAGTGGTGGAGAGGTAGTGACTAGAGGCGGGCGCAAGATTTGGCCCATGGGTATTCAAAATTCCAGATAGCATTTTTTGTGCGTAACGAAAGATAAAAACAACATGACCACATGTAGTTTAATTTGGTGTGTAGACCCGTTTACTTATGTGAAAAAACAACTATCAGCATTCATCAATCCAATCAGTAAGATTTCAACAAACAAATTTCAACGAGAATGAAACAGATTCCACAACAGATTTCAACATATTTCTTTTATTTCTGGAGAAAAGAATCTACAATACTGGATCTAGGCTCGGGACACTGGGCGGGGGAGCGGCGCTGGGAACCCGACGATCGACGAGGGGAGGAACAGGGGCCTGGCGCAGGGAGCCCGACGGCCGATGGGGGAGGTGCGTGGGCCTAGAGCAGGGAGCCCCGATGGCCGGTAGCCTTCGGCGAGTCGTGGAGGTACTTGAGGATCCAAGTGAGGTCTATAAGACTGATAGACTATAACATTAATTATATTATTATATATAGTTTTAACTTACATGATATTATAATAAATTATATAAATGATGTAACATTATATTAAATAAAAAGGTTCAAAAAATCGGTCGCTTGTGATACCAAAAGTTAAGGAGAAATCAAATATATTAGACAATACTTTCTCCACTGTACAACGACCTTGCTTTTAAAATAAAAATATTAATTGTATTATTATATATAGTTTTCAACTTACATGATACTATAATAAATGATACAAAAATATATTAAATAGAAAAGTTTAAAAATCGGTCTCCTGTGATACTAAGTTATGGAGAAATTAAATACATTATACAATACTCCCTCCACACTACGATGACCTTACTTTTAAAATAAAATTATTAAATTAGAGGTAAGATCTAAATCAAGTATAGTAGACAATACTTTCTCTGCTCTACCATGACTTTGTTTTTAAAATAAAATTATTAAATTAGTGGTAAGAGTAAGAGAATATAATTATACCATGACTTTATTTTTAAAATAAAATTATTAAATTAGTGGTAAGAGTAAGAGAATATAATTATATGTTTCTTTGTGTTTCATTGCAAACAAAAAATATGGGGTGAGAGAGACTTGAACTCTAGACCTCATGATCTCAGCAACTAAGATAGCTTGCACTAGCCAATTGTGTCACCAGCCCGTCTTGTTTGGTAATAATTTTATTTTTTGATGTATATACATAATATACACTATATATATAAATTTTTGTTGCAAAAATAATGGGTATTCAATTGCATACCCTTGAATACAAGTGGGCCCGCCCCTAGTAGTGACCCATGCATGTTGCAAATCTGCACTATATTTCAATCGAAAGCTATCCATTTGAGGGATATTTGCTCTTATGCCACAAAGTTAAGTGGCGTTTACTATTTGCCACACTATGTGTGTATGATATGTGGTACATAGGCCCAATTGTAATACACACAAGGTGTGGCAAAAGAGCAAACGCCACTTAACTTTGTGGCATAAGAGCAAATATTACATTTGATAAAGTTAACCCTTTCCAAACCTCTCATGGGTTGATATCTATTCAGGAAAATAGATACACATCAGCTGTGCATTGATGACACCTGGCAACACTCCTAATATAGCTGACAAGTCATTTATTCCATTGTTACTGAATTGGGTAGATAAACATGCATTCTGCATCCCCCAGACCCCCTTTCTTAGAGGACCCTCATCCCCTTGTGCGCTAGGTCAGAATTTTGAACTCCATTTTGATTTGACTGAGCATTGAAAAGAAGTCACGGACATCGATCCCCAAGTCCTCCAGTATAATTCACAACCACTTTGTCACCACCATTCTTCTGCCAGATCCTATCAAGAAGAAAATCTCTTCTCGGCCTGCTAATGAAGATCCAACCAGAATAATACTTCTTTCCTTGGTAAGCCATAACTTTGTTTGGTCTAATTTTGCCTTAAATTTCTCCCATGTGTGATCAGATTTGCTTGTAGGATCCAATCAATTTCTTGGATCCATTAGTTGCAAGTTTTTTTTTTTGATTTTACTGATCTATTCTGTGCTTAGGGTTTATTTCACGGGCACTCGTATGTGCTTGTGTGCGCTGATTTCGGTGGGTTCCAGTGAAACGAGCTGCTTGTCAACAAGGATGCCTGGCCTACCTTTGCCTGACCATGATGCAGCGTATGCAAGAACCTACTATGTTTACTGTTATGTCTTGTTTGTCCTATTTATTTCTTATTTTCTTATCCTCGTATGCTGCTTTGCAAACCGTATGCTAGGGAAGATTTTCTATAATGCTTGGGTAACTGGATAGGAACACAAAACTCTGTTATGGATTTATGGTCATACTTATTAAGGCATCGCCATAGCCCATAGCAGTAAGGCGGTGCGGGGGGTATGGGCCATCTCCTCACCTTAGCTGAGGGTGAGGATGCTGGCCCAATCTAGGCCCAGCTGCCCAGGCCGCCACGAGGTATTTATCTAGGCCTTCTAGGGTTCAATCTGGTAGGGGCAAGGACATATTGTAGCTAGGGTTTCCATTGGGGGCTGCGTGGTCTCACCATTGGCGGCGTGACGGCGTGGTGTGAGCTTGGCGCGATCTCGGCGGGGGCGGCGTGGTGTACTCTCGGCGTGGCGCGGTGCTTGCTCCGTGTGGCACGATGCTCCTTCAGCCTGGCGTGACGTGGGCGGTGAGATCTCGGCGGCGCGGGCACCGTAAGGCGGCGCAGGCACAGTAAGGCGACACAGCACAGTTTCGGCTATTTGATATTTGCCACTTTTATCATGCTATATTGCTATTGCTATTTGGAATTTGCTACTTATCCACTGATATTTGTTTCCTAATTCATATATTTTCTATGTGAGTAAGGTGTTGCCTTGCCTTACGTCTTATCGCTTAAAAATTGATGGTATGATCAGGATTAGTGATTTTTTTATTGAGGTGGAATGGACAAGCAAGAGTGTAGCAATCATTGCTTACCAATTTAGTCTTCTTAAGTAGTAAATGGATGGCTATCTTTTATGGTTGACGATTGCTCAATGGAAGTGAGGATGTCCATGCGATACCTTGGCTTATATCTTGAATTTAGTCATGCTATTTATATACAGTTAACTTTATTTGTAGATATGTAGTAATGCCTATATGTTGGACATGTTTCTTGCTCATGAGGTAAAACCAATTCTAGTTTTTTATTCAAGCGCATTTGTATGCAGGAATGTCAGATGTGAAACCACTTGCCAGAGGTCTTCAGACGAGATGTGTTGTCAGAAGTTTGCAGCTGAGTTGTCTCCAGATGAACAACTTAACCCTGAGTTGTCTTCAGATGAACAACTTATCCCTGAAGAAAGTTTAGCTATATACTGCAAGCCACTTGAGCTGTACAATATTATTCAACATCGAGCCAATGAAAATGTAAATTTCATCATAAAACCTTGTCTTTTGATATGATTTACATAAGCATGCTCAGTATATGTAAATTTTGCAGCCTTCTTATCTTCAAAGATGTCTTCTTTACAAGATACATGCAAAACAGAAAAAGAGGTACAATCCTTCAATGATTTAAACCTGAACTGTTTCCAACCTATGCATGCATTATTTATATTCAGCTAAGCATCTTGAGAACTGAGTGATATTCTTTCATTTTTCAATTTAGAGTGATATTCTTTTATGTATACAGTTTGTTGTATAGCTTGGATTTCTAGAATCCACAAAAAAATTTCTGGTGGATTTTTGTAGGGCCTGAATCCTATGGAAAATTTGTCCATATGGCCTCCTGGAACAATGGAATTGAATCACAGGAGTCCTATAAAATTCCTATGGAATCACTTAATCTATAGAAGTTTTCGAAGAAATCAAACATGAGGTTGAACATGTTAGAAAATTTCAATTATGCCATTCTCTTTCCAAAATTTCAATTATGGCATATATGCTTTATTTGAAGCATCCATATAGCTCAATTGAACAATTCATATGTTTTGGAATTCCTTAGCATTCAACTTGATGTGCTACTCCAATCCCTGTGTTTTCCCATTCCCTTTTTTCAAACAAAGAGGCTGTAATACTGGATGGGCACAATTTTGACTCTTGTCCAGCAGTTTCAATTGCTGAAGTGGTCAGGATTATTTGGATCTAATATGTCAAAACTCAAAAGAAAAGAGACTTTATTGATCAAGTTGGATTTTATTGATCATTCTATCATCCGCACCATAGCTCCCAAACGCTTTGACCAATTCGCATTCTCTCCCTCTAGAGGGTCAGTGGGTGGCATCTTGGTAGGTTGGATTGGCTCTAGGTTCTCTGGACAGATTATATCTATGGATTCTTTCCAATTAACTATATGTTTCTCTTTCTGCCATTTACGGTCCTTGTCATGGCCCTGAGAGATCATCCTTTCTAGACTGGTTTGCCAATTCACACATTAGCCCCTTGGACAACTGGATGTTCTTAGGAGACTTCAACTTTTATAGATATGCGGATAGCAGGAATAAGTCAAGACCAAATTTCTCTGGTATGCAAACTTTCAATGACTGTATTAACAAGCAAGGTCTTCTTGAGACCCCCCTCACAGGGTGTCGATTCACTTGGAGCAACATGCAAAAAGACCCTCTTTTAGTTCAACTTGATTGGTGTTCCACTTCAGCTAATTGGATCTCCCAGTATCCGAACACCAAATTTACTGCTATGGAAAGGTTCATCTCTGATCACATCCCATGCCGTATTCAGATTGGTACCTCCATTCCTCGGTCGCATATATTTCGGCTTGAGAATTTCTGGACCACTCTACCTGGTTTTCTCCCGATGGTTGAGTCTTGCTGAAACAGTCATTCTCTACTCACTGACCCTGCTCGTGCCCTAGCAGTCAAATTCAACAATCTTCAGAAGCGTCTTCATTCTTGGGGTTGTCGTCTGAGCTCCTTTGAAGGCTTGCTTGGTTATACTCAACGCCCTGGACTCCTTTGAAGAATTCATACCTCTCTCTGTCCTGGAATTCAATTTCAGAGCAATTCTTAAGCAACATATCAATCATTTACTGAAACTAAAACAAATATACTGGAGACTGGAGAGCGATATACTGTCCATTGGACACAGCTAGGGGATGAAAACAGCAAGTTCTTTCATGCAGCAGCCACAGATCGTCTTCGTCGCAACACCATCTCCACAATTATTCTTCCAGATGGCTCCTCTGCTCATTCCCCTGAGGATAAAGCTGAAGCCTTTCTTGACTCACTCATGGCAAAAATGGGCTTTACATCTAAGCCTATTATGCTCTTTGACCTTGCCAACTTAGTTGACAGATTCGCACACCTAGATCACCTGGCTTCTCATTTTAACACTCAGGAAATTGATTCAGTTATCAGTGCTTTGCCCTCGCATAAGGCACCCGGGCCGGATGGTTTCAATGGGCACTTCCTCAAAACATGTTGGCACATAATCAAACAAGACTTCTACAAACTAGAGCAGGCTTTTTCACATACTGAAATTGACCTCTGGCCGGTGAACAACTCTTATATCACCCTAGTGCCCAAGACTGATAACCCCACCTCAGTGAATGACTTCCGACCAATTTCCTTAGTCAACTCAGTAATTAAAGTTATCACCAAGGTCCTTGCAAACCGCCTTCAGGCGATTGTCCCAACTATTGTGCATCAGAATCAATATGGCTTCATCAAAGGCAAATCAATTCAGGACTGCCTTGCTTGGGCTTTTGAATTCACACATCAATGTCACAGCTCAAAAGCAAAAGTCGTGCTACTCAAACTTGATTTTGAGAAGGCCTTTGACTCAATTGAACATTCAACCATTTTTCTAATGCTTGCACAGATGGGATTCCCGTCAGTTTGGATTAAGTGGATTGCTTCTATTCTTAACTCTGGTCACTCAGCCATCATCCTTAACGGGGCCGTGGGCAAATTCTTTGACTGTAAGCGTGAGGTTAGACAAGGTGATCCTCTTTCTCCACTGCTCTTTGTCATTGCAGCAGAGCTACTACAGTGTATCATCAACAAGGCTTGGGAACTGAGCATGCTTGCGGCACCGGCCTGTCATCGCCAAAAGGATTTCCCTATCATTCAGTACGAGGATGACACGATTATCTATTTGGCGGCAACACAACGTAACCTCTTCAGTCTCAAGGCAATTATGAACTCGTTCTCTCTTTCGATGGGGCTTAAGGTCAACTTCAACAAATCGTCTTATTCCCATCAACATAGATGACCAGAACTCCAATATTCTCGCTATGTGCACTTTCAAACTCCCTGTCAAGGTGATTAACCACATTGATCGTGCCCGTCGTCACTGCCTGTGGCGAGGCTATAATTCTTCCACTTCCTTCCATCCGAGAGTTGCTTGGAGCAGTGTTTGTAAGCCCAAGCTCAAAGGTGGGCTTGGTGTTATTAACCTTAGAACCCAGAATACGGCTCTCCTGCTCAAGCATGCCCCAAATTTTTTTTCTTCGGCGGACATCCCCTGGGTCCATCTGGTCTGGAGACTTTACCAGAACACCCCCTTGGCTCCCCACCTCGCTCCTCTGAAAGGTTCCTGCTGGTGGAAGGAGATCCTTAAGCTCTCCACTCTCTTCAGGGGTATTGCTCGCTCACTGTCTGGCAGTGGAACCTCGGTTGCCTTCTGGGATGATTGTTGGCACAATACTCCTCTAAAACTTGCCTTCCCAAGGCTCTTTTCATTCTCCAAGATCTCCAACTGCTCCTTTAGCCACTTCATGGGACAGGCTCATTTGGCGGACAACTTCTTTCTCCCTCTATCTCAAGATGCTCTTCTGGAATTCAATCTCCTCTCGGATATCTTGGAGAACCTTAACCACCTTCGTCAGTTCCCAGACACTTGGTCTTTCATCTGGGGGTCTCCCATTTATTCTTCCAGTCAGTTCTACAGACATCAGTTCACAGAACACTCGACCCACATAGTCTTCTCTTGTCTTTGAAAAGCCAAGCCAAAGCCAAGAGTGCTAACAAGATTAAAATCTTTTTCTGGTTGCTGCTCAGAAATAGAATCCACTCCAAGGTGATATTACGACAGAAACATCTACTGCCTCAGCAACAGGACTTGAGCTGCTGCCTTTGCAACACAGAGGTGGATGAATCCACAACTCATCTGTTTTTTGAGTGCCCCTTCAGCGGCCAGTGTTGGAACTTCCTCCACATCAACTGGGCAGACATAGCCCCCATTGAAGACAAGCTGCTACAGGCCAAGCGGGCCTTTCGCAAAGATTTCTTCATGGACATTGTTTTAATTGCGTCTTGGTCCATCTGGTTGTTTAGAAATCAATGTATTTTTCACAATGTAGTACCAGATTTTGCGGCCTGGTTGAACATTTTTCTTGTAACTTTCTCTCTTCAATCTCTGCGATTCTCGCCTTCTCTCAGGATGTCTACCCGCTGCTGGCTAGAATCCTTGTAACCTACTCCTTGTTTTCCTTGTTTGGGGCTCGGCCCCTTGCACCTTTTTAATATAATTTTAGTAGGAGCCTCTCCTGCTAACCTAAAAAAAAACAATATTCTCGCACAAACTTTTGGCTGCTCTCTTGGCTCTCTGCCATTACCTTATCTTGGATTGCCTCTAGGAGTCAAACGATCAAGATTTGCTGATTTCAGTTCCCTCATCTCCAAGATTGAACGCCGCCTTTCAGCAACATCCTATTGGCTCTCCACTGCCGGGAAGCTACAAATTGTTAATTCAGTGCTATCTGCGCTACCGACCTATACGATGTGCATGTTTAGATTGCCTCCTAAAGTGATCAGCTGCATAGACCGAGCCTGCAGACACTGCCTTTGGAGAGGCCCTAATTCTCAAGCTCTCCCTCGCCCTCTTGTGGCCTGGGCCAAGATTTGCAGAGTGCAGACTGAAAAGCAAGGGAGGCCTGGGAGTACTCAGTATCAAAGAACAAAACACTGCCCTACTTATCAAGCATCTGCATAAATTCTATAGCCAGCGCTCTGTCCCTTGGATTGATCTAATTTGGTCTTCTTATTACAATAATGGTTTGGTCCCCCATTTAATACACAGAAAAGGATCCCCCTGGTGGACAGACATCCTGAAGCTATGGCCACTATTTCATGCGATTGCCAAACCAAATGTGGGCAGTGGTTTGACCGTTTCTCTCTGGTTTGATCTCTGGTCTCCTTGAACGATGGAGGTTCTCTTGCCAAGACTTTTTTCTTTCGCTAAATCAAGAAGAATCTCACTGGCTCAGTTCATGCAGCAACCTGCTCCCCAACGGCACTTCTATTTGCCCCTCTCCCCTGAGGCTCATATGGAATATCAGACCCTACAAGCTTACATTGGCCAGCTTAACCTCAATCCACACTCATATGACACCTGGAGTTTCATTTGGGGCTCTACGGTCTTTCAACCTCAGAAGCTTTACCTCAACACCTTTGCAGCATTGGCTACACACCTGATTTACTCTTGGCTCTGGAAATGTCAATGCTCTCGCAAGTTGAAGGTCTTTTTCTGGCTTCTTCTTCAAGACCGCCTCAACACCAAAAATATCTTTCGCCGAAAGCACATCAGTCCGGTTGGTGCATGCTGCAACTGCTCGTTATGTCCGAATGGTATTGAAGAATCCTCAGGCCACCTCTTCTTCTCCTGTAGCTTCAGCACCGCTTGCTGGTTACTCATTGGCATTCACTGGGACTCCTCCCTCTCAGTGCAAGACTTAATCACTACAAGTCGGAACAACTCTTGCTTGCCTTTCTTCATGGAGCTAGTGCTTGTGGGATCTTGGACAATTTGGCTTCATCGCAATAATTGCATCTTCCGCAACTAAAGCCCCTCTATTAATACGTGGAGATCTTCCTTTTGGTCTGAGCTCTTAGTTCAAAGTCATCGATGCACACCTAGTACCAAACTTCTGATCTCTGAGTGGCTTCACTCTTTGTAACCTCAATTATTCTTTACCTCCTTTGTAATCCCCTGCTGCTCCTCTACCTTCCCTGTACTTGTGGTTTGTATTCTGTTTCAGGTCCTTTGTTTTCAATACATAACCTCAGTAGGAGCCTCTCCTGCTGGTTATTCTCAAAAAAAAAGA
The DNA here is from genome assembly GCA_019279435.1 of Zizania palustris. Taxonomy (NCBI): domain Eukaryota; kingdom Viridiplantae; phylum Streptophyta; class Magnoliopsida; order Poales; family Poaceae; genus Zizania; species Zizania palustris. Next base: position 111,385 of record JAAALK010002060.1, read on the forward strand.
AAAGAAAAGAGACTGTTCTGATTCACAAAACAGTTCATTCTGCTGACAGAGCAGATATATGACTCCAATATGTCTTAAATAATAAACAACAGGAACTGCACTATTTTGGTCTTTTTAAAGCGCCTAAAATATGTAATATTTTTTTTAAATTGTATAGTTAACTAGTTAGGTACTTAGGTCGTAAGTTGAGAAGCACATAATTTGTTCTAGATTTTCCAAAATAAGATAGTGAAATTTCCGGTTTTAATGAATAATTTGGTATTTTGTGTTCCCACTCTACACATGTACATGCTGTTTATTGTTTTTGTTAGAGTGTGTGTGTGTGTGGGACTGGTGTGTGGGCCCCGGGTGGGGCCCTCCTGTAAGGCTCCTCTCTTTATCCTCCCTACCCAAGGGAGAGGAATCAATCCATCTAGAACCTTCCTACATGGTATCAGAGCATTAGCTCCTCCTCTCCTCTCCTTCCTCGCCGCCGCCGCCATCTCCATGGCCGACGAGCTTCCTCCGGCGAGCCCCACCTTCTCCTTCTCGTCTCCGGCCGCCACAATGACCGATCCGCTTCTCTCCCGCCCGGATCCGCCCCCGGGGCGGCCAGATCTGGCGCCGCCGCCCCTTCCCCACTCGGATCCGTCGCCGGAGCGGCCGGATCTGGGGCCGGCGGCCTCCCTCCGCCGGGTTTCGGCCTCTTCCCGCCCTGCCTCGGCGCCGCCGGCTTCCCCCCGCCGGGGTTTGGCCTCTCCACGCCCTGCCTCGGCGCCGGTGGCTTCCCCCCGCCCCGCCTCGACGCCGGCGACTTCCCCCGCCCTGCCTCGACGCCGGCGCAGCCGGTTCTGCTGCCGCCGGGCTTCCCCCGGCCGTTTTCGCCGCCGGCCCGCCCGCCCCGCCTGCTACAGCCGCCGGGCCGGCCGGATCTGGGGCCGCCGGCCCTTCCCTGGTCCCTAGGGCGCCGGACACCACCCCCTCCGCCACGGCTGTGGACTGGCCGGCCCTGGGGGGGCCTCTCTTGCTGCTGCCAGCCTCCACCAGGCCCCGGGGGCGCCGCCTCACCTTCCCCCACCATGGCCATGTTCTGGCCGAACCTGAGTGGCCCCTCCGCTGTGGCCTCGGGCTGGACGGCCCCTACTGATGTGGTAGCCGCCGACGCTGCCCTTGCTGCCGCCCTTGCCACTGCCAAGACCGCTGCCGCTGCTGCCCGGTCGCGCGAGCGGGCAGCCGCTCTTGCTTGGGAGAACGCTCGCCAGACCGCGGATGCTCTAGCCCAGCATGTCGCTGAGGCCGAGCATCACCTCGGGCGGGTTGACCCCACTGCCACCCCGACTCCAGCTGTCGCCACAGATCCGGGTACCGCACAGCTCCACGCCCAGGCGGCCGGTGTCCAGAACATCCGGGCGCTTGTGCCAGTCACCCTGGATCCCTCCTCGTCCTCCTACGCCCGCTGGCGCGACCTGGTGCTCCTCACCCTCCAGCGCTATGCCCTGGATGACCACGTCCTCATCGACACTCCGGTGGTCGCCCAGGGGTCCGTATGGCGCCGCATGGACAGCGTGGTGCTGTCATGGATCCTTGGGTCCATCACTGTCGAGCTCCAGGACATCGTGCGAGAACTGGGTGGCACCGCTCGGCAGGCCTGGGTTGCGATCGAGGGGCAGTTTCTTGGCAACCGCGAGGCTCGTGCTCTCCAGTTGGACGCTGCTTTCCGCACCTTCGTCCAGGGAGATCTCTCCATCTCGGAGTACTGCCGTCGCATGAAAGGGATGGCGGATTCTCTTCGTGACCTTGGCGAGCCTGTTGCGGACCGCACCCTTGTCCTCAACATCCTCCGTGGTCTCGGAGACAGCTACGCCCATCTCCGGACATGGATCACCAGGACGGTGCCGTTCCCCTCCTTCCGCAAGGTTCGTGATGACCTTGTCCTCGAGGAGCTGACCCGGGGACTCGCTCCCACCTCTACTACCGCGACTGCCCTAGTCACCCCCGGCTCCATTCGGCCGGTCTCCCACCCACCGCCGTCGCCGGCTCCCTCCCTTCTTGGTACTCCCACCGCCGGTTCCCCCACTGGCGGGGGGGGGCCGTGGTGGCGATCGCGGTGGCGATCGTCGTCGCCGGGGAGGGGGGCGCCGTGGTGGTACTGGCCGCGCTCCGGCTCCTACCTCCGCCATGCCAGCACCTGCCGCCGGGAGTGCGCCCTGGCCATCCTTCTCCAACCCATGGACGGGGCGCATTTCCATGTGGCCGGGACAGTTCACTCCTCGGCCTCCTACTCCGCCTGCGGCCATGCTCACCGGGTGGCCGGTCCCGCCTGCTCCTTCGGCGTGGGGCCCGTGGTCCGGTGGTTGGGATCAGACGGCCCTCGCGCAGTCATTCAACACCATGGCGTTGACTCCGCCGGCCACTACGGATTGGGTGGCCGACTCGGGTGCTTCCTTCCACACCACTCCCCATGATGGTATTATCTCCACTCACAGGCCCCCCCACCCATCTCACCCTTCTTCCATCATGGTTGGGAATGGCTCCTGTCTTCCGGTCACCTCTGTGGGTGATGCGACTCCTTGTGGGTCTTTTCGCCTACAAAACATTCTTGTCGCTCCTGACATTGTTCATAACCTACTTTCCATTCGTCAATTCACCACTGATAATTCTTGTTCTGTTGAATTTGACTCTTGTGGTTTGACTGTGAAGGATATGGCCACCCGACGTCCTCTTCTCCGCTGTGATAGCACCGGGCCCCTCTACACGCTTCGTCTTCCACCTTCCGCTGCTCCACCTTCGTCCGCCCTTGCCACCACAGCGTCTTCCACACTCTGGCACCGCCGGCTTGGTCATCCCGGTGTCGACATTTTGGCTCAGCTTTGTCGTAGCTCCTCTATTCCTTGTACTAGGGCCACTAGTGAGCACGTTTGTCATGCGTGTCAATTAGGTCATCATGTTCGCCTACCTTTTTCTATTTCTTCCTCGCATGCTGTACATGCGTTTGACCTTATTCACTGTGACTTGTGGACCTCTCCAATCATGAGTATTTCTGGTTATAAATATTATCTGGTTGTTCTTGATGATTTTTCTCACTACTCATGGACATTTCCCTTGCGGTCCAAGTCGGATGCCTTCCCCACGCTCACTCACTTCTTTGCTTGGGTCTCTACTCAGTTTGGGCTTACTATCAAGGCTGTCCAATGTGATAATGGTCGTGAGTTTGACAACTCTGCTTCCCGGGCTTTCTTCCTCTCGAAGGGAGTCCAGTTGCGCATGTCCTGCCCCTATACCTCCCCTCAGAATGGCAAGGCTGAGCGCATGATTCGTACCACTAACAATGTTATGCGCTCCATGCTCTTTCAGGCTTCGGTTCCCGCTCGCTTCTGGGCGGAAAGTCTCCTTACTGCCACCTATGTGCTCAACCGCCTGCCTTCTAAGGCCACGAGCGCTCCCACCCCTCATCATGCCTTGTTCGGTACCCCACCTTCCTACACTCACCTTCGTGTTTTCGGGTGTGCTTGCTATCCCAACACTTCTGCCACTGCTCCTCATAAGCTTGCGCCCCGCTCGACCCTGTGTGTGTTTCTTGGCTACTCCCCCGATCATAAGGGGTACCGTTGCTTTGACCTCTCCTCTCGTCGTGTTCTTATCTCACGACATGTCATCTTCGCTGAGTCTGTCTTTCCTTTCTCCGTTGACTCCACACCCACCACCAGCCTTGAGTTGGACTCCCTGTTTTCTACTGACCCGGTGGTTCAGCCACCTTTGTCTTCTGCAGGTACTTCACCGACTGCTCCGGTGGCTCTCCCGCCTGCTGGCGAGCCGTGTGTGGCAGCGGAGCTGCCCGCCGTGCCGCCCGCGGCCCCTGTGCCCCCGGCTGTGCCACGTGCGGCCACTCCTCCCCAGCCGGTGTGGCCCTCCGTGCCATGCGCGGCCCCGCCGTCCTCGTCCGTGCAGCCCGCGGCCCCGTCCCTGTCGCCTCCCGTGCCCGGGGTTGGCCCGCTGTTGCCGTCGGCGTCGTGTTCCGCCCCGGACGCGGCCCCGGCCGTACCCCGTGCCCCCGCGACACCTGCTGCGCCACGCGCGGCCCCGACATCTTCTTCCCGCTACGCCGACCCTGTTCGGGTTTACCAGCGCCGTCCGACGGTGGCTGCACCGGCCTGCTCTCGCGCCGAGCCGCCGGTGTACCACCCGCCCCTCCTCCACCGCGATCCCCGCCACACTCACCCGATGGTGACTCGGCGGGCTGCGGGGGTCCTCCGTCCAGTTGACCGCCTGGTCCTCTCCGCCACTACGGAGCCGCCAGTCTCTCCCGTACCCTCCACTGTTCGTGGCGCCCTGGCGGACCCTCACTGGCGCCACGCGATGGAGGAAGAATATGCGGCCCTGTTGGCCAATCAGACCTGGGACCTGGTGCCTCGCCCCTCTGGCTGCAATGTGGTCACCGGCAAGTGGATTTGGACACATAAACGCAAGGCAGATGGCTCGCTGGATCGCTACAAGGCTCGCTGGGTCCTCCGGGGTTTCACCCAGCGCCCTGGAGTTGACTATGATGAGACCTTCAGCCCGGTGGTGAAGCCTGCTACTGTCCGGACCGTGCTCTCCCTGGCTCTTTCGAGGTCCTGGCCAATTCACCAGCTCGATGTGAAGAATGCCTTCCTCCATGGCACCCTGACGGAGACTGTCTACTGCAGCCAGCCTGCGGGTTTTGTGGATCCCGTTCACCCTGAGCGTGTTTGCCGGCTCAACAAGTCTCTGTATGGTCTGAAGCAGGCTCCTCGGGCTTGGTACAGTCGGTTCGCCTCCTTCCTGGTGTCTGTGGGGTTCAGCGAAGCCAAGAGTGACACTTCTTTGTTTGTCCTCCACCGCGGTGCTGACTCAGCCTACTTGCTGCTTTATGTGGATGACATTATTCTTACTGCGTCCAGCCAATCTCTCCTTCAGCGGATTGTCTCCTCGTTGCAGCAGGAGTTTGCCATGAAGGACCTTGGTGTCCTCCATCACTTCTTGGGAGTGACAGTGGACCACCGCCCTGATGGCCTCCTCCTTCACCAGCGCCAGTACGCCTTGGATGTCCTTCAACGCGCAGGGATGACTGACTGCAAGCCCCGTGCCACTCCCGTCGATGCTCAGTCCAAGATTTCCGGTACAAAGGGCACACCAGTGGATGATCCCACTGCCTACCGAAGCATTGCTGGCGCCCTTCAGTACCTCACTTTCACTCGGCCGGATATCTCCTATGCGGTGCAGCAGGTGTGCCTTCACATGCACGACCCCAGGGAACCGCACCTTACCGCTATGAAGCGGATTCTCCGCTATCTGCGCGGCTCCCTCGACTTTGGGCTTCACCTTCGGCGTTCTCCTGTTGCGGACCTCGTGGTTTACACTGACGCCGACTGGGCGGGCTGCCCAGACACGCGCCGCTCCACCTCCGGCTACGCCGTCTTCCTTGGTGGCAACCTCGTGTCTTGGTCATCCAAGCGGCAGCCGGTTGTCTCCCGCTCCAGTGCCGAGGCTGAGTACCGGGCGGTTGCCAATGGGGTGGCCGAGGCATCCTGGCTCCGGCAGCTACTCGAGGAACTCCATTGCCCCCTCGCCAGGAGTACGTTGGTCTACTGCGACAACGTCAGTGCCGTCTACCTCTCCACCAACCCCGTCCAGCACCAACGCACCAAGCATGTGGAAATTGACCTCCACTTTGTTCGTGATCGTGTCGCCGTGAGAGCTGTCCGTGTTCTACATGTGCCTACCACCTCCCAGTTCGCCGACATCTTCACCAAAGGCTTGCCTTCCTCCACCTTCTCCGAGTTCCGCTCCAGTCTCAACATCCGCTGCGCCGGAGTTTCGACTGCGGGGGGGTGTTAGAGTGTGTGTGTGTGTGTGGGACTGGTGTGTGGGCCCCGGGTGGGGCCCTCCTGTAAGGCTCCTCTCTTTATCCTCCCTACCCAAGGGAGAGGAATCAATCCATCTAGAACCTTCCTACAGTTTTAACTTTTATGTGGAAAATTACATGCTTCCAGTTTCCATTCTTTAAATATTTGGCTGGATCACAACTTAAAATCTAGACTCATTGAGCAGATTGGCTCAACTTTTCATCTTCGTTTTTGATTGGTAAATTTTTTCCACAGAGTGTTACATAGTTGGTGTCTAATTTGTTCCCACATATGTTTTCTTTTAAAATAAATTTTACTCACTTTATGTTTCAAGAGTAATGTTTTCTATATATCACAATGGATGTTGGAGCTTATTTGTTGCAAACACTGATCTGCATTTCTGCTCATGAATGTAGGATAAAGATTACTATATCACTCTCTGGAAGTACAAATAGGGAACTGCAGGCACAGAATATCTTTCCTCTGTATGTCCTGTTTGCTAGACCTACTTCTAATGTTTGTGTTGAAGGAGTAAGTCTTTTTTCATTGGTTCATGAAATACAAATTCTTGTGTCTAATTGTTCACTTCTCATTGATGACTTAATATTGCAGCATTCTCCAGTATATCGGTTCAGTCAGACCTGTTTGCTTACTTCTTTTAATGACTCTGGGAATAGTGACCACACTGAAGCCACATTTATTATTCCTGATGTGGAGACTTTAACTAGCACCAAAGCTTATGGTCTTACTATTATCCTTGTTAGCTGTGGTACGGTGTGCATTCTATATTTCTATGTGATTATTTTGCATTATATTTCTTTGTTTCCATCAAAGTTGATTATTTCTTTAAAAAAATTAAAGGGCAAGTTGGACAGCATCTTGATGAAAATAACAATTCTGAGAACCATGTGGACTACTCTTCTCTTCAAAGTAAGTTTATGGTTGACACTTTTTGTAGTTTCTACAATTTAAGTAATTTATTGTTTCCTTATGTTTTGGATGATCTAATTTCTCAAAAAACCAATTTCTTGAGTAATGGACACAAAGGCCTCTGCTCCCCCTCCATAACCAAGATAGTGTCATGGGCTGTGGGTCAGGGCTGCCAGGCCCAGACCCACTGACCCAGCCACACAAGCAGTACTGTACAATACTGTTCACGTAAACAGTACCTACGAGTACTGTAGCAGTTAGGATTATGTTGTTATTCCTTTAAAATAACAGATTAGATTAGAGTTAGTTAAAGAGATAAGTCTTGTATGTGTTAGATGGGTATTAGCCTTTCTATTATTGTATTCCTTTAGGGGTTTCTTTGCTTATTTCTCTTTCTTGTTCATGTATATATTTGGACCTCCGGTTCTCAGGATAATACAAGTGCTATTCCCAACATGGTATCAAAGCCAAAAATTAGGGTTAGGTCTTCTAATCTCTTCCCCTAATCGATCTACATGTAGCGCTTACAACCCCTTTCTTTGATCCATCTTCCTCTTGATAGATCGGATCGTTGGGGGCGGCTATCTTCTTCCTCCTCTCGTCGCGCATCACCTCCATCCGTCGGTGCTTTTCTCGTTGTCTCCGGTGCTCCTTCGCGCGCGGGCGAGAGTCGTCGGCGCCCAGTGTTAGAAAAATCGGTGATCAATAACTGATCGGTCGATCACTGAGTAGGGATTAATCGGTTAATTGGAGGATTAACTGAATTAATCGGTTCAAAGTTTACTTAAACATGTTCCTCCTAACATTAAAAATATTATAAATTACTAAATTAGTACGTGCAAAAGGTCCATGTGCTGCTCCATGCATCCATCTATCTCTCTTTTGCTACTCTAGTGCTCTATGCCCCTATTTCTCTCACATGCACACTTTTTCTCTGACATCTCTCTCACCTGCTCTTTTTTCTGATGTCTCTTCTCTCACACGCTTTCTTTTTCTCTTTCACATCTCTTTTGACACACCCGTGACTCCAAGCTGCCGCGGTTCCCATCTGCCTCTCTTTCATTCTCTCTCAAACCTTAAGTTTCTCTTTTACTCCGGAAGAGTTAGATCCAAACTAAAAGCAAGCAGAGAGCAAGCTCGGCGGGACTCGAGAGCCCAACGCGGCCATCGCCGGCAGCGTCGACATGGACCTAGGCGGCGACAGCGCGGACCAGGTGGCGACGACACAAACTCAGCCCACGACAGTGCAAATAGCGATGGGCAACGAAGAAGATCAAGAGCGACGGGTGGCGACACAAGCGGTGGAGACTAGTGAGTGGAAATGTGAAATAACCTGAACTTGAACCCTAGCTTCAGCCGATTAATCGGTGGGTTGAGCCAATTAATCGGGTTGACCGCCGATTAATCGGCCCACTGATTAATAGCCTGATTATAGCCTAAATTAACTGGAGAGATGTCGATCACCATTTAATCGGCTGATTGGCCGATTTTTTTATCACTGTCGGCGCCTGCTCCTTCGCACGTGGGTCCGACCGCGCCGCCATCCACCGTTGTTGGCGCGCGGGTCTACTCCTACGCGCGCAGGCGGGAGCCCCATCACCGGCTACACCGCCGTCCGCTTGGTCTCCTACCGAGGCAAGCCGTCGGGATTGACGTCATGATTGGTACGGCTGCGGCTCTAGGTTTCTAAAAAAACATCGGTTCTCTCTTTGATGCGGCTCTAGAAGAAAAAAAACGCTAGTTCTCTCTATGTGTTCTCGCTGTTGCCATGGTTTCTTCTTCGACTTCTTCAGGCCCTATCCCAGTGTTGCGGTGTCCGGTGCTTTTTAATGGCACCAACTATCATGACTGGGTTCCTCGCATGCATTTGCACATGCGTGGACTTCGTCTTTGGGAGTTCCTCACAGGTGAGCTGCCCTGCCCTCTGCCTCCTTCAGCTCCCGCTTAGCCGGCGATTTCGGAGAAGACTACTGCTATTGAGAAGGAGAGCCTTCTTGCAGATTATGATGATCGTTTGGCTTCATATGAGTCTCAGTTTCGTGCATATAGGACTTGGCTTGATGAGGATGCTCGGATTGGTTCGATTCTTATGGCTAGTATGGAGGATCGTTTTTCTGCTGATATTGTGGAGCTTGAGCGGTCTCATTAGATGTGGACTTTTCTTCGTAGTCGTTATGAGCCCACAGGACAATCTACTTTTCTTGCTGCTATTTGATAGGAGCACCTTCTTCGCCAGGGTGATGATACTATTGATGCTTTCTTCTGGCAGCTTTCTGCTGTTTGGCGTCAGATTGACACTCTTGGTCCTAAGTTGTCTCCTGCCATCTGTCAATCATGCAGGGATCAAAAGGCTGCTCTTGAGCTTCGTCGCACGTATGACTTCTTGACTCGGCTTCGTGATGAGTTTGAGCCTCTTCGTGCTCAGCTGCTTCCTCGTCATCCTTGTGTTTCACTGATGGATGCTCTTGTTGAGGTTCGTAATGAGGAGACACGTCTTCAGGATGCTGGCCTCTTACGGGTTTCTTCGGTCTTGGCTGCTTATTCTTCGAGTGCTCGTCCTGTTGCTCTCGTGCCACTGGCGTACTGGCGTCTCCTCTGGATGCTCCGTCTGCTGCTCGTGGTGCGAGTACTGGTCTTCATTGTGATCACTGTGGTCATGATGGACATGTGGAGGCCTTTTGCTACAGGAAGAAGAAAGCTCAGAAGGCTCAGGCTTGCCGTTCTTCATAGGGTACTAGTGGTTCTAGTTTTGTAGGATCTGAAAGGAGTTCTATTGGTTCAGAGACACATGAGTTGCTCATGTTACTTCGGCGCCTTGCGGCCTCTACGTCGTCAGGAGCTGTTGGTTCTGTGACTCATCCTTCTACACTTACGAGTTCTGCTACTGCTTCTCAGTCTTCCACTCTGGGACCATCTTCCGCTCCTTCTCTAGGTACTTATCCTTGGTATCTTGATTATGACGCTTATTTTCATATGACTCCTTATTTTGCTCATCTTTCTTCTTTACATCCCTCTTACCGTCATTGCATTGTTCATACTGTTGATGGATCCCCTCTCTCCGTTACTGGACATGGCACTCTTTCTTTTGACTCATTTTATGTACCTGATGTTTCTATTGTTCCTGATCTGACCATGCAACTTATGTCTGCTAGGCAGATCGTTGACCATGATTGTCGTATTATCCTTGATTCTAATGCTTGCTATATTCATGATCATCGCACTAGTCACCTAGTTGGCACCGACCCCTGTCAGCATGATTCACAACGTCTTTGGGAGCTTGAATGGCTTTGTCTTTCTTCCGCTGCGCCTGCCAGTCTTGTCAGCTCCGCCTATACTGCTTCGTCCGCGTCGTCGTTTGCTCAGTGGCATCATCGTCTCGAACACCTTTGTGGCTCCCGGCTGTCTGCATTGCTTCGTCGAGGTCTTTTAGGGTCCGTTTCAGGTCGAGAGTCTTTAGATCATTGTCAGGGTTGTCGATTGGGAAAGCAAGTCCAACTTCCCTATATCCCTCTAGTGAGTCTGTCTCAACGATCTTTTGATCTTGTTCATTCTGATGTTTGGGGTCCAGCACCTTTTGTATCAAAGGGTGGTCATAAATTTTAGGGTTTTTTAGATATATGCCATTACAATTATCGTGCTTTGGAACTTTGCCACTACAATTCGTCTATTTAGATATATGCCATTCCGGAATTGCAGCTCTCACAAAATCTAATGGCATATTTCAGATTTCTCTAAAATTGTAATGGCATATTTCGGAAATTTTCTAAATTTAGAATGGTATAGTTCGGAGTTCTCTGAATTTGTAATGGCATGAATCTAAATACGTGAATTGTAATGGCATTTCTTCAAAGTCGCAAAATTGTAATGGCATGGATCCAAATTTCCCTAAATTTTATATCATTTTTATAGATGATTTTTCTCGCCACACATGGATTTATTTTATGAAACATCGTAGTGAGGTTTTATCCATCTATAAGAATTTCTCTGCTATGATCGTACTCATTTTGACACTTCTATTCGCGTCTTTCGTGCGAACTCTACTGGGGAGTATTTATTTGATGCTCTTCGCCAGGTGTTTGTTGAGTAGGGTACACTCGCTCAGTTTTCTTGTCCTGGTGCTCATGCTCAGAACGGGGTTGCTGAGTGCAAGCGTCGTCATCTACTTGAGACTGCTCGTGCTCTTATGATTGCCTCTGTTCCACCTCATTTTTGGGTTGAGGCTGTTTCTACTGCCACTTATTTGATTAACATCCAGCCTTCTTCGGCCCTTCAGGGTGGTATTCCTTTTGAGCGTCTTTGTGGCACGACGTCCGATTACTCTAGCCTTCGTCTTTTTGGTTGTGTGTGCTATGTGCTTCTTGCACCTCGTGAGCGCACTAAGTTGACTGCTCAGTCCGTTGAGTGTGTTTTCTTAAGCTATAACGCAAAGCATAAGGGTTATCGTTGTTGGGATCCGATCGCTCGTAAGATGAGACGTCACGGGATGTTGTCTTTGATGAGTCCCATTCTTTCTATCCACGTCCCACCACTGATGTTTCTCCTGCATCTTTGGTTGACCCCTTGACTTTCCTCCTTTTTCTTGATGCTCCTTTTTCTTTGCCTATTCCTCGCTCGACTTTATCGTCCTCTGTGTCTTCCTCTGAGTTTCCTCCTGTGGTTCCTGACTACACGGTGAAGCCTCTAGTGACACAATTCTACAAACGTCGTGGGGCACGCTTGTCAGATGCTCCAGCTCCCTCGGATGAGCTCTCTTCTGATGTGCCATCCTCTTCTTTCATTGAGGATGTGTCAGCTTCTACTCCCGTTGAGTCCTCTCCGGAGCAGCTTGTTAGACGTAGTCATCGCCTTCGTAGGCCACCTGATTGTTACTCTCCTTCGGCTTTCACAGCCACCACTCTTTTTGAGCCAGCTTCTTATCGTGATGCTATTCTTCATCCAGAATGGCAGCACACGATGGCTGAGGAGATCGCTGCTCTTGAGAGGACTGGCATGTGGGATCTTGTGCCCTGTCCCCCACGTGTTCGTCCGATCACTTGTAAGTGGGTCTATAAGGTTAAGACTCGCTCTGATGGTTCTCTTGAGTGCTATAAGACTCGTCTTGTTGCTCGTGGTTTTCAGCAGGAGCAAGGTCGTGATTATGATGAGATTTTTGCTCCTGTTGCTCATATGACCACTATTCGCACTCTTCTTGTTGTGGCTTATGTTCGGGAGTGGTCCATCTCTCAGCTTGGTGTGAAGAATGTCTTTCTTAATGGTGAGTTGCGTGAGGATGTTCACATGCGTCCACCACCTGGGTATTCTGTCCCTAAGGGTATGGTTTGTCATCTTCGTCATTCTCTTTATGGTCTTAAGCAGGCTCCTCGGGCTTGGTTTTAGCGTTTTGCCTGTGTGGTCACAGCTGCTGGTTTTTTCCGCCAGCACTCATGATCTGACTCTTTTTGTCCACGTGTCACCTCGTGGTAGGACTCTCCTTCTTTATGTGGACGACATGATCATCACTGGTGATGATCCTGAGTACATTGTCTTTGTTAAGGCTCGTCTTAGTGATCAATTTCTTATGTCTGATCTTGGTCCTCTGAGGTATTTCCTTGGGATTGACATCTCCACGTCTGAGGGGTTCTTTTTGTCTCAAGAGAAGTATATTCACGATCTTCTCGATCGAGCTTCTCTTACTGATCACTGAACTGTTGAGACTCCCATGGAGCTCAATGTTCATCTTACACACACTAATGGTGAGCCTCTTGAGGATCCCACTCGTTATTGTCACATTGTAGGGAGTCTTGTTTACCTTGGTGTCACTAGACCTGACATTTCTTACTCTGTCCATATTCTGAGTCAGTTTGTTTCTGCTCCTACTTAGATCCGCTATAGTCATCTTCTTCGTGTCCTACGTTATCTTCGTGGGACTATCTCTCGTCGGTTGTTCTTTCCACACTCTAGCTCTTTACAACTCCAAGCCTATTGTGATGCTACCTGGGCTAGTGACCCCTCTGATCATCGTTCTCTTTCTGCCTATTGTGTTTTTCTTAGTGGTTCCCTCACTGCTTGGAAGACTAAGAAGCAGGTAGCAGTTTCTCGTTCAAGTGCAGAGGTTGAGTTGCGTGCTATGGCTCTTGTGACAACGGAAGTTACTTGGCTACGATGGTTGCTTGAGGACTTTGGTGTTTCTGTTTCTATGCCGACTCCTCTTTTGTATGACAGTACATGGGCTATCAGTATTGCTCGTGATCCGGTAAAGCATGAGCTTACTAAGCATATTGGTGTTGATGTTCATTTTACACGGTCACATGTTTAGGATGGTATTGTTGCTCTTCAGTATGTGCCTTCCGAGCTCCAGTTGGCAGATTTCTTCACGAAGGCTTAGACTCGTGCCCATCATCAGTTTTACCTCTCCAAACTCAGTGTTGTTGATCCACCATGAGTTTGAGGGGGGTGTTAGATGGGTATTATCCTTTCTATTATTGTATTCCTTTAGGGGTTTCTTTTCTTATTTCTCTTTCTTGTTCATGTATATATTTGGACCTCCGGTCCTCAGGATAATACAAGTGCTATTCCCAACAGTATGCTCTATAAATAGGGTTGTATTCTTCATTTCATCAAGGAATCAATGAAGAAAGAATTAGTCTAGTTCCTCATCCCAATGTTTGTCTCCCCGATCTAAGTCTACCTCTCATCTCTAGCAACCGTCGTTGGCCGGCTATCTTCCCGATAGTGTTTATCCCGTCATGAATTCAACCCATGACAACTTGGTATCAGAGCACTCACCATGACTTATGGTGCTGATATTAAAACTATGTAAGTTTTCTCCATGTTACGGTGCGCCATCTACTTTGCCTAGCTACCAAGGAGGTACTCCATGAAGTGTTTGATGTCTATGGTGCCAAGAAGATCTACATCAAGCTAGAAGAGGGTTTGGTGACCTATAATAGTCTTAGATTTGTTTTTAGTTTTCAATAATGTATTGAGCTGAGATGTATAAGGCTTGAGTCTTATTTGTGTTAGGCGTCGAGTCAGGTTTGAGGTCGTCGTGTAGCTTGAGGACGAGCTACTCAAAAGGAGGGATGTAGTGTCATGGGATATGGGTCAGGGCTGTTAGGCCCAGGCCCAGCCACGTGAACAGTATCGTGCCACACGGTATTGTTCACGTGAACCGTACCCGTGGGTACATTAGTAGTTAGGGTTAGGTTAGTTATTCCTTTAAAATAATATATTAGATTAGAGTTAGTTAAAGAGATAAGTCTTGTAGGCTCTCTAAACAGGGTTGTATTTATGAAAGAATCAATGAAGAAAGAATTAGTCTAGTTCCTCATTGTTGGAATATGAAGTGACTTACCCACCTTTCCTCATCAATTTAAGCTTTTGGGTTGAATTAGTTGGTGCATGAAACTCAACATGGTATCAGAGTCAGAGGTCTTGAGTTCGAATCCTGGCAGGCATGCAATTAAATAAAAATTGCAGCCCAATTCTATTCCACTCTTGAGACCTAACGGAGTCTCGCGTGAGGGGGCATGTTGGAATATGAAGTGAATTGCCCACCTTTCCTCATCAGCTTAAGTTTTTGGGTTGAATTGGTTGGTGCATGAAACTCAACACTCATTCCAATGTTCATCTCCCCAACCTAAATCTATCTCTCATCCCTAGCCGCCGTCGCCGCTCGGTTATCTTCCCGGCGGTGTTTATCCCGTCATGGGTTCAACCCATGATAGATATAGAAGCACTGAAGCACAACATTTCTGTTTTGGAGCAAATGCCATAGGGCTCTGACTTAGTGCTCTTACATATGTGTACTGAATATAGAGTCAGCATCCCACATGGTCCTGCATTCAACATTCCAGCTCACACCCGCATTAATCAGCAAACAATTGACCTATTAAAGTTTAAATCCCTAGCTCCAGCTGGTATACTATATGTAGCTGTCACTGGCTATGGATCCAACCAGGTACGGATGCACACTCGAACGAAGGCTATAACTGAATGAGGTGATCGGCCGGGGGCCTAGACCCCAGCGACGCGGCGGCGCCGTCTCGGCGCCGGTGCGTCGTGAGGCAGGTTGCTGCCCGATCGACCGGAGGGTCTAATCTAACAAAATCCACCCCTAATCCCCCTGCCGGCCTCCTGTTTATAAAGCACAGGGCTGGCATTATTGCTTATCTTCTTAACTAATTCCTCCCTGAATATCTAAACCAATTCTTGTTATTCAACTAACCACCCGGAGATCAGGATCAAGCTTCGTTTCCTGCCTCCGCACCCGGCGTGCTCCGCTTTTGCGCGCACTGCTCATACTTCAAACCGATCATCACAGTAGCTAATAGCAAGTTAGCAGCATGATGACTCTTCTAATTGATGTGGATTCATGGGGAACAAAGGTGGTGTTATAACTTTTGCTTTACTCGATTTGAAAATTAATAAACAGTATGTTCTTTATGGATAACTAGTTAAGAAATGACTTGCCATTATGGCTAAATAGAATTGGTTATTTTTCCTGTTTTTACTGTAGTTAACATGATTAACATTAAGGGAAGAAAATACCATCAAGCATCACGTGCTTAAAGTCTCTACAGAGATATACGTGGTAGACCCTTTACATGAGTAACACAGATCCATATTTCCTTTCGTAGGGGGTTTCCTCATTGTTGGAGCTTCCACTATTAGCGAATATATTCTAAAACACGTGCCATTACAAATTAAGCTGAAGTTATGCTTTTTTTTATCTCTGGAACATCCAGGTTTATTGTCTTGTTGAATGAACTAACTGTTGTTGTCCATTCATTTTCAGAGCTTGCAGGGAAATGTTTCTGGGGTGAAATACTGATCAACACAATTAGTTCAGCTTTGGAGAATTGTGCTGATTTAATTTTGGGACATACAGTAGAGTCAACTTTCAACATCTGTATGAGCCCAGGCTACTTAGAGGTAAGCTTCATTGTTCTTCAAACATTATTCTAACATTTCATTATTTTCTCCTGAGCATGTTAGTTTTCCATCAAATTCATAATCATCATAATATAGATAATGAGTGGCTTTCATCATATGAGAAACTTGTTTTAGGAAAAATGTCATTGAAGTGCCCACATCTGCATTTCTCCACTTGATTTTTAATGACTTTAAGACATGTAACTTCTGATTTATGCAAATTATTATCTGTACTTTGAATGTTGACAGTATTGGCCACTTTTACTTTTGTATTTTATGCAAAAATTGTCTGGCTGTGCTTCAACATTTGCTGCAAATTTACAGTTTTACTTTCATAGATGGTGCAAATCATCACACGCAGTTTAATTAAAATATATGGATTTTTGTAGGAGCCATAAGTGCTTGTGTAAATCAACACCTACTAGGCTACTAATTCAAAAATACAACAGGAAAATTGCCTAATTGAATTTATGTCTTGCACTAAGTTAAGTGTGCTTGTGATGAATTATGAAAAATTATATGAACCTGCACTCCTGCAGTTATGAAAGTTTCATGGAGCCTTGTGCAAGTTCTCCATGTTTTTCTTCCCATGCCCCTCATATTCTGCTATCCTTGTTTTCCATGGAAACCATATGTTGACACTACTTTTATCTTTTAATAATGCACGCAGCCAAAATTCCTTGAGCACAACAGATGCTTGTCATTTTGTTCTCACAAGGTCGATGCTATGGTAAGTTCCTGTTTCTTTGTTTAATCTAATTATTACATCCAATTTCCAAATTTATGAGTCAAATATTGTTTATGGTGTACATGAACATGATAATTTGCTCATGTTTAATTTGTTTAATATAATCATCCCTTCTAAATTCTAATAACTGAAATGTATGGGGGGTAAATATTGTTTATACTTTAGAGTGTGTGTGAACACTTATAGTTAGCTGAAAATTGCAAATTACTTCCTGTAGCTTTACTGAGATTATTGAGCTTTGTTATTACAGCATCCATATCAGTTACAAGTAAAAGTATCTGCAGCAGAGGCTGGTGCAGAAGACATTCTCAAATCTCCTTATAATTCCTTCTCATATAGTAAGGTCCCACCATCATTATTGCTGTACGTCGCAAGGTAACAGTTCCAGTATGCATGGCTCATCTTCTGTAAATTTTAAGAGTTATTCTGCTGTCACTTTTGTTTCACATTATTTGTTACACATTGTAATAAGAAAAAAACATGTTCTTCACTCATGTACTTTTATCCCTCAAATGTGAGACTTTAGTTCTTCATTGGACTATACTCCCCTGTCACCGTCACAAAAACATGTCATCCTAATATTAAGTTTGACCAAAGATATTGTGTCAATTATGTAGTTTGTATGCATGAAAAACGTTTGTCATGTAAAACAAATTCCATAATATTACAGTTCAGAATTTTTTCATTGAGTGTGGTATTGACCTTGAAAATTCAGTAGTCAGAGTGGCATCTTGTTGACCTTGAAAAGTCAAAAAATGAATTTTTCTTGATGATGCGAAGTGTTGCAGAATGTTTTTCTTTACTTTAGCTGCACTTGATTTCAACTAGGTTGAATAAATGTTGCAATACTATGCTAGCATCACCTGGTAAAATCTCTGTTATGAAATTAAGTAAATCGGTATTTTCTTCATTCATTGGTTCATGTTTTGGTGCTCAGGTTGGGCTCCAATATAGCTTCTTAGGGTTAGGCTGAAGTAGACCTAAGCCCAAAGCCTGCTCTGCCTTGCTGATATTACCATGCCTAGTTATAATGCCTTTCTTTAGTTCTCTTTATTTCATACATTTCAATTCTTTTCGTACAGGTTAAGAACTGGCAATGTGATATTTAACTACAAGTATGGCAATAATAAGCGAATGAGTGAAGGTTATTCTCCACCCTCCTCCTTCCATTCCCCCAAGAAAAAAAATAGATAAAATGATATGGTACCTGTACTGTGCAGTGTGCATGGACAGTGCCCGCTGTTCTTTTTAGCTACAAATTATCAATTGTATTATTCGTTCCATGCTTCCAAAAGAACGATTTATCCAAAAACTTTCTCCATTAGCATTGCTTATTTACTTTTTCTAATATATTCGTAGAAGAAAGTTTTTCGAGAAATCACACTTTCGGAAGAATGACACATATAATCTGGTTCATAATCCACTGCTATAACCTAAAAAGTTACTATTGGTATCATTTATTAGTTAGGAAGTTATCAGTTAATTAGTAAGTTCGATATAGGTTTGTTTGGAAAGTTAATATTGTATTCTTAAAGGGCAAGTTACTATTCTTCTTAACAGTACATGTATCACTGTAGCAGAGGGATCCTCCCTATAAAAGGGTTCCATGTGCCCCCATTACACATTAAGCAGTGAATCTCTAAAGGTAGTCAAATAAGCCTCGGAGCTTCTCTTAGTTTGCCACAGGGAGAAGCCCTACCGGCTACCTGTGCTAATTGAGGGCAAGTGCCCAGTCCTCCAGTCTTCACATGAATCAACACCCACAACATAAGAGAGGAAATGGAAGAATTTCTGACCCTGGCCAAAAATCAAAGATCTAGACATGCTTTGCAACTATCTGTTGTTCTTTACTTTTGCATCATTTACTGATGTATTTGTCCTTATTTTTCTATTGGTTTTTTGTCAATAGAGTTATTTCTATTTTTTAATGATTCTTCAATTCTTTTCTTACCAGTAACGGAAAATTTTTCTTGCCCCTTTTGCTTGGTACGATGTGGAAACTTTAAGGTAAAGTCTGAAGCAGAGTTTCTTTCATGTTATTTTTGCTTGTATGTTTCTGGTTTCTGCTAAGGGCTGGTCCTAAGGATCCTGCTGTTTTTGAATATAGCACTTGTATGCCAATTGGGGGCAATAGCCCAAGTATATACATGTACAGAAGGAAAATATGCACAAAGCCCCTTATACAATGTGGAAAATATAGAGAAGAGGAATATACCCTAACACCTTCCACCTGCTACATTTATTATGAAAGAAAATTACCGTTCTTCATTTCACTGTACCATTGATTTTTTTTCCAATGATTAAATTTATATTGTATTTTTTTCTCACATTTCCATATATCTTCATGAAAAAGGAAACACCCTTTTGCATTTCCTGTTATGAGTCACATCTAATATTGTGATTTTGGTAACACTAGGGTCTGAAATGTCACATGACTTCATCGCATGATCTATTCCACTTTGAGTTCTGGGTGAGTAAACTGTAAACATCAGGAGTCTCAATGCACAATATTCTAAATTATACTCACAGTAATATTCCTAATTTGTATCTTGTCAAGACAGATAAGTAAAGACTACCAGTCTGTCAATGTTAGGCTGAAGGCAGATAACAGGAGAACAGAGGTAAATTAGTGATAAAGGACATGTGCTACCATCTAGTAACTGAGAAATACACGATGTTGGCATATATGGTGACAAAATAGCAGTACTTAACACGTGTTTCAAGTTTGATACTTTATGTACCTGAGTTTGTTCTAGTGAAAATGTCATCCCTACCTCTGTACACAATTGGCCTTATTTGGATGGACCAGGATTGTGGATTGTGGAATCTAGCCCATCCAAATTAGGCAAATTCTTACATAATTGGCTTAAAAGCTCCATTTCTATTTCACATATTGCTTTAAGTAAAACATCTATGTTCCTTAATCCTTACTCTTTTAAAAGAGGGAGTTAGGGCCTAGGGGTGATGGCGTGTTATATACCCACCCCCACTTGAGATCTTTTGTGGCTATACATATGTATCCATGTTTGTGCATTTGTAAGATTTTCTAAAAAAACTGTATTTTTGCACATGAGATCTTATGTAATCATATATATAATTGTTTAGCTTTGAAGAAAATTGTTACTTTTCATTTTGTATTTTAGACTTGTAGCATATTTATTTGGGATATGTTGCAACGTGTGTTTTTCCCGTAATTTCCAGCTCATGACAGCACAAGTTGATAATGAAGATCGGATATTTTACTACCGGTATGCTCTTTGTCCATTTTCTTTTATGATGATAAACTCTTTATTTAATTTTCCTAACTGTATTCCATCAGATCAAGATATAGGAGGAGTAGAAGAACAGAAATACCTGAGGTTGAGCATACAAATGCACATATTACGGAATCAGGATCACCTGAAGATCCTGAAGATACCCAGGTGGGGTCTGAGGTCGCCTTTGTGCAAAAGGAAATGGTATGTTTCTCTCATCTTATTGTAACCTAGCATTTAAAACAAACTATGGGGGTGCTTGGTTCTGCTTTTTTCTGGTAGGAAAAAAGTTATCCAACACCTTCACAACAAAGTCAACTTCAACAAGTCCTGCCTCATCCCTCTCAACATGAGCACCCAGAATGCTGAAACTCTGGCTGCTACCTTTTGGCTCCAAATTGGGGATGTTACCTTTCACTTATCTTGGCCTCCCCCTCGACACCACCAATCCTCGGGTCAGCGACTTTGCAGCCCTCATGACAAAAGTGGAGTGACATCTCTTGGCTACTTCCTACTGGCTATCCACATTCGGGAAGTTAACTGGTGAATTCTGTCTTGTCCTCCTTGCCCACCTACACCATGTGCACTCTCAGCTTGCTCACCAAGGTCATTAGCTGCATTGATAGGGCTCAGAGGCACTGCCTCTGGCGAAGCTCTGACATCAATGCCTGTGTGGCCCCTCTAGTTGCCTGGAACAAAGTGTGCAAGCCAAAGTTGAAAGGGGGGTTGGCAGTTATCAATTTGACAAATCAAAACAACACTGCTCACTAAGCAGCTAGCCAAGTTCTACAACAAGAAAGATGTCCCCTGGGTGAAGCTCATCTGGAATTCACACTACCAAAATGGGTCAGTTCCTCACCTCTCTCCAAAGAAAGGTTCCTTTTGGTGGAAAACCATCACCAACCTCTCCACTTCTTTCTTATCTTTCAGAGCCATTGCCAGACCCACAGTTTCTTGTGGCACAACGATTTCGCTCGGGTCTGATTTTTGGTCCGATCAGCTCCTAGAAATCGCTTTTCCCAGGCTTTTCTCCTTCGTCAAGAACAAGAATGTCACTGCGAAAGACTTTCTTTCCTGCAACAGCTTTGGCCACCATTTCCTGCTTCTGCTCTTGGATGAAGCCTTTCAGGAATTTAATCAACTTCATGCTTTAATCAACACCTTATCCCTGAATGCAAACACTGCAGAAAGTTGGTCTTACAAGTTACATCTGGGGTTCGTCCAAGTATTCTTCCAAGAGATTTTATAACATGCCTTTCGACAGCTTCAACCCTCCCTGGACCTAAAAGTGGATCTGGAAATCTAAATGCTCTAACAAGCTTTGGGTCTTATTCTAGCTGCTCCACATGGACAGGCTAAATACAAGAAACATTCTAAGAAGAAAGAAATTCAATGAATTTAATTCATAATAAAATAATAACCAATAACAACTACAGCTGTGTGCTCTGTGATTGCAATATGGAAGAAACAACTTACCATCTATTCTTTGCCTGCCAGTTCCGCAAGATCTGGTCGCTAATTGGCCTCTCCTGAGACCTTTTTTTTCCATTCTTTTGAATGCTCTCCCTGACAAAAGCTGTATTTGGTTGGAATTTCTTCATGGAAATCCTAATTATAGGGGCCTGGTCAACCTGGATTCACAGAAACCACATCATCTTTGATGATATTAGAGCTTCGGAGCTTCCACTGCCCATTGGAAAGAACTCTTCAAGGCTGAGCTGTCCATTCAGTTGTCTAGGTTCCCTGAGGTTACTATGAATTCAGTGGCTATCTGGCTTAGCTCAATCTAGCTTTTCTTCTTGGGCGCTCGCCTCTCCCCCCTGTTGTTTCCCTGGGTTACCCCTGGCTTTTGCCTTTAATATATAACCTTAGTAGGAGCCTCTCTTGCTGTGTGCCTGTGTCATCTCAAAAAAAAGGGTAAGATTTTTATGTTTATATTCATAACGGTCCTACCGTTAAAACTGCCAAAAAATGATAAAAAAACTTTAAATAATAAATTAAACTTAGGTACTAAAATTCAAAATTTTGGGTAGCTTTTAAGCTGCAGGAGAAACAAGCAGGTCCTTTATGCAAATGGAATTATGGAAACATATTAGTATTTTTTTCTTTTTTTTTCTTTTTTTCTTTTGTAGATTAAGTAGGTTTGAAACATGTTACATGTATACTCTTGGATAATTGTTTCTTTATCCTATATTAGTTTGTTGAACTTGTTTATTATGCGTCATCTTGTTAAAACAGATGGGAAAACTATGCATCCTTGATTTACACGTTTTATTCCTTTGTTTCAACTTCAATTTGGTTCTTTGTTGGGCAGTAATACATTGTGCATAAAAGCCTTCTTGAACACTTGATGAACTGCTTGCTAGGAGCAGTAAAAGTTCAACATTTCAACCATTATCTTTGTGTAGCTTTAGCAGAGAGCTTCTGAAATGGAACCCCAACTACCAACTGGTATACCAATTATTTGTGGATTTGTGAACATCATTCTGCTAGCATGCAGGGAAATAACTACACCTGGATCTTTTTCCTCCAATATCTGTTTCATATATTGTTCCTGATGTTAGTAAAATTAAAGTATTTCCTTCCTAAATATTTCTGGTTTTTTTTGTAGAAAACGCTGTAATTGACCATGTACCATCATTACATGGTAGCGATCATTCACCACCAGCTCTGCAGTTTGGAAAGACAAGGAAGCTATCGGCTAATCGAGATGATCCCAGAAAGTAGTCCTCTCTGTTATGTTCATTATATCATTTTCTCATCTTTCATTTTTTTGAGACTGTACTTATACAGTTTTTTAATTCAATTTATTTCTTAATTCATTTATATTATCTGGCAGTCGTCTACTTCTGCAAAAACGTCAATTCATCCATTCTCATAAGGCACAGGTGATCGAAAAATACCTCTTCTCATTTATATTGCATGTCTGTTTGTGGTAAAACTAGGTTTTATACTCCCTCCGGTCATTAATATATGACTTTTCAACACTAATTATTAGTGTTAAATATATGACTCTTTTAATATTAATATATGGCGTTCTTAACACTAATTATTAGTGTTACAAACTTCATATATCAATGACCAGAGGGAGTATTTTGTTAGATGTCTTTTTACCTTGTTTGCTTATATGTACTTAACTTATTGGGATTTGAGACATACATAGTTACATGCAATATTTTCTGAACTGGTGCCTTCTTTGAACATATTGAGGGTTTCTAAAACTTATTTAGTTATATTTATACTTTGTTCTTGTCATGGCTATTGGGCTAGGCCCAGCCAACAGGAACAGTACCCACGTGGATACCGTAGCGTGAACAGTAGTACCCCATGGGGCACTGTAGCAAAAATTAGAAGGTAATATTAGATTAGATTGAGTACTTAAAAGACAATATTATATTATATTAGATTAAATCATTACTTGAGGGTTAAGTCAGTCCATCTATATAAAGATGAGTTTTATCTCTATTAAGGAAGAAGTAAGAAAGAATTAATTTAATCTCTTCCCAATGTTCCTCTCCCCAATCTAAGTCTACCTCTCATCCCTAGCAGCCGTTGCCACCCGGCTATCCTCCCGGTGGTGTTTATCCCGTTATGGTTTCAGTCCATGACAGTTCTCATGATTGCCAGCTTCTGCTTCAGTTGTATATTATGTGTGAACAAATAATAGTCCAAGTATTGTCTTGATTATTTCATTCTATTTTCTAGCATAGGTATTAAATGTTGTGGATGTGGTCAATCTTTAGGAGAGCTTGGTGGTTAAATGTACTATATGCTTCATGCTCTACTGGATCCTCTTGAAGTGATGTATGATGGCATGGAAAAGTAATACTGCATAGTGTATACAGATAAAAAAAGAAAAGAATATGGGCACCAAAATGTGGCATTGTAATTTTACTCTGATATGAAGTCCTAATGAACAAATATATGGTTTGTATACTTGTCTATAAATTTTGGGTAGAGTCCACCATACTACCTACATAAGGTAGTTTAAGAGCGCATTAGGAAAATCATCGATCATGTACTCCCTCTGTTCTTTTGTACCTGTAATCTTTGACATTAACATGGTCTACACATGTTAAATTAGAAAAAGGTCCATTTATAACTCAGTAACCAGTACATTGTGGAAGTCTGCAAATGAGCCTATACTACAAAACTGAATATCATGCAACCTCAAATTCTCAAACCATTCAGTTTTAACCCATAGGCTAGTTGGACTAGCAGTTTTCACCACATTGATGTCCACATCACATGTTTTCAGTTAACATAGAAGCTCACTTAGTAAAGTATTCGCTATTTTCACATCGGTAAGATCTCGAGCATATTTAGGTGTAAAAATATTGACATGTAAATGCTATGTAAGGAAAACCATGGTGATTCTGGTCTCAGGGGGTAAAGTGACCTAATTGGAGAGTTTGGGTTCTTGCAGATGATGATTGATTTTCAGACTTTTGCTAGGTTTTAATGTTGTAAAAAGGAGTCTTTCTTTAAAAATGATGATGTTAAAGTATTTTTGTGACAATATATTAATGTCATTTTCACATAACAAATCCTAATATTTTTCCATATAATCGTGGCCAGCATTTTTTATGTAGTGGGCCATGGCTGCTAGGCCTAGCCCACGTGAACAGTGTCACACGGGTACTATAGCGATAATTAGGTATTTGGTATTTTAAAAGGTTAGATTAGATTAGATTGAGTCCTTAAAGGTAAAAGATTAGATTGAGTCCTTGAAAGGTAAGGTTAGATTGAGTCCTATTGTTTTTAGTTAGGAATTAGATATAGTGATTAGATTGATTTCTATAATATGAATTATTTTCTTAGATGTTATGTTAGTTCTCTCTATATAAAGGCTCTATATAAAGGGACCTCTTATACATTGAAAGACAAGGAAGAATTAGTCTAATATCTCATCCTAATGTTCTTCTCCCCAACTTAAGTATATCTATCATCTCTAGTAGCCGATGTCACCTGACTATCCTCTAGGTGTTTATCCCATCATGGGTCTAACCCATGACATGGAAAGAGTATTAATAAACAAAAATTATTAGCTAGGAGGCTAAAATAACAATTGAATTTTCCCCCATGATGCTTCAACTAGCATGGAAGTGACAGCATTGTAGTTGGATTATGCTCATTTGGTGTTGGCAATATTGTCCATCCTTCTTCTGCTACATTTACAATCCATTTTGCTGACACAATTCCATTTTTCAACGGAGTTCTGAACTTGTCTAGAAATGCAGAGTGAACCAACATTAGCAAAGAAAAGCATAACTGGAATTAACTTTTAAGTTGAACATTATTATTATTTGTTTCTTTGCCACTTTTCAGTTTCTAGCTTAGTGTATTGTTATTTCCAGCTTGGTTGGTTGTTACTGAACTTAGCTACATGCTAAACTTCATTTGTGTTTTCTTGCTAAATTTTCTTCCAAATTCTTATCATTTTGTAATTTCACTGCCATACCTATGTTTTTCCTTCTTATTATCATAATGATATAGGTTGCTTTATTATGGCATGCATACTTTTTATAGTTTACGTGGATATACCTGTATTTGAATCAAACCTAATCATTGTTTGTACATGTTCTCATAGCCAATGACAATGGAAGAAGTTCTCTCAGATCATGATAGTGAAGATGAGGTTGATGATGATATTGCTGACTTGGAAGATAGAAGGGTAAGATGTGACTGTGTGATAATCCTTTTCACTGTCCAAGTTTCCATGCAGAAACACTAGATCACATGCAGCCTGCTTGTCATGGGCTGTGGGCCAGGGCTGCCAGGCCCAGGCCCAGGCCCAGCCACATGAACAGTCCATGTGGGCACTGTAGCATGGACAGTATCCATGGATATTGTAGCAGTTAGGATTAGATTAGTTATTCCTTTAAAATAACAGATTAGATTAGAGTTAGTTAAAGAGATGAAATCTTGTAGGCTCTACAAATAGGGTGGTATTGAGCAGCAATTAATCAATCAATGAATAAAGAATTAGTTTAATCTCTTGTCACAATGTTCTTCTCCCCAACTTAAGTCTACCTCTGCCACCATGGTCCGGCTATCCTCTCGGCGGTGTTTATCCCATCGTAGATTGAAACCATGACACCGCTGCATTCACATGAGCCCAAATCAATCTCTTGTGCCTATTTAATTATTGTTGTTTTAACTTTGCTGAGTAAATACAGATGCTTGATGATTTTGTTGATGTTACAAAAGAGGAGAAGTGCATTATGCACATGTGGAATTCATTTATCCGGAAACAAAGGTCAGGCCTACTTTTTGGATTATGTTTTTTTCTGGCCAAATAAATGTTTGCAAGAATAAGAATCTTAAACTTGTTTGTTGTCTAGCAACTTTTAGAACATTCTGAAGTTGAAGGGTGTTGCTGGGCAGAAGGTTATCATAGGGGCCTTTCATGGCATATTTTGTTTTCTTAGTTTCATTATCTATGGTTCCTGGAAGGCTATTGCTTCCATGTTAAGTATTTGTTGACCAGTGCTAATAGTCAATTGTTAAGTTATCTGTGTGCATTTATTGTTTTATTGCCCTAGCTGTAGCCAAGTAGTGACTATTCATTCTTTGTTCTGAAGAGTAGATTAGAAAATGCTAATAGATTTTTGCTTGTTTAAACACTTGCCATGTATGTTTCTATTCTCTAACTGAAAATCTGGTTGCAGGATACTAGCTGATAGCCATATACCTTGGGCTTGTGAGGCATTCTCCAGGCATCATGGAGAACAACTTTTACAAAACTCTGCTTTACTATGGTAAGCAACCTTAAGTCTGTTTATTATACCTCCTTTTCCAATTTTGTTTTGTGCTGTCTTCAACAGCAATTGTTTTCAAGTGCACACGTATCCTCGGACCATTCTCATTCCACAATTTATTTGATTTGCAATTTCAACAGGGGATGGCGTCTTTTTATGATCAAACTCTGGAATCACAGTCTACTAGATGCCCGCACCATGGACACCTGCAACAAAATTCTTGACGACTTCAAGAAATGATGATTCCTAGAAAATATTGGCCAACTTGTGTACAATGCGTCGGTGCTGATCCTGATCATTTCAGTTTTCCTTTTTCTTAAAAAAAGAAAAAATATATCAAAAGCTTCCTCTGAAGCCTGAAAGACCCAAAATTTGAAACATAGGCTGAGGTTGTCATTGTTTTTATTAACAGGACTATTCCCAGTTTTATTCTTTAATTATACTAGAACTGCAGGGCCAGTGCCTACCAAAGAACTATCATGTTCTGGATGATATTCAGTTTCAGCAAAAAGCTGGATAGCTTGACTTTACATGGATTGTTGGCTGTTCAGTGTTGTGGAAAACATAATTCTGCAATCCTTTATTCACTGCCGATGAACTGCCTGTGTGATTGACAAAGTTGCATTAATAATTTGTCATGCGGTTAGTCTTAGGGGAGATTTGCTCTTATGATTCAAAGGTTCGTCGCTTTGCATTAAAGTTTAGAAACAATAATCCTTCGAAACTTGGAATTCATAGGAGGTAGTAAGATTTTTAAACCCCATGTTCAACCTCATGTGGAGACAATACGATGCAACATAAGAAAATGGTAGATTGTCTTTTAAATAAAGCTAAAAGTTTCAATTATAAATAGATAGAATATCTTACTCAAGAAGGTTAGATGGATTGTGATCTTAATTTTCCATGTATATAGGTTAAGAGACCCTCAAGGGCAATTGGCATCGTAGCATTAGTTCTATTAGACAAAAAATCCTAAGGGTTCGTTTGGTTTAGATTTTTGAACTAGTTTTTTGGCTCGGAAGTTAAAATCTGAACCAAATACTTTTGATCACCCATTTTTTCTAGAATCTACAGATTCTCGTAGTATAAATTTAAAAGCTGGTATAATCTAGATTTCACAGCTTTTTAGTTCAATTTTGAATAAATATTACCTATCATGCTATTAAAATATCAAAATATATCAGTTCATATAAAATTTAAAAAAGTGAAATTTTAGTAAAATATGTCATTTTAGTGTAATTTAAAAATATATAATTTTAATATAAACATTGCAAAAATTCATGATTAGAATGATTTATATGTAAAATTACATATTAATGATGTAAATAAACATCATGAACTACTAAAAATAAATTCACAACTATTCCAACCAAACAATTTCTCAGCTTTTCTAACAGCTCACAGCAGCTTTTCCACACCTCACAGCTCACCGCAGTTTTTCCAGAATCTACAGCTCAACCAATGCAAACATACCCCAAGTAAATAATCAACATTATGAATTTGCATTAATTGATTATATATTTAAGAAATAGTTAATGAAGAATATAGAATGCAATTAAAATAATCATTATGCAACGCTACATTCCACACGTGAAATTTGGCGATCCAATATCAACACGACACGTTCATAGCTGTTGATCCCATTAGTTATGGTTTGTTGGGTCAACTAGGATTTAATCCAAATCTCCAATCATAGAGATGAACATGGTGGTGGGTGTGTTGGAGTGCAAACATATGCTAATCACAATTAACTAGTCGTAATACACACATCACATTGCCCAAGTCAACACACCACAACAAGTGACTCAACTGCATGCAACAGCTCACTTGTTCTCTTCATCTCTTGAATTAAGAGAAGTTCTTCATAACTGTGTATGCTTTGCATGATCTCCAGAGTACTATGCACAGGTCAATGGATGGTAACTGATGGTGTCAGTTCTATAATCCGCTCCTATCCGTAGCTGTGCCTGATCCACATTTTTCTTACCGAGGGTGCGTTTGTTAGGGTTTCATCAGCTCCAGTTTCTTTGTCATGTGGGGTTGGAACCAAGCCAAACACTTTTCCAGAAGAGTAGATCCCGCTGAGAACACTCCAGACAAATGAACTAGAGTGGTAGAGCACTCTAACTTCGGTATGGATTTTAGGATCTTTAGCTCTACCAAACAGACCCTAAAAAAGAACAAAGGAACATCCTTGCACGGTGTTTTTTTCAGACTACAATCTATTGCATTTATCCATGGGGTTTGTGTGGAATGCAGAAATGGTTTCTTGGGATTAATACAGTGTTTTCAGAAGTATATTTGCAAACAGGGCCAAATTGTGCATTGACATTGATGTCATTTTCTTCTTTCTTGTTTGCAAAAGATAGGCTTCATTTCTCTGTCAAAGAAAAGTCATTGTCAAGCATATTCAGAAGCTGGTTGCAGTACAGTGTAAGATTTGTTCAGTTAGGTCATCAGAGAGAGCCTAACTGAACACTTCTTTCACTGATTAGGTAGCTAGTTAGTACAATTCAGCAGGACTGGTATCTTTCTATGAAACATCAAGCAAGAATTCAAGATACACAGGATGAGAAGAGAAATTAGGAACAGTTGCACAGTTCAGAAATAGAGCTTACTAAAACCACTTCATCAAATCTAAGCTGCAGAAGAAAAAAAAATCTCTACCTGAAGAGTTTCATCCAAATAAATCTCTCATCTTTATCTGTTTGCACAGAGAAAAATATAGAAGAGGTGGGTGCCATGTCTTACTACTAGTTAGCTAGCTAGCTAGCTAGTAGTACTACATGTTATCACTCAACCAAGAAAATTAGACTTTCTTATTGATGAGAATCTCTCTTATGAAGACCACCATAAAACTATAAATAAGATATGCCCAAACTAATCCCATCTACAGTACCATGTTCATAGCAACACTGAAGAGGGAGATTATTGAGAGATTTGGGAGAGTGAAGCAGTTGCTTACACTTACAACATCTCCACCACTACTAGCTGTATGGCTGCAATGCAACTTACAGGTAAGGCAACAGCAGTAGCTGGCTGTTTTTAATTAGTTTAACACAAGCTGTTTGACACAGTATCAAATGACATCACTCTCTATCATTAGCATGTTCGGTGTTGAGTGAGAATTTAATGATTCTTGCTATAATCAAAAGGGAATGTGGAAGAGTAGCCATGGAAGAAGCAGTTAGTTGCACTTAATTAACACTTGATCATGACTTGACCTAGAGTAGGATCACCATATGAGACTTCTATTCTGCCAGAATTCAAAATGATATCTTGATGTGAATAATGTGCAAAATTATTCAAGTTTCAATTGATGTGTTGCCAATGCTAGCTAGCTTATATGTAATGTGGAATAATGGTGTACATTTCGACTATTTATTCTTTGTAAGGCTAAGTAACTTCACGTGGAATTTAATTCAACCTTATTGTTAATTCCATTTCGGTACCGACCGTGAATACCATTTTGACGCTCAAACCGGTACATTATGTAGAATCAATAAGCTTGGTTTAATTTGTAGTATATGACAAAATGCAAAGTATATCAAAGAAACTTATAAAGCAAGTAAACGAAAAAAACTAAACTTGGAGTTGGAAGAAAAGGCAAAGGAAGAGGTCCTTTTTTATTTAAAAGACAACTCTCTTTTCTGGAGCTTTAAATCACTTCATGTTTCAACTATGACTTTCCACCTATACACTCTCTCCTAATCTTTGGTGAAAAAACTGTGTACTGAAATGCTGATTCTAGACAAACAGTGTGTTGACATGCTAATTAGATGATGAATCTGAACTTGTAACTTCACTCTAAGAATGTTAAAGGAACTCACTCAATCAGGAAGAATCATGCCTGCTGCAACAAGAAAAGGGCATGGCTGGTATGAAGGAAACCACTCAACTGATGTGTCTCCTTCTGCACTGTTAATTTGCTCACTTGCAAATTAAACAAACTTTGCTAGTAAGTAGTCATGAAATTAAAGATGGAAAGGGACTGGATGGCATATATACATAAGGATGTCCAACAGAATAGTTGTGTCATTGTGATTTTCATCTGTCAGTGACACATTGTCACTCAGCTGTTGGCTGATCATGACACATCTCCACATATATTACAAGAGAGGAGGGAGGGAACCAAAGAGAAAAGAATTAAACATTGAGTGGCACTGCACACTGCAGGAGAGGTATTTGTCAATTGTAGCTCCTCCATGGATGCCCTATATATATACTGTCATTCAGCTTCAATGATCCCTCATAACACCACAACATGCATACATATGCAAAACTAGCTTGTTTTGTAATGTGTTAGTGTTACCCCACATGGCCACACACACACACACACACACACACATATATATATATACGAATGAATGAACTATGTTATGTTAGATGTAACAATTTGTTTACATACCTTTGTGAACTGGTCAATAATTAACAAGCACATATGATTTTTTGAGGTAAACCGGTAGGAGAGACTCCTACTGAGGTTTAATATAACGAGCACACACATATATATATATATATATATATATATGTTACAATCATGTTTAAGAGGTATACATACATACTCAACTGTAAATGTTGTCATATCCAAATACAAGTATATTACCATGTATACAAACTACATGACTACCTCTTTAAAAAATACCAGTGTGTCAAAACAACTCAAAGGATGGAAATCCAAGATTTCACTCTAGTTTGCAAATTTCCACATGTCCGAAAATTATAAAGAAAAACAGCTAGCAAAGCCATGGTCCATGATCCACTAGCATATTGATTGCCAGCCATATACAAACATACATATACAACATATTATATATATTTATATATAGATATACATATACAACATATTATAGATATTTATATATAGATGCTGGTCTGGATGAAAATTTTACTCGTTTACCCATAGATAGAAACTCTAATAGAGTCGGGTTTGTTCCTCCTTTGATGTCTGCGAACATGTTCAAGAGCGCAAATTGCTACTCCATTATGGGTATACATGCACACATATATATAAAGTTTACTGTTAGATATACTCGCGATACTCATTTACCCGCGTATACGTGTATGATAGGGTTTGTTCTAACTCAAGTCTGCAACCCTAATCCTCAATGTATTTGCGTATATGTTGTGTCTCATTTTACATCTAGATCTATCTATATCTAAAATTCATAGGTAGATCCGTTTTCATCCCTACTCGCTGTTGACATCCAAATTTTTTTATTCCATTTCTTTTCCAGCAGATGCATCACCATCACCCTCACCATTCCATTCCTTCTCCTCAAGCCACCACTTCTCTTCTTGTAGCTGCTACACCTACAGCCTCCTCCTCCTCCTCCTCCTGCTGCTGCTGCTGCAGTGGCATCACCAACCTTCCTTCTCACTCGCGCACACTCCACCTCGTATTCGATCTCCTCCGCCGCCGCCGGCTTCTTGCGTTCTTGATTGGCGCGAGCGAGCGAGCCATGGGCGTCCAGGAGGAGGCCAAGCTCGCCGCCGCAGTTGTGAAGGGGAGGCGGAGCAAGAGGCAGCGCGCCGCGCACGCCGTGGTGGCGGTGGTGATCTCTGCTGCTGCGGTCGATCCGGCGGTGGAGTCGACGGAGTCGTCGTCGCTGTCGTTGTCGGGTGGCGCTGGCGCTGGCGCGGTGGTGGCCGAGGGGTCGTCGTCCACCACGTCGCCGTCCCGGGGCGAGGAGGCCGCGTCGGGGTGTGTGACTGAGGAGGAGGAGGACATGGCGCACTGCCTCATGCTGCTCGCGCGCGGTGGACACGGCGAGCGCGCGCGGGTTGGTGAAGAGGTTGTTGAGGCGACGGTGGCGGCGGCTGCGGCGGCGAAGGAGGCCAAGTTCCGGAGCCGGCGTCCAGCGGAGGGCGCCGCCGGGGAGTTCGTGTACGAGTGCAAGACTTGCAGCAAGTGCTTCCCGTCGTTCCAGGCGCTGGGCGGCCACCGCACCAGCCATAAGAAGCCGCGCCTGATCGCACCGGCGACGGAGCCGGCCGCTGCGGAGACACCCGCCGCCGCCGAGAAGCCGAAGCCATCGCCGCCGCGGCCAGCCGCGAAGCCGACCACCGATCCAACAGTGCTCGCGATCCCGGTGATACCAAAGCAAGAAGTGCTCGACACCACCGCCGCCGCCGCCATCACGAGCAGCTCAAAGCAGCCCCGGGTGCACGAGTGCTCCATATGCGGCGCCGAGTTCGCCTCCGGTCAGGCGCTCGGCGGCCACATGCGGCGGCACCGCCCGCTCCTCCCGGCGTCCGCGTCCGCGTCCGCGGTCGACGACACCGCGCCCAGGAAGGAGAAGAGCCTCCTCGAGTTGGATCTCAACATGCCGGCGCCCTGCGACGACGCCGCAGACACGTCCGCGACCGCGACATCACCCCCACCGGCGCCGACGCCGTCAACATTCACCTTCGCCGTCAACGAGAGGTCGCCGCTGCTCGTCCCGGCGGCCTTGATTGGCTGCCATTACTAGCAACACAAACAGAGAGTAATTAAACACAAATTCAATTCAATTATTAGATGCTCTGTTTCTCATTGCTCACACACACACACACACATACATACTCTCTACCTCTCTTGTGATCCAAATATTTTTCCTTTCTTCTTCTTTTGCCAATCTAATTCCATTTAAATTTGTTCAAACGATTGGGAATTCGGAAAGGGTGATGTGAATTACTGCTAAAGATTCGAACTTTGACCCTGTCCGTGTGTGATTAATCCCATTGATTCACTCATCCTATCGATCCACAGCTAACCCAGCAATCTCTCCCCTAACTATTTGGCCCGAATTTGTAGCCGATTTGATCGTGAAATTTAAATTCTTTCCAAGATTTGATCGAAATTCGGCTGCGTGATGCGTGATGAGTGAGCTGAGAAGATGAGTGCAAACGAGTGTAAAGTGGCAAGCAAGCAAGAGAGGGAAAGAGCTGGAAAAGGATGCATTGTGCTCACGTAAAGGGAGTGACCTCTCTCTCTCTCTCTCTCTCTCTCTCTCTCTCTCTCTCTCTCTCTCTCTCTCTCTCTCTCTTTCTCTCTCTAGGTGTGTGCTATTGCATCATCCCTCAAGTCTCTTTCTTGCTTTCTCTCTCTACATTGTTGTCATCTGTGCTAATTAATCTTGTTTTGGGGGAGGGAGTTAGCTGGGGTTTGGTTTGCTTAATTGTAATTAGCAAGTTGAGCATGGCTAACAACCCAACTCTTTTCAATACCTCTACATTAGTCTTAGGGCTAGTTTAAGGAGTTTTTGTCAACTGCGGTTGTTCTAGGAGAGTTTTCTGATTTTGCATTTAGATTATGAAGATTCTGGATTTAGATCATAAAACTAAATAACTGTAGAATATAAAGATGAATTAGGATCTAGAAACCGAAAACAACCGCCGCTTTTTTACGTACAATCTACGACTATATATGTTTCAACTTGAATCCGAAGCTGAAATAAATGATCAAAATTCTCGATCTAAATAGCGAGAATTGGTAGTTACATAATCTAGAAATAAACTAGGGGCCTGTTTGAGGGAGTTTATAGTAGCTGGATAGTCTAAGTATCTATCTGATGAGAATCTGGAGAAGTTGGTATTTTTGGCTTCTGGATTCTAGTTCATTTTCAGATTCTGTAGCTACCGATTCTCACAATCTAAGCCAAAATCTACACCGTTTATTTCGGCTTCAGATTCTAGAAGTACTGCAACTGCCAGAAGTTCTCTCAAACGGGCTTTAGAATTCAGAAACTAGAATACAACAGCTTCTTAAGATTCTCACTAGACATATACTTATACCAATTAGCTACTAATTAAGAATCTTCGGTAGGCACAAACACACAATAATTTGGTGCGATTAACACCAGTGGATTAGGGAATTCATCCAAATATATACACAATTCATCAAAAAAATCACAACACATTTGTGCATTTCATTTCCCCTGTTTTAAACATTCACAATTTAAGAACAATATGACTCATGCGAGTGCAGTGTTGTGCACTCTGATCTGTTGTCAAAATTTTCAGAGATTTTTTCAGGGCATTTTGTACACTTTAATTTTCCTACTTTCATTATTAGAAACTTGTGTGAGACAAGAAAGGGGGACAGCTAATTAATGAGTGTTTTGGGGGT
The DNA here is from genome assembly GCA_019279435.1 of Zizania palustris. Classification (NCBI taxonomy): domain Eukaryota; kingdom Viridiplantae; phylum Streptophyta; class Magnoliopsida; order Poales; family Poaceae; genus Zizania; species Zizania palustris. Next base: position 145,944 of record JAAALK010002060.1, read on the forward strand.
GATTAGTTGGGTGATTAGGAGTGTGGTTAGTGATGAAAGGGTGGCAATGCAGAGAATCCAGTGTGCTCCTGCGCTGGCACAGCTCTTCCCCTGTCTCTCTATGAGAGCCCCCCCAACTCCAACCACCCGGTTCCGATACCGATACCGATACTGATATCGATACTGGTTATATTCAGAAAGTCGATTGTCGTGATAATCGGTTCGGTTAGAATCAAAACTAATCTATTTAGTGATTATTGGATCGATTTATATAAACCGTGTTCTACGGTGAGATGGTCAAAAGATCGTGATAACTGATCAATTATCGTGGTGGTTTGTGGATATTGTATATCCATGCATGCTATGTGTTACTCCTCCACTACTCCTCTCTCCCAATCATATATGTAATATTAGTTGCAATGTCAAATATATTAAAAAGAGACATTGGGATTACAATAATAGAAGCCATGGGAATATAAGTATATATATATATATATATATATAAATGGACCTTTGTAATATATTTGCCAATGCAATTCTAGTACTAGTGATACATATATGTACAAATAAAGAAGAAGCTAAGAATATATACTCTAAAATAGTGATCCATTGGTTTGCTAGAAATTGTTTAATTTCATGGATTTGCTATATATAATTAATTCCGAGTGCGATAAAATGTAGCGGAAAATAAGTAGGCAAAAATGGCAAGTCGCGTTTTTGATTAATTAAGTTGATAGAAATGGTCATTGAAGAAAAGAAACTAATAATGGAGATTTGGTATACATCAACCTTCCACCTTCCCAACCACACACATACACCACATACATCCTCAAGCTAGCTTAGCTTGCTACCATATATATATGTGTGTGATGTGCCAATTGCCATGCTCTTCAACTGCATTCAATACTAATGAAACATGTGAACACATACACTTCGCTTTCTGAGTGATAGATCCATCTTCAAAGTTTTAATTAAGTAGGCATTCCTTTTCGTTAGCCAAAGATCTCCACGTGATATATAGTTCATGGCTAGACTTCATGGATTTCATGGTTACCAAGTGATGATCAAATTTTCTTTTTTTGCAAAATATACTTTTGGTAATCTCCATTGGTAGCTAAAAGTCCAATTCTATATCTATATTGTGAAACGCAATTATTACAAAATTTATAAATAAACTAAAATCCAGAAGCTAGAAAACATCAGCTACACTTCCTTAAATTCTTGATCATCGCCTAGATACTCACCCATTGCTTTTCATAATTTGAAGCTCCCTAAAACAGGCCCTAAACATAAGTCACCCTTTTTAGATTAGTTCTCTCTCTAAATATAAGTCGTTTTGGCGTTTGCTTCTTTTCTCTAAATGTTTAAATAAGAGTCAGATAATATGATACTAAACTTTTAGATATCCCTAGCTAGCTTAGCTAGCACACTGACACTACAAGAGATATATTCCGAGCGGAGTTGGATCCCCTTTAACTTCCGTCGGCCATAATCAAAAGCCGACAGAAGTTAATTTAGTCGACGAAAATTTCCTGTTTTCTTGTATCACAGTCGCAACAAAACAGAAGATGCATGCATGGAATATGAAATATCCCAACAGATCAACAGAAGATGCATCGAATGACTCAAAGTAAAGATTGATTTATCAGCTGTCATTAATTATGCAAGTGCATCTCTTGGAAGTAAATGTCAGGTGTTTGAGAGAGCATGGTTGCACATGCAGCTTAGTTTAATACTTTATCAGCTGGGTGTAAACTTCATCAACTGCCCTAGCTAAATCTCAGAAGCATACACATGCAATGCAAGCTAAGCTGCTGCATGCTAGCTAGATGGATACAATTCACCCACCCTAGTGGCATTATATATATATACTCTCTCTGAAACAGTTGAGCATCACTTCATTGTGACTAGTATTCTTCCATCTCTACTCTCTAGATTGTCAACAACCAGAAAAAATCAATATATACTAATTATCTTGCAGTTGAGCTAATTAGGGCATCACTACCAGGGCGGCTGTTGAAAACTTGGCATATACATGAAATCAGCTTTTAGGGTCTGTTTGTTTCAGCTTTTGACAGTTGTAGCTACTTCTAGAATCTGATGTGGAAACAAACGGTCTAGATTTTGGACCTAGATTGTAAGAATTAGTAGATATAGAATATAGAAATAAGCTAGAATCCAGAAACCAGAAAACATCAGTTACTCGAACTAGCTCACTACTAAGAAACTTTAGCTGCTAGAAGCTGAAACAAACGGACACTTAGCATCATGTCACTTGTGAGTATATGTTATACATATACGTATAAGATACTATGATATATATATATATATATATATATATATACCTAATGTGTATTTCTATACGCTCCTCAATTTGACCTTGTCTTGTTTATGCTAAATACAAAGAAGCAATTCATTCATGTTGCTTTCTTGCATGCTGAGCTAGCATGACCTAAGATTAATCCATCGGTTCCGTGCAACTTTCAGTAAGATATGTACTTATCTTGCAATGAGATAGAACTGGAGCTTTCATCTGAATATAATTAATTTGCAAGATTAGACTTATCTTCTAGCTAGCTCTTGCTAGTGTACATGCATGTCTGATGATCAATGGGGTGTTGTTGCAGAAGAAAAAGGCACACATGTTGGTTGTGTGCTGTAGTACTAACACTGGTGTGTGCTGCAGGTTGCTGATCAACCAAGTTGGATAATTAGCAGGGCCACCAACTAATTTAATTATGATTTAAGAAAGGAGAGGGAGGTGTGAGGTGAGGCAGTGAGAGCAGCAGCTAGCTAGCTGAGCATGAGCTGCATGCAGCAGTGGTAGTGGAGTGGAGTGCTTCACACTCTCAGCAAAGTGGACTTCACTTCCAGTGGCATTAAAGCAGCAGCAGCTAGCTAGCCACACTCTCCAGTAGTTAGAGGTCGTTGGAACCTACTGCCTTGTGGGGCCCACGACTAACTGCCCCCTCCACCATCAAAATGCTATGTACACACACTGTTACACCAGCTTGACCCAACTGGGCAGCCATGGCTTAGTTTGTGAGAGAGAGCTCATCAGAAAAAGGTTGCAGTACACATGCACTTTGTGGTGTGGCATTGAATATTTTAGGCATGTCTCTGTTATACCAAAAGGTTAGTGTAGCTAGACTTAAGCTCAAGTGGTTAGTGGCAGTACAATGTGATCAGCCTTGTTGACTCCTTGAAAAGACATTTTAATTAGTGGCACAATTGTTGTTAATTACAATTGCAGATAGGAGGATCAGGTATATATTGTTATTATGCTTTCAGTTTTTTTGTTGATCTGATAAGATTCAAGAATCATCTCGGTTTACAAGCTAGGTTGAATTACATATAGGCACCGCATTAAAAGAATTTTCTTTTCGACTTAAAGAAAGGTGTGAAGTTGTGTACAAAGATGACTATGTATTAAATTGTGCAATATAATACAATATATTTGTGCCCTAATGCATGTACAACTTTCGTTTGAAGGCGGCGACCGATTGATAGGCAAGATTTTGTAACGTTGAATGCAACCCATCCACCCAAAACAGCCCCGCCATGACAATATATTTCCATATTTTAAAGCACAAACGTTATGCAAAATTCACCGACAATTGAAACGACAACATTTACCACTATACAAAATTCACGACCGGCGATTGAAACCACGATAATATTAACGTCGCGCGAAATGACTAGAGGTGTGCCCCCTAGTTCATTTCTAGCAGGCCCTATCATTCCTTTTTGTTGTTCCTATCTTGATAAGGTCCGTTTACTTGGATCAAATTGTTGATTGGAAATGGATGGATGGCAATGGCAATTGCAAGTGGGCAGAAGAAAAGGCCATGAGCTCACAGGGTGCATGAGGCATTATGAGTTATGACAAGGCCGGCCACCTTGTGCCGTGCCATGGCAACCAAGTGATCCCCCTTATTAGCTGATGAAAGCTCTGCTTTGGAGTGCTGATAGCTTCACCTCTACCTTGATTATGTGAACATTCCACTGACAATTTATTTTTATCTATTTAAATGTGTACCTTGAAAAAGAATTTATTTTTAGCCGTTTTAATTTGTATCTTCTTATCTATACTACTTTAAAAAACTACTGGTGGTTAGTCTGCCACCAAAACTTTCTATAGTTTCGGTTTCGTTCGTCTCTATTTACATGATGTTCTTTTAATATTATAATTTTTCCTGTTATAACGCGTGTGAACTTAGCTAGTATATCTTAATTTATAAATCAACAAGTTTTATTTCTTCAATGTATTTTATATGTCTCTTACATATCATTTTACAATAATATTACTTTATTATTATTATGAATACTACTTTAAAAGAAACTAGTGGTAGTGAGTCTGTCGCCACCACGACTCTTTCTCACGGTAAATCAAAATCTTTCGGCTTCAGTTTCGTTCATCTCTATTTATATGATGTTCTTTTAATATTTTATTTTTTCCCGTTGCAACGTATGGACACTTAGCTAGTATATCTTAATTTATAAATCAACAAGTTTTATTTCTTCAATGTATTTTATATGTCTCTTACATATCATTTTACAATAATATTACTTTATTATTATTATGAATACTACTTTAAAAGAAACTAGTGGTAGTGAGGCTGTCGCCACCACGACTCTTTCTCACGGTAAATCAAAATCTTTCGGCTTCAGTTTCGTTCATCTCTATTTATATGATGTTCTTTTAATATTTTATTTTTTCCCGTTGCAACGTATGGACACTTAGCTAGTATATCTTAATTTATAAATCAACAAGTTTTAATTCTTCAATGTATTTTATATGTCTCTTACATATCATTTTACAATGTTATTTTTTATTAATAAGGAACACTTGTTGTTTTACTCTCATACTGATTTATTGATTTTATTTTAAACTTCAAGTTTTTTTGAAACATGGAACTGGTAGAATTTTTTTAAATAATATATTTTTTTAAAAAAATCAAATTTGTATGCCGATTTCAAAAAAATTATAAAACTAACAGGCGGCCGACTGGATGCCGACTACGCCATGTCAGCCGACTGGTCAGGTTTTGCCACGTCAGCATCAGTCGGCACTTCAAGTGTCGACTGGTGATGACATGGCGTAGTCGGCACCAGTCGACATTTGAAGTGCCGAACTGCATGTTACTTTTGCAATTTTTTGAACTTGCATACAAATTTGAAATTTTTTAAAAAATATTATTTCTTTTAAAAAAATCGAACTGGTAAGCTAGTAATAATCAATTGGTTGGTTTTGTATAAAAAACCATGTTATTATTAAGCATTTATTAACATGTCAGCTACCCCCAGGTATAAATTGTGTTTACATAGTTTTATTAACAATGTGGGCCCTTTCTGGTTGTCCAGGCCCAACCCAGCCCATTCACGGCCCACATAACATGTTCATCTCGCCAAGAACTCTGTTAATTTCTCGCCGGAGTCAACGCCTCGTCGGAGGTGGCTGGCCGCCGTCGTCCTGTCGCCGTCGCAAAATTAAAAGTACCAAAACTTTCTGTTCCATTGTTAATTAGTAGCAGATGAACACGATGCATGAGACGGGAGTTGTGCTTCATTGCTTTCCTCGCTTGTTTTTTCTTTCGTTTTTTTTTCCTTCTGGGTTCACGTGGTAGTGAAGTGAACTCTTGGATGAGATCATGGCAGGTAAAATTTTATGGATAAATTGGATGTGATGTGATCTCGATCGATTCTCGATCTAAGTAGATAGCATGGCTCGGGGTTTCAGATAGGAATCAGTTTGTGAAAACCACGTGTAGCTGGAGATTCAGCTGGCAGCTGGCTGGCTAGCTACCACATGTAGTAGTGGAGCTGTACTCTTGTACTCACTCTCACTCTCACTCTCACTCTCACTGTGTAGCTAGAGCTCGATCGGTGGAGAGGAGCAAGCTAGGTAGCCAGCAATGGCGGGAGAGCAGTGGGTGATGGACATCATATGGCATTCGATGGTGCTCGCCTTGAACGCGGTGGGGGATGTGTTGAGCAACTTCTCGACGGAGATCCTGCTCGGCACAAGCTTCGTGTTGCAGCTGGTGCTCGCACTGACCGCCGGGTTCCGGTGGCGCTGCGCGGCGTCCGGCGCGCTGCGGTACGTCATCTGGCTCTCCTACGTCGGGGCTGAGTTCGTGGCGACCACGGCGCTCGGCCACCTCTCCATCCGCGGCACCTCCGGCAAGCGCCGGCTCGTCGCGTTCTGGGCGCCCTTCTTCCTCCTGCACCTGGGCGGCCCCGACAGCATCACCGCCTTCGACCTCGAGGACACCCAGCTGTCTGGGCGCTACGTGATGGAGCTCATCCTGCGGGTCGTCGGAGCAGTCTACATCATGTACAAGTCCATTTCTGGCAGCTGGACCTTGATTCCGGCGGCCTGGCTGATGTTCTTCGTCGGCCTCGCCAAGTACGTGGAGAGGACGTTGGCGCTGCACCGCGCCAACCTGGAACACGTCCGGGGATCCATAGAGAAGAAGCACCAGCGCCGCCGCCACAGAAGCAGCTTGGAAGGTGACAGGGACAGCCGCCATCGACCACCACCCAAGCTCACATTCGACGGCCATGACGACGACGCCTCCCTTGTGATGAAGGCCCACTCACTGTTCCACATCTGCAAGAACTCCATCGTCGACTCGGCCGTGGACACGGAATCGGACACCGACCCCGCCGTTGCTCTGACCAAGGAGACCCTGTTCCAGCTCGACTGGAAGCAGCTGTGCAGGGTGATGGAGATGGAGCTCTCGCTCATGTACGACTTCCTCTACACCAAGGCCGACGTGATCCACACATGGCACGGCTACTGCATCCGCGCCATATCGCCGGCGGCCACCGCCGTCTCGCTGGTTCTGGTAGAGTTCAGCAACAAGAGCGGCCGCCACCAGCGATCGGACGTCGTCATTACCCGCGTCCTGCTGGTCGCCACCTTCGTCCTGGAGACGGCGTCGCTGCTCCGGGCTGTCGCCTCGACATGGACCGGCTTCTTGCTGCAAAAAAAGGTGCATCTCGGTTGGATTCGCCATGAAATCCTCTGCAAAAGCCGGTGGGATCGCTTCCATCGACTGCTCGCGTTCTTTGGCCGTCTCGTCAAGACGCAAGATCACCGGAGGTGGTCGGGCAAAATGGGGCAGCTCAACATGCTGCGGCTCATCACCCGCGAGCGACAGCGGTCGGGGCAAAATCCGAGCGACGACTCCATCGTGATCGACCCAGGTGTCAAGGAGCTGGTGTTCAAGAGCGTGAAGGATCATCTGCTTCAACTGAGGAAACGGATGAAGAGTGAGATGGCAATTTCGGGATCGGCGGCGCCGCGGCCGGAGAGGGGTCAGCAGGCGCTGAACAACCACAACTTGCGATCGGAGCTCCGGTGGAGCCTCGGCGACGACCTCCAGATTGGCATCCTCACATGGCACATCGGCACCGACATCTACCTCTTCCTCTCCGGCAAGGCCAAGGCCGAGGCCATGGAAAGCACCAAGGTATCACGCAAGGTGGACGCAATCAAGAAGATGTCCAACTACATGATTTACCTCCTCGCCAAGCATCCGGAGATGATACCTGGCCTGGTCACCCGCAAGCTGTTTGAACTGACCTGCGACGATTTGGCCCGGATTTGGTCCAAACATCGCCCACCACCAGCCGCCGACAATAACGACGTGGAGTCGTCGTCGTCGTCGTCTCCTTCTTCCTACTCCTCCCCGAGCTTCATGCTGCGCAACCGGTGGCGAATTTCTCCGAAATGTACATCATCAGGCCGAATCGGGGAGCCGGAGGAGCTTGCCAAGATGCTCAAAGATGATTGGGAAGGCTCCACCAACCTTATCAACTCGTACGATCTCTCCCGCGGAATTGAGCTCGCCGTGGCACTGCTCAAGCTGGATGAAACGAGGGTGTTCAACCTGGAAAAGCAGCAGGAGGCGAGCATTGTGGATGTGATCCTCCAGGTGTGGGTGGACATGCTGCTCTACTCGGGCTACCGGTGCAGCAAGGAGTCCCACGCCAAGCGGCTGAGCTATGGTGGCGAGTTGACCACCATCATGTGGCTCATGGCGGAGCACGTCGGGCTGTTCATCGTCGGCAAAACCGTCAAGGGAAGTGAAGAGAAGAACTGGAAGAGGAGGAGGACTGAAGCTAAGGGGATGATGTCCTACAACAATTACAAACCAACCTAAATTCTTTAATTTCCCGCCATCAATCGCCGATCGAAGCGGCTTTTTACATCAATTGGTTTTACAACTTATTTGTTTCCGGAGTGATATATTGCATATCAATTAATTTTATTTTCGATTTTTTTCACGACTAATTCATGGAGAAGACCCTTCATGACCCAGATATTATCTTAGACAATTCATTTTTATAAGTGGGTATTTATGATGCTAGATATATATTTTAAGAAGGTAAGATCTCAAAACAATCTTAACACTGATTATATTTAATTAAATAAATAGAATTTTAATTTAATTTGTAGTGACCTACTACACTTATAGGTGACGAAATGGACCGGATCTGATGGGCAGACTACGTCTTTAGTGCTAGTGCCAACACGACACTAGGTGTCGTGTACTGTCTAGGCCGACACATCAGCCCATGGTTCAGGACTAGCATGGCACGACTATTTGGGACAGCCTAACGGCAGCACGACTGCTCCCCTAACGGCAGCGCTGCTGCTCCTGCCCCTAGTCGTTCCATCTATTCTCTCCCATTCCCAACTGTCTAATCCATCGCTTGATCTAGTATAAAACCCACTGCACCACGTTGTGATCGAGTCCCCCAAAACCCTAGTTCATTTCCCCCACCCCTTGGTTCCCTTGCCTTTAGCGCCTCCACTTGAATACTTATGTCTCGCTCTCTGCAGATTTGCCTTCTCTAGATCTACGTGCTATCGTTAGCTGATCGTCAGCCCTCCTTGCCTCGTCATCATCCTCTCTTGTAGGTTTGATCCGCTTCCTTCCTATTCTCCTCCCCGACTCCACCATCCCCCCTCTATCTTTTGTGTCGTTAGTCAATCTAGTGTCTACGGGTTGTGGCTTGACACCTAAAGGTGGATTTTCCGTGGTGGTGCTCATATTCCTCTCTAGCGGCTATTGCGCCAGGTACCAACACGGCTACTCTTACTCTTACCCACTCCCGTGTTCCCTCCTCATCTCCATCTTGCGCACTGTTGATCGATTTGGTGGTGGCATGTCTAGTGTGGGTGTCATGGTTGTGGTCATTTCCACGGTGTCTTCGTCATCTCCGACAGCCATTGCAGAAGGTACTTGTGAACCGACTAACTGACACCTCCCCATTCTCTGGTCAGTGCGGTCCCCCACCCCAATCGTAGAATACGATTGGAACATGAAGAATGAAGCGAGAAAAAAAAGAAAATATAAGATCACCTACTATCTTTTAGGATACAATAGATCATCATATTTAAATCCCAACCATTAAATTTCATAGAATAAACTGTTTACATTAATTTCAGGATACCATAAAATTTTTCTTTTATAAACCATCTGATCACAAATGATCTATCATTATTGATATATCACGCATTGCTACTTCATGCCTGCCAACGATTTTTTAAATACTATTTTTTAAAAAAAACAAATTTGTATGTCCGTTTGAAAAATTTGCAAAAGTAGCATGCGGTCGGTACTTGAAGTACCGACTGGATGCCACATTAGCTCCAGTCGGCACTTCAAGTGCCGATTGGAGTTGACATGACAGAATCTGATAGGAGTCAGCATCCAGTCGATACTTGAAGTGCCTACTGAAGCTGACGTGGCCCTAGTAGGCATTCGACACTTCAAGTATCGATCGCATGCTACTTCTGCAATTTTTTGAAACTGGTATACATATTTGAATTTTTTTAAAAAAAATATTTAAAAAAATCCCCGCCAACTAACCTAACTAATCACACATTGCTAATTAACTCATGCATGCCCGCCAAATGACCTAACTACGGATGTCAGTCGCATCCGCTTTGCTTGAAGTATTAAGATTAAGTTCACACGTAAGACAAACACAGAGGAATTGATTCCAATCTCTCGACGCGACGACACATGAACCAGATATAATAGTCATCAGACTAATTGTTTCCTCAATGCACTTCAAAAGGTGCCTGTCAATTGCCATACTTTAAACAGAAGGTTCCTCTCTAGTGTCATTAGTTAAACATTAGCAAGATCTCTTACTCACCATTCTATCAATCTTTGTTGGTTACAAAGAGTATAGTTATATGGAGCTGGATGTGGAGTGGCTAGCTAGCTATGTAACGACCGTGAGTTCGGGCATGTTTGTTTCGGCTTCTAACAACTAGAGATTCTCAGTAGCTAGCTAGTCTGAGTAGCCGGTGTTTTCCAACTTCTAGATTCTAGTTTAATTCTAGATTCTGCAACCACTGATTCTCACGTTTCAGCTTCTAGTAACTAGCTAGAGATTCTTAGTAGCTAGCTAATCTAAGTAGCTGATGTTTTTTAGCTTTTAGATTCTAGTTCAATTTCAGATTCTACAGCTACTGATTCTCACAATCTGAATTTGGACCGTTTGTTTCCGCATCAGATTTTAGAAGTAGTTGCAGCTGTCAGAAGCTGAAACAAACAAGCCATTTGTTCGTCCGATTAAGCTCTGCATCCAGTTTTATCATGAAATTAAAGTACTGTTAATTGATCACAAAAAACATCAGGACATATATATATATATATATATTATATCGTTGTTCTTGTTGCGTTGACATTTCACCAATCGAGTTCATGCTTGTAGTCGAGCTGTACTAGCTCTCACAGTCTCACTGCACTGTGTAGCTAGAGCTAGCTCGATCGGTGGAGAGGAGCAAGCTAGGTAGCCAACAATGGCGGGAGAGCAGTGGGTGATGGACATCATATGGCATTCGATGGTACTCGGCTTGAACGCTGTGGGAGATGTCTTGAGAAACTGCTGGATGGAGATAATGCTCGGGGCAAGCTTCGTGTTGCAGCTGGTGCTCGCCGTGACGGCCGGGTTCCGGTGGCGCCGCACGGCCTACGGCGAGGTGCGACTGCGGCAGGTCATCTGGTTCTGCTATGTTGGCGCCGAGTTCGTGGCGACCACCGCGCTCGGCAACTTCTCCGTCAGGGGCACCTCCGGGACGCGGCAGCTCGCCGCGTTCTGGGCGCCCTTCTTCCTCCTGCACCTGGGCGGCCCCGACAGCATCACTGCCTTGGAGCTCGAGGACACCCAGCTCTCGGCGCGCTACGTGATGGACTTCATCCTGCGGGTCGTCCTAGCGGTCTACATCATGTACAAGGCCATCTCCGGCAGCTGGGCCTTGATTCTGGCGGCCTGGCTGATGTTCCTCGTCGGCGTCGCCAAGTACGTGGAGAGGACGTTGGCGCTCCACCGCGCTAACTTGGACAACGTCCGGAGATCCATAGAGAGGAAGCAGCAGCGGCGCCGCCGAAGAAGCAGCTTGGAAGGTGACAGGGACAGCCGCCGTAGTCCGCCACCCAAGCTCATATTCCACGGGGATGACGACGACACCTCACTTTTGATGAAGGCACACGCGCTGTTCCACATCTGCAAGAACTCCATCGTCGAGTCGGCGGTGGAGACGGAATCGGAAACCGACGCCGCCGTTGCTCACACCAAGGAGACCCTGTTCCAGCTCGACTGGAATCAGCTGTGCAGGGTGATGGAGATGGAGCTCTCCCTCATGTACGACTTCCTCTACACCAAGGCCTACGTGATCCACACATGGCACGGCTACTGCATCCGCTTCATATCGCCGGCGGCCACCGCCGTCTCGCTGGTTCTGGTAGAGCTCAGCAACAAGAGCGGCCGCCACCGGCGATCGGACGTCATCATTACCCGCGTCCTGCTGGTCGCCACCTTCGTCCTGGAGACGGCGTCGCTTCTCAGGGCCCTCGGCTCGACATGGACCGGCTTCTTGCTGCAAAACACGGTGCATCTCGGTTGGATTCGCCATGAAATCCTCTGCGAAAGCCGATGGGATCGATTCCATGGACTGCTCGCGTTCTTTGGCCGTCTCGTCAACACGCAAGCTCACCGGAAGTGGTCGGGCAAAATGGGGCAGCTCAACATGTTGCAGCTCACCACAAGCGAGCGAGATCGGTCGGGGCAAGATGGAAGCGAGTGCTCCATCGTGATCGACCAAGGTGTCAAGGAGCTGGTGTTCACCTGTGTGAAGAAGCAATTGCTTGATCTGAGGGAACGGATGAAGAAGGAGATGGCAATTTCGGGATCGGCGGCGCCGCGGCCGGAGAGGGGTCAGCAGGCGCTGAACAACCACAACTTGCGATCGGAGCTCCGGTGGAGCCTCGGCGACGACCTCCAGATGGGCATCCTCACATGGCACATCGGCACCGACATCTACCTCTTCATCTCCGACAAGGCGAAGGCCGAGGCCATGGAAAGCACCAAGGTAGCACGGAAGGTGGAGGCAATCAAGAACATGTCCAACTACATGATTTACCTCCTCGCCGAGCATCCGGAGATGATACCTGGCCTGGTCACCCGCAAGCTGTTTGAACTGAGCTGCGATGATTTGGCCCGGATTTGGTCTAAACATCACCCACCACCAGCTGCTGCCATTAACGACGTGGAGTCGTTGTCATCTCCTTCTTCCTCCTCCTCCCCGAGCTGCTGCACGAGATTCTTCATGCTTCCCAACCGGTGGCGAATTTCTCCAAAATGTACAAACCGAATCAGGGAGCAGGAGGAGCTTGCCAAGATGCTCAAAGATGATTGGGAAGGCTCCAACCTTATCAACTCATACGATCTCTCCCGCGGAATTGAGCTCGCCGTGGGGCTGCTCAATCTGGAAACGAAGCGGGAGAAGACCATGTTGGATGCGATCCTCGAGGTGTGGGTGGACATGCTGCTCTACTCGGGCTACCGGTGCAGCAAGGAGTCCCATGCCAGGCGGCTGAGCTATGGTGGCGAGTTGACCACCATCATGTGGCTCATGGCAGAACACGTCGGCCTGTTCATCGCCGGCAAACCCGTCAAGCCGGGAATTGCTGAAAAGGTTAGCTGGAGGAGGAGGAGGGATGCAGATAAGGGGATGGCCTACAACAATTACAATCCAAGCTAACTTCTTTCCCGCCATCAATTGCCCAAGTGACTTTTTAATTACATCAATCGGTCTTACAACTTGTTTGTTTGCAGAGTGATATATTGCATATTAAATAATCCATCTTTGCAATTTCTTCATGACTAATGGAGGAGGAATGGACGGATTTTTTTTAATTAATATTTTTTCAAATAAAATTTTAAATTTATATGATAGTTTGAGAAAATTATAAAAATAGATACCAGTCGTCACTTGATTGGCTGACTGGTGTCACGTGGCACTTAGTCGACACTTTGTCGACCGATTGGTGCCACGTCAGTGTCAGTCAGCCGACAAAGTACCGACTAAGTACCACGTTGCCTTCCTTCGACGTGCAACATACTCTTTCTGCTGACTAGCGCCGCGTCAGCACTAGTCGGCCGTTGAACGGTCGACTCATGCTGACGTGGCAGCACTTCATTAGCCAACTGGAGCCATGTCAGCCGGAGTCGGCCTTTGAACGACCGACTGGCACTGGCATGACACCAATCGGCGGAAAGAGCTGTCGACACGGCCTAGTCGGCACTTGGTCAGCCTACTAGTGCTGACGTGGTACCAGTCGGGTGACCAAGTGCCGACTAGGCTCCACGTGGCACCAGTTTGCCGACCGGTACCTGTTTTTGCAATTTTCTCAAATTTCCATACAAATTTGAAATTTTATTTTTAAAAATATTATTTCAAAAAAAATCGAATGAACGTGCCATCGTGATCGCCCAATTATAATTTTCCATTAAACTTCTATGTGTCTCATTATATACTCTTATCAGCAAACATACATGATGGGTCATAAATTAAGATATATCGTAGATGTGTGATCATCTGTGACGGAACATCCTCTCAATCCAAGATATTATCTTAGACAAATCATTCTATAAACCATCTGATCACAAGAACTTATTGCAGATCAGATGATCTATCTCATTGATGACCTAATCTTATGGGTGCCCAATACTCCAATTACGCTCACATATTTGGAAAAAAAATTGCGTGCATACCGGATGCGAACCGCAGGATCGGAGGCGGAACGTGGGTGCAGAATCGCATCGGCTCGCCCGCACGACTTCGGCATTGAAGAACAGGTCGCGCGGCTCGATCTCTCAGCGCTCGTCCCGTCTTAGGCTGCTGCTTTCCTGCCGATCGAGATCTTGGATGGGGCGTGGCGGCGTGGATCGACGATGGGAGTAGGTGCTGCCACCTGCGGGATGCCGGATGGCCGCCGGATGGAGGACTGCGCCGGTGCTGGAGGGGCGGCGACGCCGTGGTGGCGTGGATCGGCGACGGGGAATGGCGGATAGGATGGGATCGGCGACGACGGCCTGGCTGGGATGCCGGATGGCCAGAGCCCAGACGGTGAATGGGCGAATGGCTGCTAGGCCTGCGAGTGGTTCACACTTGGGGATACGACGGCCTGATGGATGGTTTTTTAAAATCAATATTTTTAATAAAACAAATTTTAAATCTGTTAGCTGAATTCAAAAACGTCGGTATTTAACTGACCGAATGTGGTCACATCAACCTCGTTCAACACTTCTAACATCCGTATTTAAATTAACCGCAAAACCTGAGATTTTCAAAAATTCAAAACGAAATTTAAATTCAAAACTTTCTAAGGCAGAAAGGTTTTTGCAATCTAAAACACTGAGAAAAATTTCGAATTTTAAAGTTTTTATAATTTTGTAAGACTCCTCACACCTTGAAGTATTTTACAAAATTATTTCATAATTTTCGGAATTCAAATTCGTATTTTAAATCTCAAAACCAATTTCCTGATTTATTTTTATTCGTAAAAACATTTAAAAGCCTTAGTGGGCCGCAACCCCCTTTTCTCTCTGGCCGGCCCAATCCAGCCCATCTCTGCGCCCTCTCTCTCTGGCCTGTGGGGCCACCTTGTCGGCGCCGTGCGCCGTGCGCCAGGCCTCCCCTCTCTCTCTGGCGCTCGAGCCCCGCTTGCCAGCCCGCCTTCACTCACTGCCGCGCGGGCCCCACCTGTCAGCCACCCCTTCGCCCTAACAGCCCCTCCTTCTTCTCCGCGCGCCCTCCGCCGCCCGTAGCTATCCTCCGCCTTTGCCGGCGCCGCCGCGCGCAATTCGGGCCCCCCCAACCACCGCCCTCGGCCTCTATAAATCAGCCCGCACCCGAAGCCCTATTCATTCGCCGCAGTCCGCCCCGCTCTCGCCGGAATTCCTCTCCGCGCATAGCGCCGCCGCCTCCTCTACTTTCATGTCCAGCCGCCGCTCGCCGCCGCTAGCCACCGCCTCCGCCCTCGCCGCCGGCCCCTTCGGGTTCCCCGACGTGAGGCCTACCCTGGCATCGCCTCGGATTGGCTTCCCCGTCGCCGGATCGCCGTCGCCCTCTCCAACCCGAGGAGCTCGCCGCTTCTTCTTGTCGCCGGCCGCCGTCAAGCCCTTGCCGCCGCACACTTAGGTATCCTCGGATTCCCCTTCTCCTCCTCATTCCATTTTTGCGCTTAGATGCGAGTTCCGTCGATCGCCGTCGTCGTGCATCGCTCACCGCCGTCCGGCCGGCGCCGGGGACGAAGCCCCTGGCTCCCCCGTGCCGCGCGCGTGCCGGACGCGACCGCAGCCGTTGGATCTGGCATAGACGGCCAGGATTAGATCCTGGAGCCGAGGGCCTGGATTGCTTTGACTCCTGTTGACCGGTATCGGTCAATCCTGGCCCTCAATTCTCATTAACTCGCCCCGCCTCGCTCCCGGCCGCTCGATCGTGATCAGACGGCCCAGGTTGGCCCGGTCTACGTGAATAGTGCGCTGGAGCGTGGTGGTCTCGGTCCACCGTGGACCGGGGCATTTTTATTTTCAGAAATTGATTTCTAAAATTCCAGAAAACCCTTTAAACTTCAAAAATTCATAGTAAATTCATTTTAACTCGGATTTTGCTCATTCAAATTTTAGAAAATCCAGAACATTATGCTCTTTAATTTCATGCCATTAAATTTTACTGTTCATGCTTTTTTTATACTGTTTTACTTTGTTTTCCTCGGTTTGCGTGTCTAGTCGACGTCGAGGCTATCGAGGAGTCATCTTTTCCTGCTGCAGATCCGTACTAGTATTACGAGGATCCAGGCAAGTCACAGATTCATTTCCGTGGAAATAGTTGATCATGTTGAACCCATTTTTATTATTAATTATTGCTAAAACCCATAGGCTAATAAATGTATTAGTTTACACTTTTAATTATTTAGTTAAAGTTTAGTTTAAACCATGTTGTGCAAACTTAAGCCATGCTTTGTATTCCATTCTCCTTGTCACCTTATAAAATTTATTAGTTAGTTTAAACCCTGTTGTGCAAACCTCCGAACCCCCTTCGGAGGTACCCCTTCGAATCAGAGGTTAAAAGCCTGTCAATCACTCATCACAAACACCGAAACCAACCCTTGGTTTCTCATGCTCTAAAGTAGAGGCACACTTGCTAGCGTTAAAATTAATATTTATTACTAGACAGGTGGATCGTCTCTATATCTTTGTTATATCTCGTCTCATTGTGATTCTGAGTTGTGTTACTTGAAATCTTGGAGAATGGTGTTGCATTGAGCATGGTGGGTTCCGGGTGCAAGCTCGGACATTGGTTAGTCGCACCCGGGGCACTATAAGGACCGGTCTGCGGGATCTGTTGCGAAGCATAACAGTACTGACCACAAGTCTAATGGGTAAGGCCTAATCCGAAGTATGGGTCGATTCAGCTTGATGCACCGAGCGGAGGGGACAAGTTCACTTAACCGGGAGTGCCAGGTGGTGGCTTGGTTCGACGAGGCACGAAAGGGGGTCTACGTCTGCCAATCGGGGTCTACCCATGATTTTCGGGTGAGATCTCAGTGGAGCGTGGGCGAAACCTGGTGTGGTTGTCCTCTTGCTGAGTCAATTCATATGATGAGTTTTGGCATGAACTTGGTCAGGGTATCGTGGTGGTATCCTGGTGCACACCGGGTTTGTGCCTTGTGGGTAAAGTAGTACACCTCTGATCAGAGTATAAACTTTTTGAAAAGCCGTGCCCACGGTCACGGGCGGCCTAGTGTTGTTCTCCGCAGTTAGCATTTATTTTCTGCATTTGTATGTGAAAGAATTTGAACATTGGAATGGTTGAAAGAGCGAGTTGGCACAGGTGTGCAACTCGAGGTAGTGGGAAGTTATTGCTCATATTTACTTCAGCATTTTATATTCATAATTTAATTTTGCTCACTAAAGCTTAAACAACACTAAACATGCTCATTTATGCAAACAAGCCTAGAATATGCCCCTTTGTTATTCAGCCTTCATTATATGCATATCTGTGGCTTGTTGAGTACCTTTGTACTCATCCCCGTTGATTACTTTTTTTAGATGCTGTTTATCAAGAGGATGAAGTCCAAGAGTAGTGACCCAGTCGAGGTGTCGGATTTTGGGATCGAGATGTTCTTCAGGCGCTTTTGTTTCGCTTCCGCATTTAATTGAGTTTGTAATAAGTGTAGCCCATGAGCTACGTACTATGTTTTTTTAAAAAAAATCGTTATGCGTCGTCGGTTTATGAACATCTTGTTATTTGGATATTTTGAGTATTAATAAAGGTTCGAGTTCTCTTTTGAATTCGGGTGTGACATCCCTCTATCCAGCATATTGAAAGAATATTCCTTTCGGTGGCCATCTCATCCACTCTCGCCCTCCAACCAAACAGCTGTCTGGATAGGATGACCCTATCCCATCTAGGGATATCTATCAAACCAAACGCACCCTAGTAGGCTGAACCTCTCTATGGCTCGACAAGGCTGCTGCACCAGATGTGATTGCAACCATCTAATCATGAATGCACACAACCCAGCAAAAAAACTTTTTTAAGACAACAGAATATTTGCTGATATATTAGAGAGAAAAAGAAAGTAGCAATAACATGGAACCCTCGTGGAATTCCAATCACCACAACAAGAACCGAAAAACTAGGACAAGACAAGACACCGAAGGTTGGTAGCAAACGCTAACATCTTGAACTATTACTAGGCTGAAAATTTGGCCCGTTGTAGCAGACGCACCTCGGAAGATACTGGTTCCAAATGGCATACACAAAAACAAAAACGTCGTTGAGGGTGTGAGAAGGTGTTAGTAATCACCCCAAGCGAGAAGCAATGGAACTGACATAAGTAAACGTTGCAAATGCCGGAGCAACGTATCAAATCAAGATAAGCTGCCATAACTCCTTTGCGAAGTAACAGTTGCAGATGAGGTGTATAGCAGATTCGTCTTCTTGGTCGCAAAAGAAACAACATTAATTTTCAACAATATATATATATATATATATATGCTATCCTACATCACATGTAGAATAACTATTATACTAAGAAATCTACTACTAAAAGTAGTACTTTTGTAGTCCGTGTAGAATAGTGCTCTTGTGTGTATATATATATACAAATGCTATCCTACACCATGGGTGTAGAATAACTATTCTACCGAGAAATCTACTACTGAGAAAAAAGTAGTACTCAATTCCTATTCTACTGAGAAAATCAACTACTGAAAGTAGTCGGTGTAGAATAGTTATTCTACACACGTGATGTAGAATAGCGTTCTCGTTATATATATATATATATATAGAGAGAGAGAGAGAGAGTGAAATTTCCATGAGCTCATTTTGTGAAGCTGACTTGTCGGTGAGTACCAAGAACTAACCCAGCTAGCCTGAAATAGCAAAAAAACTTCCTTCCATAACCTAGCAAGCACTTCTACTTGTAGCAGCAAACAGCTACAACTGATGATCTATTAGGTCGAAGGGGGAATGTCTGAGGACCGCGCGCCATGATTGCATCCACAGTGGCGCGTCGCAAATGCAGGAGGCAGGCAGACATCCACACATTAGTGACCATACTGACCAACCACCATGAAAATGGTGTGTCACCCTACTCACTAGTCACTCCACTATCGCGTCGGCGGCGTCGCAATAAAGCCATGGTTGTAGTCGAGCTGTACTCTCTCTCAGTCTATAGCTAGCTAGAGCTCGATCGTCAGCTCGATCGGTGGAGCGGAGCGAGGTAGCCAACAATGGCGGGAGACCAGTGGGTGATGGACATCATCTGGAATTCGATGGGACTCGGCTTCAACGCTCTGGTCGATGTCTGGAATAACTGGTCGATGGAGATCCTGCTCGGCACCAGCTTCGTGTTTCAGCTGGTGCTCGCCCTGACCGCCGGGTTCCGGTGGCGCGGCGCGGCCTCCGGCGCGGTGCGGAAAGTCATCTGGTTCTGCTATGTCGGCGCCGATTACGTGGCGACCACCGCGCTCGGCAAATTCTCCGTCAGCGAGACCGCTGGCAAGCGCCAGCTCGTCGCGTTCTGGGCGCCCTTCTTCCTCCTGCACCTGGGCGGCCCCGACAGCATCACTGCCTTAGAGCTCGAGGACAACCAACTGTCGGCGCGTTACGTGCTGGAGTTCATCCTGCGGGTCGTCGGTGCAGCCTACATCGTCATCAAGTCCATCTCCGGCTGGCATGGCCTTGATTCTGGCGGCCTGGCTGATGTTCCTCGTCGGCGTCGCCAAGTACGTGGAGAGAACGTTGGCGCTCCACCGCGCCAACTTGGCCAACATCCGGAGATCCAAAAATATGAAGGAGCGGCGGCGCCGCCGAAGAAGCACCTTGGAAGGTGACAGGGACAGCCGCCGCCCTCCACCACCAAAGCTCACATTCGACAAGAATGACGACGACGCCTCCCTTGTGATGAAGGCCCACGCACTGTTCCACATCTGCAAGAACTCCATCGTCGACTCGGCCGTGGACACGGAATCGGACACCGACCCCGCCGTTGCTCACACCAAGGAGACCCTGTTCTCGCTCGATTGGAAGCAGCTGTGCAGGGTGATGGAGATGGAGCTCTCCCTCATGTACGACTTCCTCTACACCAAGGCCTACGTGATCCACACATGGCGCGGCTACTGCATCCGCTTCATATCGCCGGTGGCCACCACCGTCTCTCTGGTGCTGGTAGAGCTCAGCAACAAGAGCGGCCGCCACCAGCGATCGGACGTCATCATTACCCGCGTCCTTCTGGTCGCCACCTTTGTCCTGGAGACGGCGTCGCTGGTCAGGGCTCTCGGCTCGACATGGACCAATTTCTTTCTGCAAAAAAACAAGGCGCAACTCGATTGGATTTGTCACGAGATCATCTGCAAAAGACGGTGGCATCAATTGCATCGACTGCTCGCGTTCTTTGGCCGTCTCGTGAAGACGCAAGATCACCGGAGGTGGTCGGGCAAAATGGGGCAGCTCAACATGATGCAGCTCACCATCAGCGAGCGACTGTGGTCGGGGCAAGATCCGAGCAAGTACTACATCGTGATGGACCAAGGTGTCAAGGAACTGGTGTTCAACCTTGTGAAGGTTTATTTGGGGCAACTGAGAAAAAAGATGAAGGAAGAGGCAAGTACTAAGTCGGGGCCGCGGCCGGATAGGGGTCAGCAGGCGCTGGAAAATTACAAGTTGAAAGACGACCTCCGGTGGAGCCTCAGCCACGAGCTCCAGAATGCCATCATCAGATGGCACATCGGCACCGACATCTACCTCTCCATCTCCGACAAGGCCAAGGCCGAGGAAAGCACCAAGGTGGAGGCAATCAAGGCTATGTCCAACTACATGATTTACCTCCTCGCCATGCATCCGGAGATGCTACCTGGCCTGGTCACCCGCAAGCTGTTTGAACTGAGCTGCGTTGATTTGGCCCAGATTTGGTCCAAACGTCACCCACCACCAGCTGCTGCCAATGACGACGTAGAGTCGTCATCTCCTTCTTCGTCCTCCCTGAGCTCCTGCTTGAAATTCTTCATGCCGCGCATCCATTGGTGGCGAACTTCTCCAAAATGTACACACCGAATAATCAGGGAGCGGGAGGAGCTTGCCAAGATGCTCATCGATGGTTGGGAAGAAGGCTCCAACAACAGTAACCGCCCATATGATCTCTCTCGCGGAATTGAGCTCGCCAAGGATCTGCTCGTCCTGGAAACAAAAGAAAGATGGCGGACGGAGAGCATTGTGCCTGTGATCCTCGAGGTGTGGGTGGAAATGCTGATCTACTCGGGCTACCGGTGCAGCAAGGAGTCCCATGCCAGGCGGCTGAGCTACGGTGGCGAGTTGACTACCATCTTGTGGCTCATGGCAGAACACATCGGCCTGTTCATCGCCGGCAAACCTAAGCGGGGGAAGTGAAAAGAAAAGCAATAAGAGTACGGGTAAAGATAAGGAAGATAGCGTCTGGCCGCCGAGCCTGTCAGAGATATTAAGGGATCAATTCCCGTCATCAATTGCCGAAGTGGGTTTTTACTTCGATCCATCGGTTTCACATGAAATCTACCCTATCTATCCTAATATGTAAAGAGTTTAGGTTTTTTTCATCTGGGTCGTCCATCTCTCGTCTGTTATTATTGAAAGTATCTGAACCGTTCATCCTCATTTATTTTTTTCTTAGGGAAACATTCTCTCATGCGCTGTCTCATTACTGCATTTGCCTTGCATGAGTAATCACGATTATTATCTATTTGGCTTATCTGTCATTTATTTGGTTCACCTGCCATCTATTTGGTAACCTGCCATCCTATTTCCATTTTTTATTTGTCCTTCTCTTTCTCTCTCACCCACCTCGCGCAACGCATGAAGGCTTCGGGCGGCAGAGCTCCGGGCGGCTCGTCTCCGGGGGCTCCGGGCGGCTGGGGCTCATGTTGTCCAACGAGGCCGCGCCCAACGCATTGCGCGGCGAGCTGCAGCTGGCGCTCGACACTTAGGCACACTTCAGTGAGAAAGAGGAGGAGGTGGGTATGTCAACGTCGACCGAGTGTCTCGGGGCGCCAAGGTGCAAGGGGTGCGGTGAGGCCGCGGCTGTGGCTGTCCTACTGCGGGTGCGCCAATAATGGCAGCATCCGCGTCAACTTTTCGTGGTGGATGCCTGAGAAACCATGTTGAAGAATATGGTTTTGATATTCCAGATGTGATGAGTGATTGTCAACGGAAGTCAAAGGAAAGGAGAGATGAAGACCTGCCGAGTCTGAGGCGCATGTGACTCAGGTACACGGGCAGTGAGCGACGGCCGGGCAGAGGAGCTGTGGAGTCGGGCTGGCCCAATCCGGGTACATGGCTAGGAGCGGCAGATGATCCACTGGTCTGTTGATTGGGTTTGACTCAGGTACACGGGCGGCGAGCGATTGCCGGGCTGAGGAAGCTGCGGGGTCGGGTCGGCCCAATCCGGGTACCCGGTGCGAAGACGGTGGACGCTTTGTCAGTTTCGGCGTAAAACTGACAATCTATCATTAATTCGTTTTTAGGATATTAATATTTAGTTTTTAAGTTTAGAATATTTTTATTAGAGTCAGTTTATTTTACCTGAAGGTAAAGTAGTCTTTTCATGTATTAGAATTTGCCTATAAATAAGCCCCTATCCCCTTGGGGATAGTTGACGGTTTTTTAATAGATCAATCTACTATCCGTTCGTCACCACAAATTTTTCTAAACCTCACGGCGACTTTTGCGAGCAGCGGCGGAAGTCATTTCTTCAGTTTGCGTGCCCCACGGGAAATTTTCTTCACGGCGGCCAGGGCTTGTTTTTTTTGATGGTAATTTTGAATCTCCTGTTGTTTGGTTAGTTTTAATCTACTATTTTTTAGTAGATCGTTTTTAGAGATAATCATCCATTAATTAATTAGCAAAAAAAATTGTTTAGAAATTTCGTGGAAATTTAATCTGCCTAAATATTTTTAGTACTCGTATATTTTTATTTTAATATTATTTAATCAGTTCGTATAAACTGAAAATATATTGATAGGTGCAGTAATAGTTTTATTCTAGATTTACTTAAAATATTTTAGTTTTATTTCTATATTAATTTGTGGATGTTACATGTTTTTATTTATTTAATTAGTAATTTTTTTAGACTGAAAATTAAATATTTCGTGATTTATCTAGGTGTTCTTATTTACTACAGTAGTTTTATTTAATTCATTTGTGATATCATTTTAATTAGGACACCGGTCATTTTTAGGATAAATAACTTTTAGTTCCTGCAATTTGCTTTGATAATATTATTTGTCTGGTTAAGTTGGTTTGGGTGTTGGGATTAGATCACAGTTTAGCAAGAAATTTTTAGGCGCCCATTCACCCCCCTCTGGTCGCTATTTTCGGTCCTACAATGTCGGGCAAGGAAAGGATTACTATTACATTAGATTTTTTTGCTCATTTTCTTTCTTTTGTATGAAACTTTTAGCTGAGATCAGTATAATATGTGATATGGTCTAATGATGTGGATATGAGCGAATGAGTTTCTTTTTTGTGTTGAATCAATTGATCAACAAGGAAAACAGATAGAAATTTGGTAATCTTCAATTTAATTGTTGCTTCGATTTCTTTCTCATTTAATTTAGTTGCTTTTCACAGCATATATACATATTAGAAACTGTCATGTGTGCTACTTGTGCCTATTTCTTTAGAATATTTCAAAACTTTATGTGAAAATGTATCATAACTCTAATTTGATCAGGATCCAGCTTCTATAAAAATCCAAGATTAGCTATGCGGAAACTGGAAAAAAATCCAATTGATTCATCGGTTTCGCATGAAATCTAAATAATGACAATATACGGCCGCTCTTGGCCAGTTGCATCATGATGGATATCGATGATATCTTACCAATATATGGTTTAGTTAGTAATTAAGGATCCGATAAAGAACTCAACGTTCGTGAAAGGGATGTGAGTTGTGAGTTAGCTAACACCGAATCTCCTCAGAACTCTAATGTTAAACCCGCTTATACGAGAGTATGTCACGCTCGCCAAGACAGCCTCAATCGAGCCTGCACCACTCACGCCATCCGTGCGTCGTCCGC
Organism: Zizania palustris; assembly: GCA_019279435.1. Classification (NCBI taxonomy): domain Eukaryota; kingdom Viridiplantae; phylum Streptophyta; class Magnoliopsida; order Poales; family Poaceae; genus Zizania; species Zizania palustris. The sequence goes on from JAAALK010002060.1 coordinate 169,856, forward strand.
GCACTCGCGCCTGCCCGCATCCGTATGCTCGTACGCGCTAGCACGCCGCCTGCGTCATCCTCGATTGTGCCAATTAACAATCTCAATAACTCTTGAAAATTAATCTTTTAACAATCTCTGAATCCTTCATTTGTAAGTTCTGAAATTGTCTTTGTAAAGTTTGAAGTTTCACAAGTACCTTTTCAGATCCTTGAAACTCCTCTTTCAACTTGTCCAATGCTTCCTTCAATTTCTTGGCACCAATAATGTAACGCCCGAAGTCCACCGACTTCGAGTTTCATTGAAATTCCATAGGAAATCAACTTACAAAATTTTCATCAAGCGACAACGTCTTACGACAAACAAAATATAGCTCAGAGGCTATTTTATTACACTGAAATAATAAAAAGGTCTTGGCGATGAACATCTTGCTCCACGAATCGCTCCTTGACTGGGACAACTACTCTAGGCCTTCGTCTTCATAGGACTCAGCATCTAAAAAGTTTTAATCAACAAAGGTGAGTACAAACGTACTCAACAAGCCACAGAAATGCAATTAATGAAGGCTCTTGAACAAAGGAGCATAATCTAGGCTTGTTGCATAAAAGAGCATATGAGTTGTTGTTAAGCTTTAGTGAACAGTATTAAAGCATGAATGAAAATGCAGAAGTAAATAAGTATTGATTCCCACTACCTCGAGTTGCACACCTGTGCCAACTCGCTCTTCAACCCATCCCAACAATGTCATGCCATTCATACATGCAAAAGTAAATGCTAACTGCGGAGAACATCACTAGGCCGCCCGTGACCATGGGCACGGCTTTTCGAAAAGTTTATACTCTGATCAGAGGTGTACTACTTTATTCACAAGGCACAAACCCGGTGTGCACCAGGATACCACCACGATACCCTGACCAAGTTCATGCCAAAACCCGTCATATGAATTGACTCAGCAAGAGGACAACCACACCAGGTTTCGACGACGCTCCACTGAGATCTTACCCATTAGACTTGTGGTCAGTACTGTTATGCTTCGCAACAGATCCCGCAGACCGGTCCTTATAGTGCCCCGGGTGCGACTAACCAATGTCCGAGCTTGCACCCGGAACCCACCATGCTCAACACAACACCATTCTCCACGCTTCAAGTAACACGACTCAGAATCACAATGAGACGAGATATAACAAAGATATAGAGACGATCCACCTGTCTAGTAATAAATATTAATTTAACGCTAGCAAGTGTGCCTCTACTTTAGAGCACTAACTAATAAATATTATAAGGCGACAAGGAGAACGGAGTACAAAGCATGGCTTATGTTTGCACATCAGGGATAAAACTAAACTTTAGCTAAATATTTAAAAGTGAGGTCTAATGCATTTATTAGCATATGGATTATAGCAATAATTAATAATAAAGATGGGTTCAACATGATCAACTATTTCCACGGAAAGGGATCTATGACTTGCCTCTTGCGATTCTGAAAAACCTTTTACTCTTGACGAAGACTTCCGGATCTTACGCGAGGTCCTTCAAAGCTTCAAGAACATGAGGCTCTACACGGCGCACAAAACAAGACAAACAATCTAAGAAAACAATTAAGCAAAACAATGAAATATTCTTATTAATTAGATTAAAGGATTAATTAAGAAGAGTGATGGAGTCTGAATGGAGGAGATAGAGTGAAATAGAACTATCGACCTTGAGTTGAGGCAAGGATGGGTCGACTCAAGTCATGGTCGGTGAATAATGCTTTTATTCGACCAATGAATGGAAGGTTATATGAATATGATGAATGATCGGAAACAAAAGGATTATATTAGATCAACTTGATTCGACGAACAACGACATGGATTGGGATGAAAGAAGACAAGTAAAAACGATGGCTCAACACTAATTGAAATGAATGAATGTCAAACCATGGTTGTGAGTCAACGGGATAGGTTAGAACTAATGAGCAGGGACATATATCGGAATCAATGAACAACGACACATAGCAGAATAGAACAACAATGATGAGCTATGGCGTTCAAAGGCATATGACATACGTACCAAGGTTAGATCAGAACAAGATCAATGTGTAACGGGTATGGTATCATGGTTGGGACAAATAAGATACCATTGACAATGATTTAATTGAATGGAACAAGAATACAATGTTTCAAGGGTAGTACTATCTAGCTCGAAATTGATGGATAACAAAAGAGTATGTCTAACCTTGATAAGGGAGGAGGAGGAGGGATGCAGATAAGGGAGTTAGCTCCGAGCCGCCGAGCATGACAGCACGGTTAAGTCAGCAAGAGCTAGGGACGGCAGTTGTACCCATTTACCCGTTAATACCTGACGAGTAAATAGGTATCACTATCCATCCCCGTTTCGCCCCTTTACCTATGAGTATATAAATCCATCCCAAATTTTTAACCTAGCCCTCCCTCTTTCTAGTGTTGCCCAGCCCTTTACCGGTAATCGGTTATATCCGTTCCTATACGGTGTCCGTGGTAACGTGTATGGACATAGATTTTTACCCGTCAAGTAAATAAATATGAATATAAGTATGCATTATTCATACCTATCAAACCCGATTATATTTCCTGACATATTGACTAACAGAGAAGGAAATGACATATCATCTTGATTATCCAATGCAACACTATTCCTAACTTCAATCTTATTATGTTTCATTCAATAATAATTATAATTTTTTTAAAAAAAAACTTAAAACAATATTGAAAAATGTGTTACCTCCTGTTAACTGGATGCCCGGACGGTCCGGTCGCTGCGGTCCAGCCGTCACGGCGATCCCACTCCTCAGCTCGATGACGCCGGTGTACGTGATGGAGACATGGAGGAGTACGTATAGTAGAACCTGCCCTTGTGGCCTGGTGGATGCATGGCGTCCTCGACGCCGTCGCGCGCGCCACGACGGCGACACCCTCCACGCCGCGCCGGCCGCCGGGTCGTAGGACGTCGCGCGAAGACCGGCCGGCCGGGTTACCAGGTCAGGTTGATCCAGTTCCAGGAGGAGCATGCATGGCGGTCGCCACTCGCCATTGCCACGCACGTACACGCATGATTCCACAAAATTCCAAAGCTGAACATGACACCCGCCCACTTTTCTAGTGGTTTTTCTACCTCGATCTACACGAAGTGATCTTAGGGCATGTACAACCCTGACACTGCTGCACGGTACTCCAAGCATAAGACATAGCTAAAACACAATATAGTACAGTGGGCGTGTCTAAAACCTGTGTCTTGCTATATTCATTGCACCAATCAGAGCATTCAATAAATTAAATTAACCAATCAGCTAGTCCTATGCCTCGAGCATAGAACCAAGACACAGTGTCTTCGTTAAGAGACGTGTCTTAAGTTTTTTTACATTTACCCCCTTAGACACACCTGAAGACACAACTCAAAACACCCATTGTACATGCCCTTACAAGATACCTAACGAATATTGTTTTGCTTGTATGAGGCCATACCCAACATAAAGAGTACAAGCTAAGCTTAATGACTCATATTTAATCTTTTTTTTCTAAATTTGCACAAAAGAAAAAAACCGTACAATTGTACAAAGAAAAGTGGACCTAAAAAACAAAAAAGAAGAAGAAGAAAAAATACTTAGCCAAACGTGTGGGCAGAAAGGAAAAAAAAGGAAAAAGAGGGGGAAAATCGCTCTCGTTAAATATTTTTGCATGTATTTAATTATTTATTATTCTTAGCTCGGCCACCACCGTGTTCTTCTCCGCCTCGCCGAATCCCAAGCCGGAGCCCGACCCAAATGCAGATGCTGCTCCACGTCAATTCCCTCCTCGCGCCGACGAGCCCGCCTCGCTTCGCCTCCGCCTCCGCCTCCGCCTCTCCCTCGCCGGGGAGATCGGGAGCGAGAGGGACGGCCCGACCGCTGCCGCCGGCGCACGCGCATTCCGCTCGCGCCGCCGCTCTCGGGCGCCGGGGAGCGCCCGCTCCTGCCGCAGCCGCTGCCTCGCCGCGGACGCCGATGGCGGTGGGGGAGCAGGGCGGCGCCTACGCCGACGCCGACGCCGACGCCGCCGTCGCTTCCCAGGTGCTTCCCGATACTGCTCTCGTCGCCCTCGCTGCCGCCTTTCTGTTCCGTGGATGTTGCAATCGTCGCTGGCCCCCTCGTGTTCCTGAAAATTACGCAAACGCCCCTGCTGACAGTGTGGGTCCCACATGGCAGCCACACTATGTGCCGGTCTACTACGTTTTAGCAGTAGGCCCCTTCGATTCTTCAGCTATTGCAAGTACGTCCCTCTGGGCCCACTTTCCAGCGACCGTACGGATGCCACCGTAGGACGAATTTCATCATGACAGCAAGCCAGCACGAGAGTGAAATCTGTTTTTTTTTTTACTTTTTCGTCAGATTTTACGGTACGTCATGATCTACTACGTCCGTTCTATAATATAGCAATTTATGACCGACATTTCATAGTATAATGAATTTTGACAGACTGTCTAGATATGATATTTTATAGTATAATGAGTTTAGACGGATTATAAATTTACTGTGCGCTATGATCTACTCCATTTGTTCTATAATATAGCAATCTAGAATCATATGTTATGTTTCATAGTACAACGAATCCAGACAGAGTGTCTAGATTTGTTGTGGTGCGAAATGTCACATCTGGTCCTATATATTGCTATATTATTTGGAGGGAGAAGAATTTTGTGAGGCTTACTGTAACAGGAATGTTCACTATCTTCAGGGCTTCTTGTCGGACGCTAGGGCTTATTGGCTGACGAGGTCCCTGATTGCCTGGGATGTTAGCGATAAAGAAACCTCCGTCTTCCTATATGCAAGCCGAGATGCTACAATGCACGTGTCGGACGGGCGTATCCAAGGTAGATGAAGTGAATGGTTTCTTTAAAACACTTGTCACCAAATATTTACGATTTACGATAGAAGTTGCAGCTTAGTAATGCATGCCAAATATGGTTGCTGATTTGGTAGGTTATGATTCAAAAGTTGAGCTCCATCCAGAGCATGCCGGACTTCCAACCAGTGTAAGATCATCATTCTTAGTTCCCAAGTGTAAGACTTATCATTGATCAACAGTATTTTTTCTGTTGTGCTCAAGTATGCTCGGTGCCTTCTCATCTTTGTAATCCTTGGTGAGTTCATATGGAGTGCCACTTTGACATGTTTCAGGTGGCAGAGAAGTTCCCTTTTATCAGCAGTTACAGAACCTTCAGAGTCCCCAGCTCTGTTGATGTTGCGAGCCTTGTGAAATGCCAACTGGTGGTCGCTTCCTTTGATGGTAATCTGAAATCTCTACCCTTGTTGTCTTGTGCAGTTCTGCTGCAAATCTCACCTACCATTTTCTGTTCAGCTCATGGGAAGCGTCAAGATGTTACTGGATTGCAACTACCTGGCGTATTGGATGACATGTTTGCTTATACTGGACCACTTGGTTCAGTTTTCAGTAAAGAAGCTGTGTGCCTGTACCTTTGGGCTCCTACAGCACAGGTCTGCTTGCAGCAAGTTACTGAGGATCCCAAGTGATATCTATAGTCCCATGTATTTTTGACTTGTATGTAAAATTTTCATGATATTGCTGCAGGATGTTAGTGTATTATTCTATGATGGCCCTGCAGGACCTTTACTGAAAACTCTACAACTCAAGGAGTTTAATGGTGTTTGGAGTGTTTCTGTACCGAGAAGCTGGGAGAACCAGTACTATTTGTATGACGTCAAGGTTTATCATCCAAGTACATCACAAGTTGAGAAATGTTTAGCTGCTGATCCTTATGCCAGAGGGTACGTGTGTTTTAATTAGTTTGTAATACTAAATTATTAATCCATACAGACATCGGAAAAAATAATACTTTCAATTTGGTCAGACTTACTGCAAATGGCACACGGACTTGGTTGGTTGACATTAATAGTGAAACTTTAAAACCAGCTTCCTGGGATCAACTATCAGATGAGAAGCCAAACCTTGATTCCTTCTCCGACATAAGCATCTATGAGTTGCATATTCGTGATTTCAGGTGAACTGTGCTACTTGATGATTTATGCAACTGTAAATTTGATGGATTTTATGCATGTTTTTTTGGATAAATTATTTCTCTGCTTCCTCTCAATTGTCAATTACAGTGCTCATGATTGCACAGTGGACTGTAACTCTCGAGGAGGATTTCGTGCATTTACATGTCAGGTTGTTCAGAGTTCAGACTTAATGTACTACAAGATTGATATTTCACCACCTTGTTTTATCATTAAGCATCCTAACTGCATTATGGAACTTGTGATGCAGGATTCGGCAGGAATGCATCACCTGAGAAAACTGTCTGTTGCTGGTTTGACTCATGTGCATTTGTTACCAAGCTTTCATTTTGCTGGTGTTGATGACAATAAGAGCAATTGGAAATGTGTTGGTAAAAAAGTTTCTTTTAACATGTTTTACCAGTCAATAATATGAACTGTATATGTGATGGTTAAGTCACTGTTGTGATTTGCCTTTTTGTGTTGTTTAATTTGAAATTTTGATAAAACACATCATATCTACACTTTTAAAATGGTATAGAATACAAAGAATTTATAAATAAAAAGGTACATTGAAATTACATAACTTTTGAGTTCAATGTAGTTACAGATGGAATTTCTTTTTGGTGGAAATATGTTGAAATTCTTGGTTGGTTGATAGCTTTCAGTGATGACTGTTTATACATAGTTAAGTATTTAGTGGATTAAACTGAATTCTTTCACTTTCTGATGCACATTTAATTGGCTTATTTGGTTATTCCTGTTCGAATCATTGAGAAAATTCATTTATCCTCACAGATGAGGCTGAACTGGCAAAACTCGCTCCAGGTTCAGATGCGCAACAAGCTGCAATAGTAGCTATTCAGGAAGAGGACCCTTACAATTGGGGGTATTTATTCTTGCTGTTTTTTCTCAAACATTACACATACTAATGCATCATGATGGTCTTAAAAAAGTAAAGTTTGTTATGTTCTTGCCTGTAAATCATTCGCATGTATGGTCATATGCACACTAAAGGTATAATCCTGTACTCTGGGGTGTTCCAAAAGGAAGCTATGCAAGTAACCCAGATGGTTCAAGTCGTATTATTGAATACAGACAGATGGTGCAGGTGTGTTTTCCTTTCTAACCATGAAATACATACATACAAAATATGAATCTGTTTGAATGTATGATTCCAGAAGGAATTCTTCTGATTTCGAATTATTTTTGCTACAAATTTCATGTTGTTTTAATTGAGGTTCATCCATTTTAGATAAAATATGTGCTAAATTGTAGTCCATTGTCTTTCTGTAATGCATGGAACAACCTAAATCTGCTTAGCTCTATAGTATTCTATACCGAATGGCTGTTACTTTTCTGATGAAACTTTGGACTGCAGGCCCTGAATCGCATAGGTCTTCGTGTTGTCATGGATGTTGTATACAATCATTTAAACTCAAGTGGCCCCTTTGGTGTCTCCTCAGTGCTTGATAAGGTTATCACTTTCTAATAATTACTTACTCATTCATAGTTATTCCAACTAACAGAAAATCCAGTTATTTTTCTTTTAGTATATTTTTACATCATGTATTCAAACACTGAACTACAGTTAATTAAAGTTGGTTCAATCAAGAGTACTTTTACCATATTCAAGTACTACAAGCAGGTCCCTACAGCACCACATCTTTACAGAGGGACAGAACAGCAATTGTGCAGAAGCCGCTACTGCCTGTCTGGGATATCAGGATCCATGATTTTTCATAAATTAATTCATGTGCATTATACATGATTATCCATAAATATGTGAATTATTGTACCTAGTTCTAAAATGCCTAAAACGCTTCTTGTCTGTCAAATGAGTGAAATATCTGAATTATTGTCCTAAAATGCTTACACATGTTTGTTAATTGAGAAATATGCATGTCGTACTTTGTTCTAAAAACATGTTAATGAAGCTATGAATCTTTTGAACAAACAAAAGTTTCCTTAATATTTTACCTCCTAATGTGTCTTCTTATACTTTGTAATCTATATGTGATATTTACAGATTGTTCCTGGATATTACCTTAGAAGGGACGTTAATGGTCAAATCGAGAACAGTGCGGCTATGAATAATACAGCAAGTGAGCACTTCATGGTTGATAGGTTAATCGTGGATGACCTTCTGAATTGGGCAGTAAATTACAAAGTGAGTTGTTATGACTTATGACTTATGATAATACTATTGGCACATCATACTTATTCTCTTTTTAGACACAGAAGAAAATCCATAATTCATGGCAATGTCTTGCCTCCTTTTGGAGAGCGACATAATACCTTGCTTACTACTTTTTGGTTCTTGGCTGAAGTGCTAAAAAAATATAATTTGTCTGTTTTACACGTCTTTTGGTTCTGCATCTTAATGATCATATATTCTGCCTTAGGTTGACGGATTCAGATTTGATCTTATGGGACATATCATGAAAAGTACCATGGTAAGTAAGTTCAAGTCAAATATGCATGTTGACTACCTGGCTGAACAAAATACTATTTTTGATTTATTCTCTTGGCTAGTGAAGCACCACATGTCCATCAATCATCTGTTGGGCCTCTCATTTCCAGAACCACATGCATATACCCATCTGGTTTAACTTGCACAATTTCTGTCTTATTGCAAACATTCAGCACTAATGGGAAGAATTGTCTGATTGAGCATCGATACTCCCTCTGATTCCAAATATAGCATGTACTAGAGTTGTGCACAGAGATCCTGGAACTGTTATAATGACCTTGTTGCCTGCACTTACTACACATCGGAAATGATACCTCATTTATTTATGAGACCTACATTTGGGATCAAAGGACTATTATTCTTCAACTTTAAATTCCCTTATCTCTTTTGATTATTAAGTTCATATTGATATCTATCTGCATAATTAAAATAAAAGAATGAACAATGGGTTTAGTTAATTACTTTCAAACCTTGTCACAGATTAGATGGTTGATATATTCATATAATTTATCTTAGTCCAGTTGCCTTGTCTATACTTAGCATGTCAGGCAGTTTGCTATATCTTTAAAACTCAGTTTGGAGAAACTGTAAAATTAAGTATCAACTAGTTAACCTGTGGAATTCACCTGCGCAATTTACTGTTGGAAATTGGTCCACCACTGGAAATAAAATATAAAAAGAACTGAAAAGGGTAAGTTTTGTGTTTTAACCTTTTTACTTAAGAATAAACATTTATTGTGAAAAATAAAACTGGCCAAATGTGGCTCACTGAAGGATATGAGCACTCATGCAAGTCGTACACTTGTACCGAGCTAAGTGGGGACATTAAACTCTCTCCTTAGTCCTTACTACCAGGCCATTGGCTTCTTTTCCTTGTATTGTTTATACTAAGAAGGGTTGTATACCTTGCTGAGATCCTGTGACATCTGGCCATATGGTTGCATCAAATTGTTGTAAGCAGTTCTGTTCTCTAATTTAAATGCATCACTACTGTGTCTGAGAACCTTCTTGGTTAATGAATACAGATGAGAGCAAAATCTGCTCTTCAAAGCCTCACGAGGGACATACATGGAGTAGACGGTACAAAGATATACATGTAAGGACCAAGATTGCTCAGTTTCATTGCAAACAGTGTTCGTGGTATCAGCATGAATTCGAAGCATTGTACTGATAAGGGACATGGCATTTCCACAGGTATGGTGAAGGATGGGACTTTGGTGAAGTTGAACAAAATAAACGTGGAATAAATGCATCCCAGATTAATATGAGTGGCACAGGGATTGGTAGGTAAGTCTGAATTCATACAGACTGTGTGGTGAAGAGGCCAGGATCACCTTCCAGAGACTAACTGCAAATATTTCCTTGGAGATATTTAAATTTAAATTAACTAGTTAGTCTTATCTTTAATATTCAAATCACAGTAGGAGCCTCTCCTACTGGTTTACTTCAAAAAAGTTAGTCTTATTGGACATGAATCAGGACAAATCACCAAGCTGGAAATTCTGTTTTTAAAACTCAACTAGAATTATTAAAGATAAAAGGAGGAACTTGGTATAATACATGGCTTTTTCTCACTGGAGGTATTAGTATATAGTCAGTTTTAGAAATTTTCTTCAGGTATTTTTTCTTCATCTACTTTCTGTCTTTCTAAGTTTCTATTCAAGGTTGTAATATCCAATACCACTGTACCTTCCAGTTTCAATGATAGAATCCGTGATGCTGTTAATGGGGGTAATCCATTTGGTAATCCACTACAGCAAGGATTTTCTACTGGTCTGTTCTTACAGGTAATCTTGATGCCCTTAATACTTCTATCCTTCCTGGAACTGACAGTCAGCATGTAATACTGTAGTGACAAGCTACACTATAGTATATGATCTGAAGAAAAATAACAATCTCAATCAGATTTGCTGTTAAATTTTCCTGATTAGTATTCCTTAATTTTGTACCTGATCTTGATTCCAGAAGTTGTGCAACTTAATCTTGAGGCCTTTTTCTGAAACTCACAAAGAGCTTTCCTTTTATCTAATAAAGTATTTGACTGTAGCTTCCTGATTGTTCCTATGAGCTGGTCTTGCCTTCCATTAAGCCTTTGTTCCTCAAAGGCAATTTACTCATGTGCTACTGTCAACCATGCATTTAAACAACGGTTGTCAGTTATAAGTCAACTCTGCTATTTCTTTCACACAATTAGCTGGCTCTATCATTCTCAGAAATTATAATAGTTTTAGTATGTGCACTAGTCAGTAGCGCGTTTTTAAGAATCTTAGTAGCTGCTATCTTGTGTGTCCTGGCTGGAACCAAAAGTGTACTGTACTTGAAGCTCTCAGTGGAGCTGCGATCAGGGGTTAAAAAACAACTGAAACCACCAGTTGGCTTTTGGTGGATACCATTCCAAGTTGCCAACCTGGAAGAGTTGATTTTGTATTATTTTCTGTGTCATCCTGATGTTAATGATTATGAAATACCTAACAAACACATTACTTTGAGTAAAAAGATATGTAAAATGAATTTAAAAACAGCAAGGCAAAACAGGTCTAGCTCTGATAAATTTTCGAAGTATGTTTTTCCTTTTCATCGGATGTGATGGTACTATATTGTATTTATGATCGTACTAGATTAGCTCCAAGAATCCAATAGTGTTGAATATTTTCTAATTTCCATTTCTTGCAGCCGAATGGATATTATCAGGGTAATGAAGCAGACACCAGGCTTGCACTTGCTACATGTGCTGACCAGATACAGGTTGACCACTTGTTGAATTTGAATTTGTTATGGAACTATCAATTTGATGGAAATATATTCTGCTCATTATTTCATGGTTTGGTTCAAAGAAGATATAAATGAAGTATCAATGTTAATGAAGGCATATGGGGAAACTTTGATAATCCATTACTTGAGTTTTCTATTTTCAACACCAGTTACTGGCTTACTGCTGTTTACTAGCTATTGCATTGTGCACATTTGTAAGTGTTAGCACTATGGATAGTAAAAAACAAAGCTGAATCACATTACGTAGTTACTCTTTTAGACAAATGCATTCAGCTAGTTCAATTGTAATCAGTATAAGAGTACGATCTGCTGATGCCAAATTTAAGTTCATAACACAAAAAGGGAATTGCATTATCTATCCCCGTGATAATTTGGTATTGATGAGTAACTTTATTATTCACACAATAATGACTATTTCTGCTATTTGTAATATGCATTTACCATTGTTATGACTTTCACATTAAAGTCTTCATTTATCATGTCATATCTTTGTGTTCTGCTTTTTACTTCCACTAATTCAATGCTAAGTATCTTGAATTTTTTGCTTGCCATCGATATTCATCCATTCATCAAGTCAACAAGTGGTTGTTTCAGAAAGATTTGGAAATATATATGAGTTGTAGCATTGCTTCATCAATTATGTATTTGCTTCCTCTGTGCAGGGAGCTACTTATGAGCATAACTCATACCAAGTTTTTTTCTTTTCCCAGATCGGGCTAGCTGGTAACCTGAAGGATTACGTACTAATATCTCATACCGGAGAAGCTAAGAAGGGATCGGAAATTCACACTTTTGATGGATCATCAGTTGGCTATACTTCGTCCCCTGTAGAAACTGTATGTTTTTTTATAAAAAAATCCAGAGTGGTCATTACTTGTTACATTATTAATGTTGACAAGAGCAGCGTAATATGTTTTCATATTTTCATGCTTTCTGTGCATGAGGGATTTTTTGTCTCGTTTCTTTAAATTCTGCTGACAATGATCTATTATAATGCACTGTTGTTCTGTGTATTTCAGATAAACTATGTTTCTGCTCATGATAATGAGACTCTGTTTGATATTATCAATCTGAAGGTATGGCCCATGTACTGTTGCCTCAATTACTATTAATATGTTTTCCAGTAAGTAAGCCATTCTAGTAATCTTGCCCCTTTTTTGTCCTTTACAAGTGATGAAACTGACAAGATATGTTAATACTTACAGTTGGTAAATTAGTTACTTGGATAATATATTTTCTTCATTTGTGAAAAAACACTTTCCATTCATGTCATGATATAATTTGCAATAATTTTTTTGTTCATTAGTTCAAGTATCCTTCCCATAACCCCCTCTTTGATAACATCTAATAATCTTTAGAACAGATTAACAATCTCACATTCGATAAATTTTTCTTTGGTTGTTGGTGCAGACCCCAACTGGCCTCTCGATCGACGAGAGATGCAGGATAAACCATTTGGCCTCAAGCTTGATGGCATTATCCCAGGTCCGTATAACAGCGATTACAGTTGTTCATATAATATTATCATTCTTTAGGACTGGATTATGAGAGTAACAACTTGTCAACTTGGCCACATGGGTTGATAAATAAAGTTAAGACAGTAATGTAGCCTGATGGACCTTCCAGGTCAAGTGGATGGCTTTGTCAATTCATAAACATTTCCTGTGGACTCGATCGAGTCCTTACATGGGCATGTTTGCCAATTTTAATCTCATTTTTCTGTTATCAATAAATGTTTGAATATCCTTTGCTAGGATGTGAAACTTTTAAGATCCATACTTCAAATTTCTTAATAATGTGAATTGGAAACACCGCGTACGATGAGCATATGATGCTCATTAACTGCACGATCTCTACTTTCCATTCTTGATCTAATGGTGCGGGCCTGCCATCTATTGTGTTTTCAATCCATGTGGAGTCGGTCTCTCAGACAAGGGAGGGATAACATGCCATCTTGTGTGATAGTAGTATCTTGCAAGAATCATAGAGAAAAGATCGAATGTATTACAGTGCTCAATCTGAATTTATAGACCAATGAATAAATATGTTACTTACTAGCAGTTTACATTATTTGTATTTTTCATACTCCTATATGCCCTTTCAGGGAATACCATTCTTCCATGCTGGTGATGAGATACTGAGATCTAAGTCACTCGATCGAGATTCATACAACTCTGGTGATTGGTTTAACAAGTAATAAAATGTCCTTCAACCTTGATGAAAACATCCATTGTTGTCATTAATTGCAATGCTTGATTTTCTTCTAGAAGGGAAAATACTTTTCTTTGAACAATTAATTGATATTACCATAACATCTGATTATATATATCAAGTGAAATTCCTAATGTAATGTGTCTTCCTTTTGCAAAGGCTTGATTTTACATATGAAACAAACAATTGGGGTGTTGGACTTCCTCCAAGAGAAAAGAATGTAGATAATTGGCACTCGTAAGTTTCTAAATTCTTCTTCAATCTTCATAAATATTTTATGTGTTATAATGTAAAGAACCTTTATTTCTGTTAGAATTCTTGTTTTGGTGTATATTTTATTGTGCTATCTTCATATGCTAATGTATATTTCCACTTCTCCTTTCATGTTTTAAACATGCATTTCTTCATTCAAAACGGAAATTAATTTTGCAGGATAAAGCCAAGGCTGGAAAATCCATCTTTCAGACCTTCAAAAAATCACATTCTCGCTGCCTTAGACAATTTTATTGACATCCTGAAGATCAGATACTCCTCACCACTCTTTCGTTTACGTACAGCAAAGGACATAGAGGTACATGTATTTTTCATTACAAGTTAAATCTATAGCTTTACTTTCAGACTGCTATGGCGTGAATATGTAGAGTTACAACTATGTCCTTTTCTGCTGCAAGGGACATGCAAAATTTTTATTAACTTACTGCCTTCTTATAGATGGTAGACATTTTACACAGAATGAAGTTATGTTGCATGAAAGCCACGCATTATGGGAGACTGGAAAGTATACAGATGCATATTTACACCCTTGTAGTTGGAGATTAATGAATACCTGAAAATTAGAGGCAAACAACCACACTGGAACATTTGTGTGCAACTCACGCTTATAATAAAACAATGTTCAGCAGAAATCAACTTGCACACAAAAACTCATGGTTTCCATTCAGTAATATTGTTTTTATCTCCTATTTTCTTTGCATCTGACTGCATTCCTATCCTATTTCAGCGAAGGGTTCGCTTTCACAACACAGGACCCTCATTGGTACCTGGAGTTATTGTCATGAGCATTGAAGACGCACAAAACGATAGTCTTGAAATGGCTCAGTTAGATAAAAAGTAAGTAACACTTGTGTAATTACGCTTTTGAATAAACATGAAAATGCAATCTTGGGAACATACCATTTTGCAGCTGTCTCTAGACTTCCATGCCTGGTATGAGAATATTTTAATTTTATCCACAATAGCTAAACTGCCTATCACTTTCTGCAGCTTCTCTTATGTCGTCACAGTCTTCAATGTATGCCCACACAAAGTATCTGTAGAAATCCCTGATCTTGCTTCATTGAGGCTTGAATTGCATCCTGTTCAGGTAACTGTTCTCAGTTTTTTAAGTTGCTGTCATAGATCCTACCTCCTCAGTAATTCCCAATTGTTGCAATGTTTTTTTTTTTGAGAAACACCAATTGTTGCAATGTTGTTTCTCAGCATTGTATTTCGCGTCGAGGTGCTTGACTACTAATATTTGAGAAGTCAATTATAGAAGCTAGTTGAATACTATATATTTTGTCATTGTTTTTTCATTACTGAATTATACATCACAGATTTGTCATAAATTTCCCTCAAACTATCGACAGCTGAACACTGCTCAGTTAGCAAATATTTAGGAATACCATTGGTTTGATTGTGTCAGATAAATGCACTCCATTGATCAGTATATTACTCCACAAAAACCATATTACTGGATCTGGGAGGAGATCTGATGGCAAGCTGGCTGTTTTGAACTGCTGCAGGTGAATTCATCAGACGCTCTAGTCAGGCAGTCAGCATACCAGGCCACCCCAGGTCGATTCACCGTGCCCCCAAGAACAGCAGCAGTGTTCGTTCAACCTAGGCGTTGACGCCTTTCACAAAGAGTTCACAAAAGCATCCAGAAAAATCAATGAGCAATAAGAGAGGAGAAGCCTCCTGTAGTACATAGTGCTCAAGAAATAAATGGAAGATTGTTAAGAAGCTGCCTGAAGCCTGGCTTGGGTATGTCAAAGCCATACTTTCTCAGTTTGTCAAGTATATAAATGTGTTGTATTATACTGTTATGACTATCAAAACCAAAATATATATTTTCATGGCGTTCTAATAAACAAATGTTGCTTGATCACTTCTGACAGCTTTTGTTTGTTTTAGTTTAGGATTATAATAATTTTTATAGAAATAAGTTGAGTCAGGCTCCGTTTGTTTCAGCTTCTAATAGCTAAAGTCACTTCTAGAATCTAATGCGGAAATAAACAGTTCAGATTTTGAACTCAGATTACTCAGATTATGAGAATCAGTAGCTGCAGAATCTGGAAATGAATTAAAATCTAGAAACTGAAAAATATCAACTAATCAGACTAGCTAACTACTAAAAATCTCTAGTTGCTAGAAGCTGAAATAAACAGAGCCCTTAGGTTAGCTTATTGAATTATTATAACATGTACTTAGTATAATAAGTTGGTATGTTTATTTCAGTTTACGAAAATAAGCTAGATTATTACAATCATAAGATAAAAGTAAACAAAAAGGTCTCCTTTGGAATAAGGGATTTTCTCTCGGTTTTTGCGGGAATTAGAATAACTTTAAAAAAATTGTGAAGTTCTTGTGAAATTCGTATAGAATCAATGTAGCTCCTTTTGATAATATATTTGCATCTATGTTTCATAGTAACTATGATCACGAGGGTTTTAAGCTCGAGGACAGAAGGTGACGTCATAGCTGGAGGCGCCAACGCAGGTGAAGGTGCTGCTGGCGTCATCATAGGCGTAGCTGTACGCCGCCGGGCACGCGCTCTTGAACACCTGCGAGTAGCTCGTCGGCCCGCACGCCGCCGGCGAGCCGTACTCGCCGGTGCAGCAGTAGCGCGCGCTCCGGTACGCGTTGCAGGCGCTCCGGCACGCCACGACGCCGGACGCGGCCACGACGCGCAGGTCCGCGGGGCACACGCCGTTGACGTCGCCCGCGCACGCGGCGGAGCGGCAGTCGCCGCCGCTACCGCCCGACGGGGAAATTCGCACCGGCACGTTGAACCCGTCGACGAGGCTGACGTCGTAGAAGTCCCGGCCGCCGGAGCCGGGGCCCGCGAGGGTGACCTCGACGAGCGTGACCGGGGGCGACGGGCCGCGCCCGTCGCAGCTGACGTCTCCCGAGCCGCAGTCCGCGGTGGCGCAGGTGAACCGCCCGGTGGACGAGTCTACCGAGCAGCCGGTGCGCGCCCAGAACGTGCCGGACCAGCTCCCCGACGACGGCGCGGCGAGGTTGAACGTGCCGGACGGCGCGAGGTAGAAGCCGGAGCGCGCCAACGGCGGCGAGGTGGCGCCGTGGAGCGCGCCCACCCACACCGGGTACTGGCAGCCATTGCTGAAGCTAAACGACGACGCGCCTTCCGTGACAAGCGCTGCAAATCACAACATTTATGTCTTGTTTCGATTGCAAGCAAAAAAAAAAAACAAGACTTGAAATATGAAAATATTTCTGAAACAAATTAATTTGGAGATACTTTTCATGTTCAAACTAATCAAGAAAATTCACAACTATATATGCTTGCAGCGAATTCTCAACCAAACTACCAACAAAAATGTTGACAACATCTCCATCCAAATGAAGAACTAAAAATGAATGAAAGATTCATTAATTTGGAAAGAAAGAAATCACATAGCCTTCCAAAACTCCTTTAGTCCGGTCCAGACTGTGGTTAATTTGATCGTGTGTGATCTTGAAGCTCTTCTCTTCTCTCTAACCCTTATGCTTTCTCCCCCTCTCTAATATAATCATCCGTGTGTAATTCAGAAGTTGGCTCTTCTCTTTAACGAATGAAAGCGCTCTCTCCCGCTTTATTTTTCAAAAAAAAATGAATGAAGGATTCATAAGCAACAGTGCATGCAGTATGATCAAACCTACCTCTTAAGAGAAGAAGCTGGAGAAAGAGGAGAATGGCCATGGAGAGTTGGAGAAGAAGGTGAGCTACCACCATGGCAATCACAACAAGGAAGCTAGCTAGTCTCTCAGCTCACAAGCAACATCTCAAGTCTCTCTCTCTATATATATACAGACATCTAGCAACAAACATCAAAGAAGCACGTAAGCTCAAGCAAGTACTAGTCTATTCGTGTCAGAATCTAACTAGTTGTAGAGTTCAAAATGCGTGACAAATATAATAGCTCAAGCATGTAAAGATGTTTCTTTCTCCTGATCACATGGGATGCAAAAATGATGATGGGCCACTCGCGCTTATTAGCTAGAATTTTATCACCAAATATACCTGTATTTTTGTCCTCGGACTTGATTACTCGTTACTCTATTCAACCAACTTTTATACTCCAAACATGGATAATCGGATAGACAATGCTTGGACGACACAAAAAGGCAGTTCGAAAGAAAAAGTTGCTCTTTTAATTGGCGAATTAATTTGATCTCTCACGCTTTGCATGACCTAGCTACTATTGCTGCGACAGTACAAGCACACAGATCATACAAAAGAAAGGAAAAGGGAGTAATTGATTAGCATCACGTACTACTAGCAATCGACAAATCCATTAATTCCACCGATTGACAGGTAGAGGTAGCTCAGGAGTCAAATGCATGCATGGCAGGTGATGAAGTGATCAACGGAAGAAGAATGAATGGCAGAGGGAAGAAAGAAAGAGGCTGATGAGATCTTGGTGTGTCCATCAATGCAATGCAAGAACCAAGATTGGCACCCAGCAGGCCAAAAGGTAGGAGCCACTGCAAAAGACCGTGAATAATGATGGATCTGATGTTTTCTTTTGGTCCAAAAATGGATCTGTTTAAAAGTTGGTTCATTTTTGTATTTTGTTTTTCGGGATAAAAGATATATCGTGTTTTTATTTTGTCAAATTCCATGATTGTGAATCATGTATTTGACCATGTGTAATGAAACCTCTTGCATGCCTTTTATGAATTTTTTGTTGGTTTTTCATTTTATGGGCCGGATTGAAGATGGAGAGGGATGATAGATGATTTTACTTTTGACTAAATAATTTGAAGGTTGAAACTAGGGCCAGAAAAAAATTTGTACCTTGTTAGCTTGTTTACGGCCCGGTTTGAAGATGGAGAGAGATGATAGATGATTTGATTTTTGACTAAATAATTTGAAGGTTGGAACTAGAGCCTGAAAAAACTTGTACCTTGTTAACTTCTTTACCTTGTAACCAGCTCGGCTCGTTCTGTTTTTCTAACAAGTTAGGCAGGTGTTTTAGCTCATTAGTATAACGAGCTCGCGAACTTAACAAGATCGGTCCAAATAAATAGTAGCCCGATAGACATCGGCCCACTAAAGCATAAATAGGGATAACGATCAGGTATGATGAGTACGGATAGTGAATATACATACCCGTATCCGTTTGCCCAACAAGTAAAACCTAATGTCCATACTGGTTACCCATGGGTATACCGTTTACCCGTGAGTGAGGTGAGTGAGGAATGAGATTGGGCATGTGTAGAGGAAGAAGCAAGGCCACCGCTCGTTGGGGCCGGCCAGAGGGCGCGGGGTGGCGGGACGGGGCTGGCCATGGTAGTGGGGAGGGCATAGGAGACGCATAGTGGGCCGACGCGGGGAGGTGCATGACGCTTGTGGACGTGAGGAGGCGTATGGCCAATCTGCGTGGGGTGACACATGGGGAGTGACACAACCAGCTGACGTGGGGCACCAGTGTAGGGAGTGGCACGGTAGGCTAGCATGTGGAGGTGTGTTGCAAAGTCGATTTGTCAAAGTCTAAGAAGATAGGAGTGAAGAGAAGGGAGAAGAAGAAGGAAGCAAGAAGGGTTGCTAGTGGTGGCGAGTAAGAGTGGAAGGGAAAAAAGGAAAGAGAAAGGGTTAGGGTTTAGAAGCGTTTTTGTACTCAAGATAATTGGATAAATGGGTATGGATAATCAGTAGTCATACTCGTACATGTTTACTTATTGGGTATGAAATTGAGAATAAACCTGATCTTGATAGGATTTTTACCTGTGGGGTAAACGGGTAATCGGCCATAATTGACATCCCTAGGTATAAACCCTAGCTCTTAAGTTGGCTTGCCTAGGCCAAACACTCACACATTCACGCACAATAGTACAACACAACGCACATCAACTAGTCCTGCATTGCCACACTGCCTCCTTTCCTATAGCAACCCCCGATGCCACCCCTCATGTTGTCGCCTCTGCTACGTCGCTAGCCCACTAGCTTGGCGTCGTTTCCGCGCCACCTAGGTGTATATATACCCTATGCTACTCCCAACTCGTGACATCCGATCGTCGGCCCCACACCGCTCCCAACTCGTGTAGCCCATTCGCTACCTCTAGACCTCGGCTCACGCTAGCGCATGGACACCACCTCCACCACATACCACGACCTGGTTACCACCTCCACACACACGCCGCACATCTATCACCCATGTTCACTACAAGAAAACAGGGAACTTCCGTCGGCCAAAGCCGACGGAAGTTAGCCTAATACCGACGGAATCGTTTCAACGGAAGTTAGGTCGCCGATGGAAATTAGTTAACTTCCGTCGGCCAAACCTGGCCGACGGAAGTTATCAGGAAGAATCGGTAACTTCCATCGGTGAAAGTATAGCCGACGAAAATTACATTTTTTTGTTTTTTGTTTTTTTTGTTTTTTCTGTTTGTTTTTTCTATGTTTTTTTTCTGTTTTTTCCTGTTTTTTCTGTCAGATTACACACTAATAAATTATATCCACATTCACAAACATACAGGAAATTCACATTTATATTCAAAGTCAACAAATATATTGTCATGTTTAAATCACATTCATACAAATTCAGCTAAAAGGATCATGAATCCAAAAATATATTACATTCAAAAGTATATACAAAAGTACATTCTAAGTATATACAACATTCAAATCACATTCAAGAACTCTCTCATGTGTGACATTCAAATCACATTCAAGAACTCTCTCATGATCAAAGATTGAATTGAAAGCATAACCAACAATTTTGTCAACACCTGAAAACAAAAAAAAAACATTAGATACTGCATATGCTTTTGGAAGATGTTTTACAGAAACAAATTAGGGAACTCATGAACCATTTCTCAGAACCCATGAACCACAGAAACAAATTTTACAGAAGTTGGATACCTTTATTTCTCATAGAAGTTGACGGCAATGGTGGAGAGGCGCGGAGGCAGGCGGAGGGCGCGGAAGCAGCCACCGGGACGCGGGGAGGCGGGTGGAGGGCCCGGAGGCGGCCACGCGGAGGCGGGGAGGCGGGCCACCGGGAGGCGGGGGAGGCGGGCGGAGGATGCGGAGGCGGCCACCGAGAGGCGGGGAGACAGGCGGAGGTCGTAGAGGCGGTCACCGGGAGGCGGGCGGCCACGCGGAGGCGGGGAGGTGGGCGGAGGGCGCGGAGGCGGCCACCAGGAGGCGGGAAGGCGGGCGGAGGGCCCGAAGGCGACCACTGGGAGGCGGGGAGGTGGGCGGAGGGCGCAAAGGCGGCCACTAGGAGGCGGGCGGCCAAGCGGAGGCGGGCGGAGGGCGCGAAGGCGGCCACGCGGAGGCGGGGAGGTGGGCAGAGGGCGCGGAGGCGACCACCGAGAGGCGGGGAGGCGGGCGGAGGACGCGGAGGCGGCGACCACCGGGAGGCGGGCGAAAGGAGAGAGGGGGGAGGCGGCGAAGGGGAGGCGGGCGAAGGGAGAGAGGGGGGAGGCGGCGAAGGAGAGGCGGGTGGAGGGAGAGAGTGGGGAGCTGGAAAACCTAGGCGGGCCAGGCTGGGGAAAAATAGAGTGCGCACGATTTTAGGGAAAAAATCATCTTCTGTCGGTTGAGGGTTGAACCGACGGAAGTTAATTTAACTTCCGTCGGCCACAGTTAAAGCCGACGGAAGATAAGTTAACTTCCGTCGGCTCCTTGAGGCCGACAGAAGTTATTTTAGCCGACAAAAAGTTTCTGTTTTCTTGTAGTGGTTGTCAGCTAGGCTCTGGTTGTTGCCTCCACCCACACTGCCTAGCTACCACCTCCACTTTCATCGTTCGCTCGTGAGCTAGATCAAGCTGAGTCGAGCTTAGTTTTCTGCTCGTTAGAGCAAGTATAATAACAGGCTGTAAGCCAGCTATAAGAAGGCTAAATGCTGAGGTAGAGGAGAGAGAGGGATAAGCAGGTTGTAAGCTTGCAGGCTTGCAGCCAGTTTAGACACAAGAACTAAAAAATTCTGTAAGAGAGACAAGTTAGTTATGTATTAATATTGAAGAGCTAACTATTATACGAATAGGCTAAAAGATAGGCTCTAAGCCCGCAGCCGACTATATTATTAGCCTTGCTCTTATATTAACGAGCTGAGTTAAGCTAGATCATTAACATAACGAGTTGAACAACAAATTATATATGTGTGCACATGCATCTTACATGTAATGGGAAAAAAGGAAAAATTTGATCAAAGATGCCAAGGTGGCCTGCAGGTGTTCCATATATATGTGGAGTGCCACTCTTACAGGCAAAAAATAATCTCAATTAGTTGCATCATATAAGAAATTAAGCAGCAACAAAGATAGCATCTCATCCAAATCACATGCAAGCATATACACTTCACTTCGTAATTAATTTGTATCCAGCTGATTAATCACGATGAACTGACGCAATTTACAATCCTAATTTAGCAATGCAATTTATTGGTTAATTACAACCCAATCTAATTATATAATTAAGCTATGAAATGTAATCAAATTAAATTAGGGAGAGCAAGACAAATTCGAGCATGAAATGGACCGGCCATGAAATTGTCATGATCTACGCGTCGTCGTCGACGGCGATGGATGCCTCTGGCACGGGCACGGGCACGGGCTCGTGGCCGGCGGCGAAGAGGGCGACGTGGCCCAGGAGCTTGTCCTTGCGGGAGAAGAAGGTGCCGCAGGAGCAGATCCAGCGGAGCTCGCCGCAGTGCTTCTCGTGGGTGCGGAGGTCGGTGAGCACGGCGAAGTTCTTGCCGCCGCACCGCCCGCACACGTACATCTTCGGGCAGTGGCTGCGCCGGTAATGGTTCTTGGCGCACACCACCGACTTGAGCGCCTGGAACCGCGGGTGCCGCCGGTTCCACCGGCAACCCTCCGCCGGGCACGAGTAGCTCTTGACCTTCGCGCCGCCGCCGCAACTGCCGGAGCCCGACGGGTTTCTCAGCGCTGACGACGTCTTGTACTCGTCGCCGTGCGCGCGCATGTGCATGCGCAGGTTGGCGTCGCGCTTGAACCCCTTGCCGCACACCTGGCAGTAGTGCGTGTACCTGGCCAGCAGGTACGACGCGTCCAGCTCCACGACGTCGACGTCGTCCTCGCCGCCGGCGCCCCGGCCGATGGTCGACGCGGCCGACGCCGAGATACGGTCTATACTCACGAAGTGCGTGGCGCCGAACACGGTGGTCGCCGGCCCATGGCCGCCGAACCTAGAGTCTTCATCACCATCCTCCACATGCGCGGCCGCGAACATCTGCTCCCCGGCGCGTCCGTAGTCCGCGTGAAGCGCCGCTCCTCGCCTAAAGGAGACAGAGACACCGCCGGCGCCGGCGCCAGCATCCGCCTGCATCTCCAGCCGGCGCGCCACGGCGGATGCCGCGGCCGTTATGTCCTGCAGGACGGCACATGCGCTCCCCGCCGCCTCGCGCCGGAGTTGACACCCTGCGGGAGAGACGACCATCATGCCGACCAGTGGCTCCAGCTGCTGCACCTTGTCCTGCAGCACGGCGACATGGTAAGCCATCACATCGTCCGAGACAGCAGCAGCAGCCACCGCTTCCTCCGGCGCCACGCCGCCGCCATGCTGGGAGAGCAAGAGCATCTCATGCTCAAGCTCAACCCCCTGAAAGAATTGGAACTCATGGGGATTCATGGCTAAGTACTTCAGCTTCAGCTAGCTAACCTATCTAGGGTTTTCAAAACCAGCTACAAACCTAGCTATCTACCACATATATATACTTGATCTTGTTCATGTTTTCATACATACATGCATGTATATATGGTGCATGAATTGGTGGTGGATCAAATTAAAGCAAATTTAGGAGATCATAAACAAAGAGAAGATATGAAGAGGAACAAGGTAAGAAGATGGAGAAAGTCAACTGATGATGAAGAGACATCCATCCCTGCTTGAGCCTCCCTCATATGCTACCATTTGGAGCATGCAATTCTCTATACAATTCAATAAATTTCTCACCTTTTTCTAATCATTTGTTAATTACTATATATATTGTATTGCAATTTTTAAGAGTTTATAATAATAATAATAATTAATATTATTATTATTATATAAGGTTGGAAAATAAGTGTTCACTATAATTTTTTTTGGTTGTATAAATATAGATATCTATATTAATTTACTAATTAAAAGATAACAAGTATACATATATATTTGTGGCCAGGAAATCAGATTAAGAAGAAGAATACAGAAAGTAATTGATTAATAAAATCTAGGCTGGTGAAGCATATATATATATATATATATATATATATATTATATATATATATATATATATATATATATATATATATATATATATACATTTTGTCAATGCAACGTTGAGGTCGTATCTAGTGCCTAGTGGCGACTGCATGTCATGCAGCTCAATAATGCAACATATATATATATACGGGTCAATATAATATGCTGGCCGGCGCCTTTGCCCGGCCCTGAGTTAATTTAATTTCTTGTATTGTCTCTTTGAATATGATTTAGTTTTGGAATAAATATAATATAATCTATGCGTCGATATACGCGGTAAAATTATTAATTACATGAAAAATTATGATTACATAATGTTTATTGTTCATTATTACGAGTATAGATGACCATTATGAAGGCCGGCATGGGCCTATGTGTTCAGCCCATGGGCCGAGGTCTTGAACTGAATCGCCGCAAAAGCATGATGTGTTGTGTGCTAGTCTAAGGTTGTGTTTGGTTCCGAACTAGTTTCGTGGGCTAGAAGCTGAAAAATGAACCAAACAAGTCTAGAGTTTAGACCAGCATCTTCAAAAACTTTCGTTGTACAAATTGAAAGTTAGAGGATCTCAAATTTCACAGCTTCAATTCAACTTTGAATGAAAATTACCTACTATGTTGTTAGACTAGTTTATGTAAAATTTGAGAAGGTGAAATTTATATAAAATATATAATTTTAGTGTAATTCAAAAATATATAATTTTAGTATAAACATTAAAAAATCCATAATTATAATAATTTAAATGCAAATTTATGTATTAATAATGTAACCAAATATCACGAGCTACCAAAACATAAATCCACAACTATTACAACCAAACAACTTTTCAATTTTTCCACATCTCACTACTCATAATAATTTTTTCAGAATCTACCGCTTAACCAAACACACCGCGCTCTATAATTAAGAGGGGTAAACCTATTACTCCGAGTGTAAAAATTACTTGTAAAATTAACTATATTATTACGGTATCACTGACTACACGTGTCATCTTAATTTGCGAAAAAGTACAAACAAAACAATTACCCACAAAGACGAAATCACAATGTGAGCAGCAAATTTCAAGCAAACAAAAGGGGTTTTATGCAAGGAATAATTTGATTTAGGTCATTACAATTTTGTGACTCCGGAGAAATGTTATTACAATTCGTATATTTAGATTTATGCCATTTCAGAATTGTAGATCTCTGAAAATATAGTGACATATTTTGGAATTCTTTAAAATTGTAATGGCATATTTCGAAATTCTCTAAATTTGTAATGGTATAATTCAGAGTTCTTTAAAATTATGATAGCATAAATCTAAATACGTGAATTTCAATGATATTTCTTCAAAATCACAAAATTGTAATGGTATGGATCCAACTTTCCCTTAGTTTAAAATATTAGGATCGATTAGAGTATTAGACCTACTATTTTGAGCTAGTTAAACTAAGGTGCTCTTGCAAAGTAGCTAAGGTCAGGTTTGTTTATTTATATAACTAAACAAATTTCTATTTAATTAAATAACTTGAATACACATTATTTCTTATGATACCGGTGAATATATCAAATATTAATACGGTCAGTAGAGCATCAAATAGCACAAAGGACGAATCGAATCATGAATCTTATCATAATCAATAATTCACATTGAACTATTTACTAATATAATAGGCTATTACGTTCACGTGTATAATATTTAGACTTTGATTGCCTTTTTGTTTTGTTATTACCTGATTAAGAGCATGCTAAAATTAATTAGAATATGAGCTCTGATTTTTATTTTTGGGCCATATGTGGGCGCCGGCATTTCCCTTAGCTAATGGATCATCCTTGGGAGTTACCATAGTGGCAAATAGATTTTTTTTTAAAAATAATAATATTTTTTTAAAAAAAACTAAACGTGTATAACAGTTTCAAAAATTTATAAAATGAGTAGCAGTCGACAGTCAGACCACGTCAACGCGAGTCGGCAAATCAACAACCGACTCGGACCCACGTGAACAGAGTCAACCGTTCAAGTGCCGACTGCGTGCGGGACTGCGGTTGGCGGGGCCCGGTGAGCGAAACGGCGCGCGGGGACCGGGGCTGAGGCGTGGGGTGCGCGTGCGGGGTCGTAGCGAGCGAGGCGGCACAGAGACGGGCAGGTGCAGTTGGCAGGGCGCGGTGAGCGAAGCGGCGCGCGGGTACCGGGGCTGAGGCGTGGGCACGTGAGAACCGATGGGTCGTGGGGGCTGGGGGCACGCGGTGGGGGGGCATAGCGAGTGAGATGGTGCAAAGATTGGCGTGTGCGGTTGGCGCGGCACGGTGAGCAAAGCAACGCGTGGGGACCAAGGCCGAGGTGCGAGCACGCGGGAACCCTTCAACACAAGCAATCGGTAGTTGAATGGCCGACTCAAGCCACATTAGCTCGAGTTAGTCGTTCATCGACCGACTTTGCGCTGATGTGGCCTGAGTTAGCCGACCATAATCAGCCTGTAGCAACAAATGATAGTAATGTGTATGTTCTTCAGACGTTGGAGAGCAACAAATCGAGTCCATTAATTAGACGACAACCACCAGATAGAGAGTAAATCAATTAGAAATCGATCGGTAGCAGCTCTGCAAGTCAGGTGATGTCTATCATATTCTCCGTCTCTCTCGATATTTGTTGGGCCTTGTGCACTCTTGTGTACATACGGATGGGCCGGGTTGTAACGTGTTGTAATGGATAAAATTTACAACATTAAAAGAATATTATATAAATGATACAAATAACTTAAAACATGATAAAATAATATTCACCATTCACCGTAATTCGATTTTAAAAATAATATATACTTATTTAAAAGTAATATAGATTTATCTAACAATAGGGTTCACGTGTCAATGAGCTAGCAATGGTAAATAATATTCACCACAACTAGCTTCTTTTAAAGTACTATAGATAAGTAAATAATTATAGATTGTTCATTGTTTTTTATATGACTCAGATTTAATTAAATTAATCTATTACCTAGCTCTCTATTTTCCTTCTATTTTTACGTGTATTTGTACAAAATTATATATGGTACTAAATCAAAACAAAGTTTAAAATAATTAAAATTAAAGTGTTATATCTTAGAAAGCACGTGTTGTACGTTGGGTATCTGGCGCTGAGAACGGGTTCATCTGCAGTCGGGCTCGCTGACTGCAGAGGGCAGTCACCCCTCGCGCGCCGTTCGATCTTGACCGGGCGGTGCGAAGCCCCCCTCTCTCTCTCCGAAGCCTTCTGCGAATTGGGTTCCATCGGCGCGAAAGCCCCCCCTCTCTCTCCAAAGCCCCCCTCGTACAACCGTCCGATCAAGATCGGACGGCGCTGAAGGGTGACTGCTCTCTGCAGTCGGCGAGGCCGACTGTAGGGGATCTCATTTGCTGGCGCTGAATGGCTCTAGCTACTTAAGCTAACATTGGCTGCCTGGTCTTCCACCTAACCTAACAATATTCTTCTTTGGAAATATGTCACGTACAAATAAAGCATATATAGTAAGTACTGTGCCATGCATGCATGCATATGCTAATTTTATTATCATTATGATCGATGAACTTATTATCCATGTGAACGTACTTATCTGTGCCAGGCTTGACATGCATGTACAAGTTAGCTCATGCACATGCATCTGTACGTTTTTTTTCATAAATCCTGATCAAATGTTTGTTTGTAGAACCAATTCATGATGCAAACCGAACCTCGTACGTTGCCGAATTATTATATTATTCATAGTAAGACAGCTAATCCCAAACTGACTGATAAATTAAAACGTACAGCTGAATATATAGCTGATCAGATCGCAAATTATGGGGCGAACACTTGTGAGTACGGATGAATATCTTGAGAGCAACCCTAACAGAATAATTGAGAGGAAATGCTTACTGCAAATTAAATGATCTGCATCACTCTGTAATTGTGTCACGATTAGGCCATCCAAGAGTGAGGGCCAGAAGCAGCGACCCATGCGAGCCCGTCGTCCTAATGTGCTGTTGGACCCAAATGTGTGGGCCAAGTGAGTGTTGGGTGTGTGCGTCTTTATAATTTGCTGAGTTGTGTGTTTGGGAGGACATTGGAAGAACTGGAACCTTCTCCCCGTTATTCTCTCTTCACTTCTGTCTTCCTCCCTCATTCTCTGTGTTCTCTGCAAATTCATTCCCTGTGACTGAATACTTGTGAATCCAAGCTGGGACATAACAAATTGTATCTGTAAAGTCTGTAATGTCCTCGTCGTCGTCAGTTTCACTGTCGGCATCTTCGGCAACTAGAAATATGCTCGCATGCTTTGCAAGCATCCACACTATGGTTGTGAGCTCGCCGCCATGGCTGAGTTGCTTGGCATGGGAATCCCTGCTACATCGAGTGGACACATAGATAAGCATCCTCACCCACTCACCCAGGATTGTTTCCAGTGTTTTGTGTAGTCCTTTCCCTTCCTTTTCTAGGAGTTTTTTGGCCTTTCGAGCTCCATCATGGAGAATAAAACTTCTCTTGTACAAAGGACATTCTGTAGGCTGCTTATCAACCACCACCTCTCTCAGGATGCGGGCAAGCTTCCCCTCTCTTGTTGCACAGCTGCTTGAGCTGCTTCCCTTCTCCTTCTCCTTCTCTTCGCTCCATACGTCGTGCAACGCGTCACGGGTTGCTTCCCTTCTCCTTCTCCTTCTCTTCCACTCTGTTGTTGCACAGCTGCTTGAGCTGCATCCCTTGATCTCCTCCGCCTCCACTTGGCACCATTGTTGGTGCAATGCGTCACGGGTTGCTGTGTACGTGCTGCGTATCTTGAGACCCGGCAGCATGTAGGGCCGTACAATAACGAGGAACAACATGTAGTTCGACAGCACCTCGATCGTCTTCACAATTGCGCAGGCTGCTCCTTTCTGCCCACTGCACTGCATGAAGATGTCTGTGGCAAGGTGGTCGGTGAGGATATCATCTTGCAATTCTTGGGCGAAGCCCAAAGCTTTGTCTAACTTATTACGCCTTCTAAAAGGGCTGTCATGCTCCTCCTCCTCCTTCTTCTCCTCCTCCTCCTCCTTCTCCTTCTTCTCCATCTGCCGGAGCACAGAGCTGCATGGCGAAGCCTAGAGTTTGTGTTGGTGAAGAATGCATGTGTCCAAGTGGACGCTAGTGCACTGAGCAGCCATCTCACCTCCAGGACGAAGGTGACGACGAGGAGGAGGTAGGTGATGCAGACATCAGACCACCTGTAGCCATGTTTACTGGAAAGCCAAAACAACCATAAGGCGACGGCGGTGAAGTGCAGCGAGGCGAAACGGATGCAGTAGCCATGCCATGTGTGGATCACGGCCGCCTTGGTGTAGAGCACGTCGTACATGAGGGACAGCTCCATCTCAACCAACCTGCACAGCTGCTCCCATCCATGGCTCCAGTTCCACCTACTTCCGTCGTCGTTACCATCAGACGACTTGTGCTCGGCCTCGACCGAGGAATAATCAGCAAAAGCGCCCTTGGTGATATGCAGCAGTCGGTGAGCAGCTAGCAGGGGTTGCTCCGGCTGCAGTCGAAGCGCTGACGGCCACCGTACCGGAGTGGACGACGAACCCCGGCCCGCACGTTGACGTACGTACACCACGTCGCTGATCTTAATGCCGGAGCCGCCGGAGCTCCGCTTCACTTCCAGTGTGGACTGCTAGCTGCGCTGCTCACGGATTGGTTTGAAGTGAACATCACTGTCTCCCACTTGTTAATAAGTACTTGGCATGCACTAGATATCATCGTTCGATCAAAGTCGATCGTGCATGTGAGTAGTTGTATGTATAGATTGATTAATTCGAGGGTTTTGTAAGCGTCCGCGCGCATGCATGTGCTCATTTTGTAATATGCATTTCTTTGTTAGTGCTCGAAGCTACATGAGATGTACTGTTCATGTGAACTTGACTGTGCTGTTCATATATATTCTTATTTTACGAGCACTTTTTTTTTGTTAACGACCACGTCCCGTTTTTGTTAGCTATATATTCTCATCTTGGAGGTTTTAGCCGAATAAAATTGGATAGTATGAGATGATTCTGAATAGATTGATTCGGAATGAGATAGTTTTCAATGAGATGGTACAACTAGATTGTTTGGTTGGATGTATGAGATGATACATGATAATGATTAGTTATAATTAATAACATCTAATTATAATTATTTTTCACTAAAATACTTAATAACCACTAATCTTAACTAATTATAAATAATTAGTATAGTTAACAAAAACTGGACGGCGTCGTTCGCTTGTTTTTACTGCACAAAATGGTTCAGCATCTAGAGAGAATATTCTGAGAACCTGAACCAATCCATCCTAGATGGTTTCGTACGTACAGTACATTCAACCAAACAAACTTATTTTTCGAAACTGTACCGAGCCATCCAGGATGAGTTTGGTTCAAGCAACCAAACACTACCTTAGTGTCCAGGAGGGATAGACTCCTTTTAACATCAGTGACTCCGACTGTCCTCTGTAGTCATGATCTGCGTTGTTCGGTGTGGATCCGACGGTGCAAAAGTGCGCCCCATCCTATACGGAGCTCACCTCCAAAGCTTCATTCGACACTTATCCGATCGAACTCCGACGGTACAAAAGCGTGGTAACTGTTAGGATCTCATTTGAAAGGTTGCAGGGTCGCCCCGCTGTCCCAAGAAATGCAGGATCTGGTGCATGCTGGTAGTTCTGCAGGAGTTGCAGCTGAAGGGATGGTCAAGCCGATGTCGTGGCATCAAGAGCGGAGGGGAGCGCAACTTGGCTTGCGAGCAAAGCTGAAGACCGGTTCTCTCGGAGGAGTTTCGTGGCTCAGAGTATAGAGAAGCCCAGGTCGAGGGAAGTGCGTACGTGTGCGCCGTGCTCGCTGAAGTGGGTTGCGTGGACGTCGTGTCGCCGGGGGAGGCCTTTAAATGGCACTGTAATCCTTGTGTAAAGCTGCTCCAGCTTTTTGAGATGATGAAATAGCCAAGATACAGGTCGTTCATCGGCCGCGGCGTTCGTCGCCGAAAGTCGCTGTTCATCTTCCTCCTTGGGTCCGTGCACGAGGGCAAGTGTATCAAGGGTCAGTTCCAACAACCATTTCTCCGGAGAACAAATGGCTGTTCAAATGCATTGATAAACTTCGGCATAACTTCCTCTGGCAACGTAACTCAAGATAAAAATATATGTTTGGATAACTAGGAGGCCACATGCAGACCTAAAGAGCTAGGGGGTCTTGGGATTCTGCATCTCCCAAGGATGAGTCGCGCTCTCCGTTTGAGATGGTTGTGGTTCCAGCGTAAAGACAGTAACCGCCCTTGGATTGGCCTACCCCTCCCTTGTAACCGTAGAGATGAGCAACTCTTTCAATCCAGCATATTCTTCACCATCGGTAATGGGGACTCTATAAGCTTTTGGAATGACGCTTGGGTCTCTCCTTGTCCCTTCAGTCTTCTGGCCCCTAAACTCTATTCCATTTGCACCAAAAAGAAGCAGTCTGTTCGGCAAGTCCTATGTAGAAACTCTTGGTTGTATTGGATCAGAAGTTTGTATACCATGTGCCATCTCCGTCAGATGGTTCAGATTATGACGTTGATCTCCCAAGTGGAGCTCTCCCAATCGCTACCAGACCTTCTATCTTGGAAATGGACAAAGGATGGAGAATACTCGGCCAAGTCGGCATATGAAATCCAGTTATGCGGGTCCATCAGAGCTTCGTACCATCGTAACCTTTGGAAAGCACAAGCTGAACCGAAATGTAAATTCTTTGTTTCGACTCCGCTAAAAAGAGAATTCTCACAGCAGATAATCTCCTTAGGCTCGGACGGCAGTGCAATCCGATCTGTCTCTTGTGCCTCCTTGAGCTCGAGTCTCTGGATCATCTAGCCTGCAAATGTGTTTTCACTGTCCAGGTATGGGACATGATCCGGTTGCGGTTCAACCTCCCTAGTTCCACTGACCTCTCCAGCTGCCTCAACCTGCAAGATTGGTGGCAAAGGGTGGCAAACTCCATCCCTTCCCAGCTTAAAAAGGTCTTCAATGGTCTTCTTATTTATACTTGGTGGAATATTTGGAAAGAGAGAAATCGCCGAATCTTCCAAAATTCCTTTAGTCCAACGCAGACTGTATTTAATTTAATTGTGGGTGACCTCGATGCTATGCTCTTTTCTCTAACTCCCCCCATGTAACCCCCTCTGCTTTCTCCCTCGCCCTCCCCCTCTCCATTTCAGATATGTGTAATTCACAAGGTGCCTCTTATCTTAATCAATGAAAGCGATTTCTCGCTCTTTCTTTCAAAAAAAAGATATATATGGCATCATTTAGATCTTCTGCTCTAATTATACAATAATCAAACTTAGATCTTCCTAACTCAACTTGAACTTAGTATTCCATTCAAATCAAAATAAAGTTTTCCCTAACTAATAAATATATAGTAATTGCTATTTGCAAACCGAAAACTCTGTTCATGAACCTAAAAACAACATCTCTTATTTCCAATGTCCCTGTTTCACCTCTTAATTCTATTTTGAAACTAATTTTGTCTCTTAAGAAACCTCTTTAAATTAACTTGGTTTTAACCCCAATCACCACATCATGCAAAAATTGAACCAATTCTTTTGACAAAGCTATTTTGGATGTGTTTGGTTCTCCTTTTAAATCTGCTTCTGCTGTGAAAAACAGAAGCTGAACCAAACAGGTTTATCAAATCTATTTTTTCCTACAAAAAACAGTTTTTTTTCTAATACAAATTTGAAAGCAGCTTGGATCTTGCTTTACCGTTTCAAATTTTATTTTTTTTTTGCTTTTTAGTACAAATTAGATAATATGAATTCAAGATGTCTTGATTGATCTAATATCATTATGGTTTGTATTGCATTGCACAATTTTATGAGATGGTTATGTAGTTGCCGGTTACTTTATGCGATGAACTATGAATTTTTTTATTTATCTAATATATTTTCCAATTATTTAGTTGCATCAATGTTGACTATTTCTTATATATATATATAGAATATTATAATGATGAAAATTATGTCAATTATAAAAAACAATCAGTTCACAACAACTTTAACCAAGCAATTTTCAGCTTTTCCACGGCAGACGTAGCAGAATCGAGCACATTTTTAATCTATATCTATACTATTTTAAAATTTTAAAAGAAACTAGTAGTAATTCTGTTACCATCATTATTTCTTACCGTCTTCCTTCTTCTCCCTGCAAACTCCATTCCTAATCCTGAAGACCTGCCGTTGCCGTGCCAACCAAGTCGGAGACCAGCGCTCTTCTTCTTCGCGCGACCCCGGCCATCTCAAGCAGCGGAGTTGTCTTGCTCCAGCCGTCCTTCGGTGAGTCCCTTCTCTTGTCATCGCTGAAGCTTCGTTTCGCGAACCAAGGCCAGGAACATGAATCATCATCTAGCACGCCGGTTCCATTTTTTGCAGAGTCGCCGAGCCGGATCGCGATCCCTCACCGGAGAACGTCACTGCCTCCGCAGATTCCACTTTTCCACGCCAAACGGAGAAGGTGCCGCCATATCTCAATTCCCCACAGCAGTACCTTCGTTATGACCCTAGGGTCATGTTCTGGGTGTTCTGGGTGGTAGCCAGCAGGGTAGGTCTGTAACCCTAGGTCGCCGTCGGCGAGGACCGTATATGGCGGGTAGGTCTCTCGGCGCCAGACCACTAGGGACCCTCCCAAGCCTATCTGTGCCCACCCGAGGGTTCCTGGAATTCCTCCTCCGGTGAAAACTCTCGCCGTCGGTCTTTGCCTTGCCAGATTCTTCTCCCGTGCCGGCAAGCCGAATGGGATTAGGCTACTGCGAGGGCTTCGGCCCATGAGTCAATCCTCTGAATAGACTGCACTAGAGAAGCAGTACTGTTGGCTCAGCCCAGGCGTGATCAGTAAAATCAATTCTTCTTGGATTTTATTCAGGCAGCCCATATATACATATTTTGCTGATAACAAAAATGAATCGAGTAGTGGTTTCATGCTTTAGATATTATTTATATGGTGTGAGTGGATCACCACGTACCATCCTGATTGACGATGAATCTGAAGCAATATACATGCCCTAATAGTTTTACATGATGAAAGAGTGGTTGCTTCTGCCCCAAAAAGCTTAAATTGATCTGGTTTGTAGTAACAGGACCGCATTATATTCTTTCAACTATAGAGAGAACATAAAAAAACAGACAATGTCACTTGTTGGACTCCTTTGCCTTTAGTGCATTTGCTAATGCGTAATTGTGTTCTACCATTAGCCACACGACGGTCAAGAACTCACAGCCATTGTTGAGCTTCTTGGCATGTGACTCCCTATTGCAACGGTTGGCTGCATACACCAGAAAATCTATCCACAAGTCAAGCAGCACATCGACTGGATCTTCATTCTTCCACTCGGTCAGTTTGCGAGCAATGTGTCGTGCATAATTGAGGCGAGGAACTTTAGGTCCTGTTTTGGGTTGCTCTTGGTCTTTTGGGAGCAGGATACCAGCAACCTGCTTGATCAGCTTGAGCCTAGCGGATTCCTTGACGAAGCCATTACGACTTTTGCACGATTGAACCATGTTGTTCATGGTCTGCTGGTACAGCCAGTTCTGTGGAAGGCCAGGTAGCATGTCGGGGCGATCCACGAAGAGAAACATCAGGTAATTAGACACAGCCCTGATCGCCTCCACGATGGGCGAATCATCTGCTAGCTCCCTTGTGGTGAGGAACATCTCAGTGGCGATGTGCCAGATGAGGACGCTCTCATGGAAGTCAACGCCGTGTTGCACCTCGATGGCCTTGAACTGCTCAGCGCGATCGTTGGAGCTCATCGCCAGGTCCCCCCACTTACCTCTCAGCAAGCCCATTGTGTTGAGCTCCCACCGCTTAGATATGTCTTTCAATATTTCCCGCAAACTCTTCTTCACCATGTCTGGAACAACTGGGATGTTCCATGAGCAATGCTTCCGGTCCAACCAGTCATTCAAGCCCAGAAACGTCGACCAATCGTTGAACCAGCCGCTCCTCATGTTGACCTGCCGAGCGCATGAAAGCATCATGTTGTACTGCCCCATGGTGAGCGTCCACTTCCTCGAGCTTCCCGACGTGACACTCATGCCTGGCCGGCGAAGTGAGACAAGTGCACGGCGAAGACGGTGCCATCTTCCGCTGCAAAGAGCTGCATGCCGGAGCCAGCTCCGGCGTGTGGCGCACAGGAAGGCGAGCGCCCAGGTTGACCCTAGCGAGCTTAGCAGAGATTTGGTCTCCAGGATGAGCGCGCCGCCCAGCAACACATAGGTGATGGCGACGTCGACTCTGTTGTGGCCGCCTTTGCCGCTGAATTGGAAGAGCACGAGTGAAATGACGACAGCGAGTGGCGCCATGGCGCGGATGCCATAGCCTATGCAAGTAGTGTGGTTGTGGATCACATTTGCCTTGGTGTACAGGATGTCGTACATGAGGGAAAGCTCCATCTGCATCACCGTCCACATGCTCTCTTTGAATTTCTCTCCCCGAACAAGCTCCCAAATTGCCCTGGTGTTAGGGTTTTCTGGATCGTCGTCGTCGTCGAACACAGAATCAACTATCCCGCGTTTGCAGACATGGAACAGGGAGTGAGCACGCTGCAAAAGAAACTCATCGTCCACGCCCTGGTGATCAGGACCTTGGTGATGAGGCTCATGAGGGTGCTCGTATTTGATGTAGAAATGCTGGCGGTGCTTGTCACGCGGCACAACCTTAAGAGAGTTCTGGATGCTACTGAAGTTGGCGCTCCACAGTGCAACTGTCCTCTCGACGTACTTGGCAGTGCCGACGAGGAACATCAGTGCAGCCGCCAGAACGATCAGCATGCCGTTGCCGGCGATGTACGTGTAGAGCACATACACGACGCCCAGCACCTGGACTGCCAGAGTGACAGCATGGCGCTTCCACAGCTTGTTGTCCTCGAGGGCGTAGGCGGTGATGCTGTCCGGGCCACCAAGGTGCAGCAGCAGAAATGGTGCCCAGAATGCCACCAGTTTGTGTTCGCGCGGCGCGCTGCTGAGGGAGAGGTGGCCGACCGTGTATATCGCCGTCGTGTCGGCCAGCTGGTAGGCTAGCCACAGCAGGATCCTCTTCACAGCCGTCGTCCGAGTCATCTCACGCCGGCGAACCCCAGCCACGACATGGAGGATAACCTGCAGTGTAAGGCTCAACAGCACTAGGATTTGGGTCGTCCACTGATTCCACAGCCCCATCAGCCGGTTCAGCCCTCCTCCCATCGTGGAGATCCTGCAAGAACTCTACATACAAATCAATCAGAAATGTATGCATGCGACATCATTACAAACACGGAGATAGAGAGTCAATATTAATCCAGCTTACAGGGGCAGCTATGATGCCTGAACCGTTGTGCAGAACAGAGCAAGCTTCTGCTGACAATACACACTGTCAAGTCAGCTTGCTAAGCAACGAGCAATGTGAGCTTCGATTCGTATCCATCTTAAAACCGGAAGCCAAATATCAAGCGGCAAAAGTTGTGAGGATTCAAGTGTCACCCATGTGTTTGTTGGGCATGTGACAGCCAAGTTTGGATCAGGCAATTGGGTATTCAAGTATAGTTCCACACATGTGCTGCTCGTCAATTTCTTCGTGCTATTGGCCGGGATGATTTTAGTTTAATTAACCGGGGATGTGATGCAAAACGGGAATTGAACTGTAATTAACACGGTCCACTTGGTTTTCTAGTTGCACTTTAGCCCGGACGCAGTATGACTACGGATGAAGTAGCCATGCATGACATGTGTGGATCATGGCCGCCATGGTGTAAAGGACGTGGTGCATGAGGGGCAGCTCCATCTCTACCAACCTGCACAGCTTCTCTTCTCCCATCCATGACTTCACCTACTTCTTCTGTCATCACTAGCATGAACATTTTCTGCAGACACGACATGACCATCTGTAGGCTTGATAGGCCGTACTAAGAGTCTTTTTGAGTAAAATCTAAAGCATAAACAAATTAGTAGAAAATTCTGCTCTGGCTGCGATGGACTCTGTTCCAGTTTCTAAATCTTTCTAAAATTCTAAAGTCTATTTTGGAACAATAAATTTAGGATTTTATTGAGTGTTTTTATTTATTACAGGTGTATTCGTCGTGTGTAGTCGTCGATGCGGAAGACCTTCAAGACAACTTCATCAAAGACCTGGATATTGACTCATCACCTCTAGGCAAGTCTCCTTTTTGTATAGCTCGCTTCGATCCGCCCAAAAAAGCTTAAATTGATCTGGTTTGTAGTAACATGAGGACCGCATTATATTCTTTCAGCTATAGAGATAACATAAAAAGAAACAGACAATATCACTTGTTGGAGTCCATTAACTTTAGTGCATTTGCTACTATGGAATTGTGTTCTACCATTAGCCACACGACGGTCAAGAACTCACAGCCATTGTTGAGCCTCTTGGCATGTGACTCCCTATTGCAACGGTTGGCTGCATAGATCAAAAAAGCTATCCACAAGTCAAGCAGCACCTCGTCGATTGGTTCATCATCATTCTTCCACTTGATCAGTTCATCAGCAACAATCCGTGCATAATTGAGGCGAGGAACTTTAGGCCCTGATTTGCCATGGTCTTGGTATTTCTGGAGCAGGATACGAGCAACCTGCTTAATCTGCTTGAGCCTACAGGATTCCTTGACGAAGCCACCGTGGCTTTTGCACGATTCAACCATGTTGTTCATGGTCTGCTCGTACAGCCAGTTCTGTGGAAGACCTGGTAGCATGTCAGGGCGATCCACAAAGAGAAACATCAGGTAGTTGGATAGAGCCCTGATCGCCTCCACGATGCTGGGCGAAGGATCTCGCTCCCTTGTGCTGAGCAACATCTCAGTGGCGATGTGCCAGATGAGGACGCTCTCATGGAAGTCCACGCCGCGAAAGGTCTTGATTCCGTCGTACAACTTACGGCGAGCTTCGGGGGTTCTCATCACATGTTTCCCCCACTTACGTCTCAGCAAACCCATTGAGTTGATATCCTCCCGCATGTCCTTCAATAATTTATGCAGACGCGGCATGACCATCTCTGGAACTGGGATGTTCCAGGAGCATTGGCACCGGTCCATGCACTCACTCAAGCCCAGAAACGTGGACCAATCGTTGAACCAGCCACTCCTCATGTTGACCCGCCGAGCGCATGAACACATCATGCTGTACTGCTTCATGGTGAGCGTCCACTTCCTCGAGCTTCCCTGCCTTCCCAACGTCACAATCATGGCTGGCCGGCGAAGTAAGAGAAGTGCACGTCGAAGCTGGTACCATCTCCCGCAGCAAAGAGCCACATGCCGGAGCCAGTTCCAGCTTGTGGTGCTTAGGAAGGCGAGTGCCCACGATGACCCTAGTGACCTCACCAGAGACTTGGTCTCCAGGATGAGCGCGCCGCCAAGCAACGCATAGGTGATGGGGACGTCGACTCTGTTATGGCCTCCTTGACCGCTGAAATGGAAGAGCAGGAGTGAAGTGACCACGGCGAGTGGCGCCATGGTGCGGATGCCATAGCCCAAGTAATTGTGGATCACATTTGCCTTGGTGTACAGGATGTCGTACATGAGGGAAAGCTCCATCTGCATCACCGTCACCGTACTTGGATTGCCGTTCTCTCCCCGAAAAAGGTCCCGAATTGCCTTGGTGTCAGGCTTTTCTAGATCACCTTCGCCGTCGCCGTCGATCACAGAATCAACTATCCCGCGTTTGCAGACATAGAAAAAGGAGTGAGCACGCTGCAAAAGGAACTCATCGTCCATGTCATGGTCAGTACCTTGGCAGTGGGAGTGCTCGCTCTTGATGTACAAATGCTGGTACTTGTCACGCGGCACATCCTTGAGAGACTTCCGGATGCTACTGAAGTTGGCGCTCCACAGCGCATATGTCCTCTCGACGTACTTGGCAGTGCCGACGAGGAACATCAGTGCAGCCGCCAGAACGATCAGCCTGCCATTCAAGGCGATGTACATGTAGAGCACATACACGACGCCCAGCACCTGGACTGCCAGAGTCAAGGCATGGCGCGTCCAGAGCTTGTTGTCCTCGAGGGCGTAGGCGGTGATGCTGTCCGGGCCACCAAGGTGCAGCAGCAGAAATGGTGCCCAGAATGCCACCAGCTTGTGTTCGCGTGGCACGCCGCTGAGGGAGAGCTGACCGACCGTGTATATCGCCGTCGAGTCGGCCAGCTGATAGGCTAGCCACAGCGGGAACCTCGTCACACCCCTCCTCTCACGCCGGCGAATCCCGGCCAACACATTGAGGACAAGCTGCAGTGTGAGGCTCAACAGCACTAGGATTTGGGTTGCCCACTCATTCCACAGCCCCAACAGCTGCTTCAGCTCTCCTGCCATCGTCGACATCCTGCAACAAAACTCTACTTACAAATCAATCAGAAATGTTGGCATGCAACGTCATTACAAACAAGGATTAATCTAGCTTACTTTGGCACGCAGCTATATGATCACAAAAGTTGCTATGATGCTTGAGGCGCCGTACGGATAATTCAGTGTCAAGTCAGCTACTCAGCTTGCTAAGCAACGAGCGCGATGTGATCTTCGTATATATCCAACTCACACCTTGCAACTTGCAGAAATATAATAATTAAGTTCTGGTCTAGGGTCGATATCAAAATTTACGAGCAATGCGGCGATTAATTGACCACTTGCATAAATATAATAATTGAGTTCTGGTCTAGTCTGATTCGTTTGGAATGAATTAGTTTGGTCCGCATGTCGATGTTATATGCGTTGGCATGTTTTGTTTGACGAGTCCAATTAAGGGTGTCTTTGGTTAGCTTTTTGTTAGCTGTGGCCGTAGAAAAAAAACTGTTGCGAGCCGTGAAAAAGTTATTGTGGTTTATCTGGAGGAGCTTTCATAGTTTTACTACACCAAAGATCACTTTTACCAAAAGCTGTTGGCTTGGAATAGGTCTTTTGGTTTGGCTTTTGACTTGTAGGAAGCAAAAACTGCTCCCAAAAACCAAATCAAAGGGACCTAAGTTACGATGTAACACATTGATACAGTGAGATACAGTGAGGCAAGATTAATCACAAAAGTATTATTCCGATCCACACGTGTGCTGCGATCGTCAATTTCATTGTGTTATTGGCCGGTGTGATTTAGCTTAATTACGGGCTTGTACCCTATTTTTTCGCCAGGATGTGATGCAAAACACAAGTGAATTGGAGAGTAACCGGACGCCAGTTGGTTTCCCTAGTTGTTAATAACCCGCACGCCCATGCAATTCGTATATTATAATCATTTGCATAATTGTAAATGTTAGTGGTGTGTTTGTGCTAACGCTACTTGTAAATATCTTAAATTAATAGCCGGGCATTAAACATACCTGTCACGAAGGAAGAGATATAATCTAACCGGGAAAATTTCGTATATGCCACTCAAAGTTCACCGATTTTCATATATGTCGTCACTGAAAATTATTTAGTTTTCAGTGTCCATATATACCAATATTGTTAGTTTTAACCATTATTCAACATTAGTTTTTTTTGAAATGGTGAAACTATTCTCAGCTTACAAAGCTAGCTAGCTTGCTTTGCCACTGCTCTACCTCTGTTGCGCTAAATTAAATGAGTTATTGGTATGCACGTGTTGGCTGGCCGGAGTAAGTGGTAATTGATCATGGATCTTAAATTATTCTTAGTTTTTAGTGAGCTTTGAGGTTAGTTTTAGCATTTCGAAAAAACTAACATTGGCTAACAATTAAACTAACGACGATACTATATATTAACACAAAAAATTGAAGCACTGACATATATGAAAATAATATGTTTTCAATGACATATATAAGAACTTAACCGGTGAACTTTCGATGGCATATACAAAATTTTCTCTATATATTTACACTCTTAATCATCTTTGCATGGACTTCTTGATTCAGTTTATGTCCACATCGTTCCTCTTAAACCAATAACTATTAGGATGCACAATGCTGAACAAGAAAGCATGTATATTTTTTTTACTCAATCAAGCAAGCTGTGTGCATGCTCCTGCAATAGTCTATGCAAAAGTGGCAATTAGGGGGCCAAAAGAAAGCTATAGAGACATGTTGATTTGATAAATAATACGGTGGCAAGATGCACTTGACCTTGACACTTGTTTGTTAATAACAGAAGCCATGAGGTATACTTCCAGTTTAGTGCCGCATGCACAGTGTCGGCTCTAGCTATATATGGTCTGATCTGATCACTGTCTAGCTGCCACTAATTAAGTGGAATACATGAGTGTCACCGGATGGTGATATAAACGGGTGGGTAGGAACCCTGCTTCTTAAGAATGCAGTGCCGACTGGGGTCCTGACCCTCGATGACGTGGTGGCGTCGTTGGTGGCGACGCGAAGACGAGGCAGGACTCACTACAACAATTCAGGGAAGAAGTTAGCCCTTTCTCGACGGAAGAAGCTAACTTCAGTCAGCAAAAGACTAATTTCCATCGGCATTTGGCCGACGGAAGTTAGCGCCGAACTCTGCCACGTCAGCAGAGGGGCGCTAACTTCCGTCGGCCGGCTAGCGGGAGGTCGGCGGGCAAATCGGCGCCAGGCATAGGGCGGTGGGCCAGTAGTGGGCGGGACCGGACAGGGGTGCGGCGGCTGGAGGCGGCAGGCCAGCGGTGTGTGGCCGGGGTGGTGGCGCGGGCCGGAGGCGAGCGGCGGCGTGGGCCGGAGGTGGGCGGCCGGCGGCCGGGGCGGTGGCGCGGGACGGAGGCGGGCGGCGGTGTTGGCCGGAGGTGGGAGGCGGCGGCGCGGGTTGGGCGCGGGAGGTGGCGGGTGTGGGCGCGTACAGGGAGTTAGGTCTCTCTGTACGCGCGCGCGGTTGGGGAAAATCCTCCTAACTTCCGTCGGCCAGCATTAAAGCCGATCGGTTAGGGGATCTGATCGGGCGCGAAAAAAATGCAGCCTAAGTTCCGTTGGCCACAGTTAAAAGCCGACGAAAGTTAATTGACTTGATGAAAATGTTCTGTTTTCTTGTAGTGACTCTGCGAAGATTACAACTCTCCAAGAAAAACCCTCCTTCTACGTGGGTTTCCCTAGTTTATATACTACTAAAAAACCCTCCTTCTACGTGGGTTTCCCTAGTTTATATACTACTAAAAAACCCTCCTTCTACGTGGGTTTCCCTAGTTTATATACTACTAAAAAACCCTCCTTCTACGTGGGTTTCCCTAGTTTATATACTACTAGGGTCACCTAACAGACCCCTAACAGAAGCAGACTCCTAACAAAAAGTCTTCTAACAAAATAGGACTCCACAACCGATTCAGACTCAACAACTCAAACTCCAGAGTTACTAATCAGTGCATACTGGATGCCTCACATGACAATGAGACTAGATATCATTATTGTTGTTGGATCAAAATTAGGTTATAGATCCGAAGAAGAAGAGTCGATCTCATCACTCACGTACGTGTTTGTTATCCCGTCGCTCCCGGAGTCCGTCCGATTGAACAGTGCGTAGTGTACGTAGTTGCAAGCTACGTGACAATAATAGTAATAATGGTGTGTCTTGCCTTTGAACAACACGTACAAGCAGCGTCACATCGGTCTTAATTAGCCAATCGATGACTCACCAGGATAGGGATGAAAACAGAGCGGAAACGGACGGAAATGAGTGTTACTGTATCCGTTTCTGTATTTTTTCACGGAAACGAATACGGATATCCCGGAAACGGATATTATCGGAAACGAATATGGACCGAATAAGGAGCGGATACGAATACAGAACCGAATATCTATCGGAATTATAAAAAACCTTAATATATGAAAAAGTACGATAAATAAATAAATAGGTTCAATTTATACACATATTAATAAATGATAAATACATATAATAAAGTAAAAATAAGTTTTACTTTAGTTGTAATGAATATATATTATTTATTTTTAAAAAATAATTATATATTAATTTAAATTAAATTGTTTAATATTTTATGGATAGAATATAGTTTAAATTTTATATAATGTGAAAAAGTAAAAGCTAATATTCTATATAATGCAGTAAAAACTGTGAAAACGGAAACTTTCCGTTTTTGTTATGCGGAATATTCCGTTTCCGTATCCGTTTCTGTCGGAAATCGTTGTTCCGTTTCCGTTTCCGCTTAAAAAATTTGGTTTCCGTTTCCGCTCCGGGATTTTCCGTATTCGTTTCCATATAACCCTTTCCGTTTCCGTTTTTTCTTGGAATTGACCGAAACTTTCTTCCCTACACCAGGATGATCACCACCGAAAGAAGAAAATATATATGTCCATTAACCAAAGGAGTACGAGTGATCGACTTGTAATTAATCAGATTACAGAGATATGGATTATTGTTTATACCATGCTTAAGAAAGTATGTTTTCTTTACAAACTTTGTATATACCAGCATTTGCTTAAATAACTTAGTAAAAGTTATTTTTCAGCTTTATATAATGCATAAATATTTAATTTATCTTTGTGAGCTGCATGTACATACACTGTCCTGAATGCTTATTGAACAGTACTCTCACTGATTAGGACATTTTGAATTATTTGTGGGCAAGTATTAAAAAACCAACTCAAATAATTACTTTATCATTCCTCATTTCTTCTGTTCTGAA
The DNA here is from genome assembly GCA_019279435.1 of Zizania palustris. Lineage (NCBI taxonomy): Eukaryota > Viridiplantae > Streptophyta > Magnoliopsida > Poales > Poaceae > Zizania > Zizania palustris. The sequence goes on from JAAALK010002060.1 coordinate 213,331, forward strand.
AAATATTAGTTGTTTATCTGTGAGGGGTAAATAAAACATTTAAAAGTGACTAAATTTTTACAAATGACTTATATTGAAAGAAACAAGATAATGAATTTTACGAAGAATAAATAAATCACACGTATTAATAATGATATCATATTATCATGAGTTCCTAACAATCCGATTTGTGTGAGATCTTAAAATCGATACATATATATCCATTTTCATGTCCGTCTTCAACATAAATTCACATATATGTTTCTGTATCTATATTTGCCAAACTAATTTGAATGTTTCTATTTATCGTTCACATTTATTTCAGATACAAATATAAATATCCACATTTACAATTTATCCGCAATTTTTTTTCTTCCTCGCTTTATGGTTTAGTAGAGGGGACTTACATGAGTTTTTGAGGGACTTTTGGTTGAGCAATACATCACATATGAGTGTGGTGAGCTATCGGCAGGAGCTAACAGAGACATGAACCGAAGAAATTATTGAGAAACAATTGTGTAGCCACCTAATTAATTAATTGCCACTTTCTTGGTGTTCGATTTATTTGTCAGGTTTGTTGGTTGTATTCAGGCTTCCGGTCGGTTGTTATGCCGTCGCTCGCGGAGTCCGAATGATACGGCGGGCGGCAGCAGCTGACATTGCATCTGGAGCAGCAAACTAAACCCTAATTTTAGGTTTGTCGCGGATTTTATAAAAAGCAGCCGCAGCTGAGATTTTGTTTGAATTGAATCGTGTCAAAAATACGGTATCGGGAAGTCAGGTGTTTGACAATCTAGCTTCTTGCCCGGCTATAAAATGGTTGATAGGGTAGCATTTAGGCTAGGGTTCATGCATAGGCAAACACTGAGCCCATTGGCCAGATGCTCGTGGCGGTCAATTTAGGCGGTGTTTGGTTTGGCGGGCTAAATTTTAGCCCCGTCACATCGAATATTTATATACTATTTTGAAGTATTAAATATAAACTATTTATAAAATTCATTTATAATCGCTGAATTATTGGCGAGCCGAATCTAACAAGCCTCGGCATGATTTGACAATGATTTAACAGTGTGATGCTATAGTAAATATTTGCTAATCATGAATTAATTGGGCTCATTAGATTCATCTCTCTAATAATCCTCCGGTTCTACATTTTTATAATTAATTCATGTTTAATCCTTCGAATTGATGTCCAAACATCCGATATTTCTTCGATATATAATAATCCTCCGGTTCTACAATTATTTTACAATTTGGCTGGACCAAAAACACGGAGGTTTCTTCTTGTTGTCAAGCATTGCATTGATGGTTTGGGTTAGGCGTTAGACTCTAGACGGGCTGGGCCGGGTGAATGATACAAGATTTCGTCGGCCCATCGAGATGTGTGTGTATATATATATATACATATATACAAATGCTATCCTACACCACGGGTGTAGAATAACTATTCTACCAAGAAATCTACTACTGAGAAAAAATTAGTACTCAATTCCTATTCTACTAAGAAAATCAACTACTGAAAGTAGTTGATGTAGAATAGTTATTCTACACACGTGGTATAGAATAGTGTTCCCGTGTGTGTATATATATATATATATATATATATATATATATATATATAACCAACCATTTATTTGTCAGGTTGGATGGTAGGTGAGATGTGAGGCCAGCGTCGAGACACGCAACCATGAACTGCTCTCTCTCTCCTTTTTTTAGAGTGGAGATGGACCTTTCTTCCGATTTTCTTTCAAGACATGATCCGTCGCTTTGAAGTACAACTTGCTTGTCAAGTGTACGCTTCTTCAGTCTCAACTTGTCATCCGGCATCTTCATCGATCAAGGTTAACTCAAACCTACCTACCTACCTACACACCAAGAATCAAAGCTAACCTAGCTAGCATCATCTACTCCTAACGGGAAGTTGTTTGGTTGCGATAGTTATAGATCTATGCTAAAAAACTTAGCAATATAAAACGACGAATTCATACATCAATTAATATCGAATATAATAAGTTCATATGACATACGAAAGATATCAAATACCGTAAACAATGAGGTTGTAGAATTTGGGGATAGACAACTTAGGGCATGTTTGTTTCAGCTTCTGGCCGCTGCAGCTACTTCTAGAATTTGAAACGGAAACAAACGGTTCAGATTTAGACTCGGATTGTGAGAATCAGTAGCTGCAGAATCTGAAAATGAACTAGAAACCAGAAGCCGAAAAACACCAGCTACTCACACTAGCAAGCTACCGAGAATCTCTAGCTGCTAGAAGCTGAAACAAACATGCCCTACCACCAAAAGCTATTGCGTTTGAAAAAAACGGGTTTATCGGATTAGCATAATTAATATGTCATATGTGTCAGTGGATCTAACCACATATCCATCATGGCCACATTACTCACCAATATTGATGTGATCATTGGCCTTAGCTTGCAGGCTCTGCTTAACTACTCCTTGGTACTGTTCTCCATAAGCATAAGCCAACCACACAAGGACAACTAGTCCCAATCATTCAGCTGCCTGTTCTTTGTAGTTATAATAGGGGGCTTTACGGTGTCCCGTTTATCTTTATCGGACGTAATATCTTTTATCGGAGGTAATAGAAAAACTCAATCTCATCTCTAGATTAATTATAATTAAACCGATTTTAAATTGTTTTTCTATTTTACCTCCTTTCCTCTCTGTCTCTATCCGCCTCGCCACCATTGTTGTGGTGCCTTGTTGGTGTCACTGTCACCGTGGCGTCCTGCTGCCCATCCACCGACGATGTCAGGCTGACACCTCTGGCGCTATCGAGGAGGCCCACGCCCCGTGTCCCGACGCCACCGTACCCTGCCTCTTGTCTGCCACCCCCGACGCCTCGTGCCCCAGCGTCAATTTGTCGCCCCCGCCGTTGTAACGAGGTCGCCCGTTAGCCCTTTCCTCAGTGTCGTACTCGGGAGGTTAGCCGAACTATAGGCATTCGGACGGTCGCAGTCAACAACTAGACCATGCCATTGATGACAACAAAGCTCAGGCCTACAATTATCCAATCAACACAGTACATAACGTCTGAGTTTATAGCCCAGACCCTGACCGTTTTCACTGTAATAAATAGTCATTACTAGGGCGCATAAAACCTAAATTATAACCCCCGATCTTTACAGTATATAAAGGACTTGGGGAAACCTCGTACATGCACGTTTTTACACATTTTACACGCGTACACACACTTAAGGTCGTTTCAAGCTCTTGAGCCCATATTACACGTACATAATTAAGGTTATTATCCTCCGAGAAACCAAAAGTTATCTAAAACTTATACTCCCTCCTTCCCATTATCTTCATCATCTAACAACTTGACACGATGACCAAGACGAGAGATATGGAGCTTAAATTCTCTTCGTATGTTGTGTTTCTTGCTTTGTTTTTCCGCACTCTCAACCTACATATGCATGTGACAATGTGGAGTACTAGTAAAATAAGAAACAAAAGCGGAAGTTAAAGCTATGCATGTAGACTCTAAATCAATTTACACATAATACGATGTGCTGCTTTAATGACTCAACTATTAGATGATGTAGATTGTGGGAAATCTGAAAAACGCTTAGATGATGGAGATAATGGGAAAGAGGGAGTATATCTGAGATAATCATCGAGATTCAACCACAAACTTCCCCGTCCAATCGTATTCAACGCGACATGTATTTATTAGGCTTGTAAAGCCCCAAACACTGTGCTCCGATAGAGGTGCCAGTAGGCGGTACCTAACGTCGCAATTAATGCCCATCCAGGAATTATCTGCCTGGTGACCGGAATGCAAAATCAAATCAAAGTTGACTTTTTTGTATAAAATATCAAACTGAAAATATCAAAATCTCCCGTGTTATGCATACAGTTGACCAATGCGAGAGAGAGAGATCGAGTGTTTATTATTTTTAAGAGCAAGGAGAGAATCCAGAACGACAATGGGTTATTTAATTTCCATTTGAACATTCTTGTCGAAATCGACAAAAGTTTGCAGTTTTTGCAGTGAAATCCAGCCATGATTTGGACGTGCGCGACGTGAATTGGCGGGCAGCTCAGACGAGTGGCGGGAAAGGGATGAGACGTGGCTCGCCGCGGAGAAGGAGCGGGTGCTTGCGCGCGCACACCAGCCCGTCGCCCTCCTCCATGTCTATGCTCGCCGTCGACGTCGTCGTCTTGTCGTCGCCGCCGGGGCAGGCCCAGTCGAAGCACTGCACGAGCGCTGCCAAGACCGCCGGCACTGACTGCAGGGCCAGTCCCATGCCGGGGCACCCGCGGCGGCCGCTCCCGAACGGTATGAACTGGAAGTGCTGGCCGCGCGCCTCCAAGTTCTCGCTGGCGCCGCCGCCGGGGAGGAACCGCTCTGGCTTGAACTCCAGCGGGTCGTCCCAGAAGGCGGGGTCACGGCCGATGGACCACACGTTCAAGAACACGGCTGACTGCGCCGGCACCGTGAACCCTCGGATGCGGATCTCCTCCGTCGACTGCCGGTGCGCAATCGGCGCCGCCGGCCGCAGCCGCAGCGTCTCCTTGTACGCGGCCTGCAGATATGGCAGGTTGGCGAGGTCGGCCTCGCCGACGATCCTGTCCCGGCCGACCACGGCGTCGATCTCTTCCCGTACCTTGCGCATGGCCTCCGGGTGGTTCATCAGCTCCGCCAGCATCCATTCCACCATGGCCGCCGACGTGTCAGATCCGGCCGTCACCACGTCCTGTTCCATTTACATAAGCAAACAAGCAGGAATTGAAAGCTAAGAAATCAAGAACTAAGCTTGGTGGGCAGGCCGGCCATGGCGGTAGGGAGTAGGGACGCACGATGATGAAGGCCTTTATGTTGACCCTGGTGAGCTTGATCTCCGACGCGCCGTCCTCCGCCTTGTCCAGCAGGATATCCAGCAGGTCCTTGCTGCCGCTCGCCGCCGACTCCTTCCTCGCCTCCTCCTTGTGCCTGATCATCTCCTCCAGCAGCGCGTCGAACCGGCGGTGCACGGCGGCGGCGCGGCGGCCAAGGCCCTGAAGGTCCCAGCCGCGGCAGAGGGCGATGTAGTCGTCGGCGTTGAAGGCGCCGACCAGTTCGGCCACATCCTTGACCACCTTCTGCGCCTCCTCCGTGACGCTGTCCGGCACCGTGCTCGCCGCCATCCTGATGATGGACGTGTTGGACATGCGGATGAGCACGCGGGTGAGGTCCACCGCCTCCGGCGCCGCCTGCAGCACGGAGCGCAGCAGCGCCACCAGGCCGGCACGGCGGATGGGGCGAAGCTGCTCCACCGTGCGCGGGCCGAGCAGCTCCGACATGCACATCCGCTTCATGAAGCGCCAGTACGGGCTGTACGGCGCGAACGCGAAGCCGGCGGAGCCGTACGCGAACTGCCGGGCCACCGCCGTCAGCGGCCGCTCAGAGATGCTCCCCTCGTGGCCGCGTATCAGCTCCGCCGCTACGTCGGCCGAGCTTGCCACCACGCAGTGCGTGGACCCCAGCCGGATGTGCATCAGTGGGCCGAGCCGTCCGGCGAGCTCGTGCAACGTGCGGTGCACGGGCGGCCTGAGCAGGTGCAGGTGACCGATCACCGGAAGGCTCACCGGGCTTGGTGGAAGTCCGCGCCGGCCCACGGCGTTGAGTACAACGTGCACAAGCACGATGACGACGACTGCGAGCGCCAGGGCGGCCACCGTAGTGTTCACCGGCAGCAGCAGCTGGTCGAGCTCCATGGACGACGCCATCGTAGCTAACTACCTACCACGAAGCCACTGTGAGTGAACCTGTGTTTGTGCAGTAAGATGGTCACGTGGATATATAGAAGATGGGTCAAATTTCTGTGAATCTTAAAAGCCTTCGTATCCTGTGCACAAAGCAACGATCGTGACCTTTCATCTAAAATCCAACGATTATGGTTTAGACGGATAGATTGCGACCCTCATCTAAAATCCAACGATCATGGTTTGGAGTGATTTTTTGTAAATTGATAGAAAGAAGCGGAGGGGTCTTTTTACAAAAACAGATGATCGTTGGATTTTAAATGAAGGGTCATGATCTGTATTGTGCATTTGTGCACGAAAGATGTTTTATGCACGAGATACGGAACCATCTTAAAAACCTCATTTTTAAATTACTACATTAAATTCGACATAACAGTTGGTCACCCATAAATCCTACAACAAATGTTTGGCTTTATCCCGGACAACATTTAATATATTTTAATATTTTAACAAAATATTTTACATGTTCCACAAAATATATAGTCAGGGGAAGTTTTTCTTGGACTTTAATTTTTAGCTAAAAATCCTTAATAACCACTGATTTGAACTAATCATGAATAGTGTGGTTCGCTTGTTTTTGCTACACGGAACAGTTTGGCAAACCGAAGGAATATTCCGATAATTTCAACCAATTTTAACGGAATCGTACAATACGATCAACCAAATGAATTTATATTCAAAGCTATATTGAATCGCTTTATTTGAACTAACCGGGGGGTTTAATTATTTTCCACTTTTAAAATGTGAGTAGCAACAAAATTGCCACTCTGAGTCACTGACATATGATCCATTAATTGACATATGAAGAGAGTTGCAATGCAGTGACCTCTCCTCTTTGCAAATCTGTCCCCTCTTCTTCCAACCTAATAATCTGGTAGTTATAAAAATTCTCTTTGTCAAATTATATATGTTTTAACATGAATCTATTTTATCATGTCTTTTTGATTTTGAAGTGGAGTAGCCATAGAGTCCTCCTAAAGCCCCTCCGAATTAGCTATTTCGAGTATCTATTTAGTTGGTTGGAGTAGCTGGCTGTTAAGTGGATAAGTTTTATTCAGTAACAAGGCGGGTAAATAAAAATCTACAGAATATGAAGAAACTGGGGTTAGCTAGCTTCTCAACTACTAGGCTTGAAGGTACTACCTCCTTATGTAGTTTTTAAAAGTCCGAGTTACCTAAGGTACCATTTGGGGAAGCTTCTGAATACTAGAAGTATGTAGCCTAAATAGACAATTTGTGAGTTAATACAACAGATAAGACAATACAAGAGCATGGATAGTAATTTCATACAATTAGTTTTATTTAGTCATACAATAATTCTCTGTCTAATACAACTTTGTAAAATTATTTTTTATTAAATTTTATTATAAAATCAATGAATTAGAAATAAAAGATTTGGTTTGTGATTCTAGACATTATAGTTCCTTAATAAAGTTTTTATCGTCTTAAAAATAAATTCTACTAGAGTTCATTTATTATGTGTAGATATTATGCATGCTAGTTTATAAAAAAACAATATGAATGGATAAGTAGGCCACTGTGCACTTTTTGACATACTAATTTTAGATTGTTTTTTGGTCTCTATTATTTTGTAATTAGATTTGATGGTATATATATATTTTTAAAAATATTGTGATTATATTTTAATCTATAGCAACACACGACAACTAGTAACTCCCTCCGGTGTACAAATATTAACCGTTTTGGATAGGATTATGCATACCAAGATAATATTAAATACATTTCATTGTCCTTCCTATCTAACCTTCTTTGCTGCATCAATTGGTTATAGACGCTAGTCGCTAGTGATGCTACCCAAGTTTGATTTTTGGTGACCGCACACCCAATTTTTTACCATTTTGCATGGCGTATGCATGCACGCTTTTGCACATGACGACTAATATTTGTATACTCTCGTCTAAATGCCAAAACGACTATTATTAGTACACGGTAACGATCGAGATATCGTTTTGGACTTGTTTATTTATGCAAATATACAAACTCCTTAATTATAAGTGCAATAAAACTACATGTAATATGAGCAAAATATGATATATATATATATATTAATTTGCACTAGGTAGCATCAAATATTTATATACTATTTTGAAGTATTAAATATAGACTGTTTACAAAATCCATTTATAATCAGTGAATTATTGGCGAGCCGAATCTAACGAGCCTCGTCATGATTTGACAATGTGATGCTATAGTCTCTCGTACAGTACGAGACTAGGACTCTACCTATTCCCTAATTACATCTCAAATTCCAATCGGATGAAACACATATATCTGACAAATATCTCTAACACGATACTTTTCAGAGGAAAATAGCTTTCTTAAACCTCACTAGAGAGAAGCCAATGTGCAGGGTAGGTACCATCTGCTTCTTCTGGCGCTGCAACGCGAACACGAAGCCGACTCACGAGGATGTGAGAGGATACCGGCTGGATGGTAGGTGAGATGTGAGGCCAGCGTCGAGACATGCAACCATCAACTGCTCTCTCTCCTTGTCATCCGGCATCTTCATCGATCAAGGTTAACCCTAAACCTACGTACCTACCTACACACCAAGAGTCAAGTGTCAGCGGCCGCTCAGAGATGCTCTCCCCTCGTGGCCGCGTATCATCAGCTCCGCCGCGCTACGTCAGCCGGATGTGCGTCAGGGGGCCGAGCCGTCCGGCGAGCTCGTGCAACGTGCGGAGCACGGGCGCGGCCTGAGCAGGTGCAGGTGACCGATCACCGGAAGGCTCACCGGGCTTGGTGGGAGTCCGCGCCGGCCAACGGCGTTGAGTACAACGTGCACAAGCACGATGACGACGACGAGCTGCGAGCGCCAGCCGCCAGGGCGGCTACCGTAGTGTTCACCGGCAGCAGCAGCTGGTCGAGCTCCATGGACGACGCCATCGTCGTAGCTAGCTACCTAGCACGAAGCCACTGTGAGTGAACCTGTATGTGTTTGGGCAGTAAGATGGTCACGTGGATATATAGAAGATATGATGGGCCAAATTTCTGTGAATCTTAAAATCTCATTTTTAAATTATTGCATTAAATTCGATTAAATTCGCACCGACCACCCCTCTCAGGGCCGGCCCTACCGAACACGTGTCAATTCTAGAGCTCAAGTTTACAATTGAAATCTTGTCCCAATTGTTCTCTTAATACGATAAATTTTCATAATTTTTATAAATATTTGAGGGCGGTACATCATTTAACTCATATCCTAAAGATAATATTTTAAATTAATTTATTCCATTTATTTTAGTTAGTACTAAAATAAATTAAATTTGAAAAAACTAGGTGATGGACATATAATCGTAAAAAAAACGTAAGAAATTAGAAAGTATGCGCAGAAAAATCGTAGGAGCGGTTAATTCTAAAATTTGTATCTGTACCAAGTAATTCAAATTTTAGTTCAGCATATGATATTAAAAACTTAAAGAACCGTACTTTGCCTTTTTAGAATCTTAAAATAGTTTGATTCAGCTTTGGCAGCTGCATTAGATTATGAAGAAAAAACACGGGCCAAATTTTTTTATGCCATTACAATTTTTTCAGTTTTGAAATATTCACTGACATATGGGAGCTATCACGATCACTGACAGTGGTATTTTACAAATTACAGAAAATTGTACTGATATTTTTCAAATTTTCCCCAAAAAGACATAATCCATATATATTTCTCAATTAAAAGAATCAGTAGATATAAAATCTACGAAATCTAAAAATAAACTAGAATCCACTTGGGTTAAGAAATATTATAATCAAGGAGCTTCTAGCAGTTAGGTGGGTAATACTTAATTAATATACTTGCTTGGGACTAATACTTAATTAATTAGCAAATTAAAACGGCTTAACGCCAAGTTAATTGTTAGTTGGGTTGGATGGCATCCACCTCTTCTCGCGGGCCGCGTGATGGGTGGGCAAATGGGCCGGGCCCACCGACATGCCACTCTCAAAGTCCAAAAGCCCATTTGGGAAGAGCAAGCAAGCCCAACACAAGAAAGTTCCATATTTACTACGAAAAGTTAACCCGACACACACAAATGCTATCATACACCATGGTGTAGAATAGCTATTCTGCCGAGAAATCAACTACTGAGAAAAAAGTAATACTCAATTATTATTCTACTGAAAAAAACTTCCACTGAAAGTAGTCGAGGTAGAATAGCTGTTTTACACACGTCGTGTAGAATAACGCTCCCGTGTGTGTGTATATATATATATTATTGACTATCTCGCTGACATGTTGCGTATTAAGAAGTGGTAATTTAAAATGATAAGTAAGATGTGGTAAATCTAGCTGTTAAGTAAGTAGTTTTTTAATTTGTGGAAAAAGATATAAATAAAGTATTTTTTCGAAACAAAATTGAAATATTTAGAATAAAGTTTTATGGAAGCACTCGAAAAGGTTAGTGATTGATTCCTACCTTTCATCCGTGCAGTAAAACTGGCACAATTTAGGGTTTAGGGCCAAGTATATGGCTTATATCATCAACACTTAATTATACAAGGGTATTTAGGCTAATTGAGAAATCCTATCCCTATGAAAATTTAAATTATATATTTTTGTAGGTAAGTCTAATTGACTATGGACTATGGTATATATATACACACACACATACATACATTAAGAAAAAAGTAGTACTCAATTGCTATTTTACTGAAAAAATCTACTACTGAAAGTGGTCGATGTAGAATAACTATTTTACACACGTAGTGTAGAATAACGCTCCCGTATATATATTTATATATATAAGAAATTTTATCATCCTTAAGGGTGATGAGGTATCAAATCTAGATCATTGATCACTTTCATCCAACAGCTCAGATTAGGTAGTGCCTACTGGTACTTTTCTCTAAAAAAATAGTACCTCTACTCATGGTGAAAGGTGAAAGGGTATTTTTGTTATTTCGCATCAACAGTGCTGAAGATGCGGAACGACGGAGCAGCCGGCGGAGTGACGGGGACTAGGAGGAGTGGAGCTTGGGGAGCTATAGGGCGGCAGCGCTGTGAGATCTTGGAGATGCAGTAAAGCAGTAGGGACCGACGGCGGGGCGTGCAACACTAGCGGCGGCGAGGCGATGGGGCTCCAGGGTGGTAGGGCAACACAACGAAGACGACGCCACGAGATCTATGAGGGCGGGTTGTGAGGCTGCGGGGCTCCGGGACGGTGGGCCAGCGCAGCACCGACGGTAAAAGCCATATATATATACTCTTAGCATGTAATTAAGGTGCTTTATGCATTAACATAAAGCTTTCCAACTCAAAAGCTTTGCAACCGTACAAAAACATAAAGCTTTGTAAAATAAGAATGTTACCATGCATGCACTACAAGAAAACAGAAATTTCCGTCGGCTTTTCCAAAAGCCGATGGAAATTAATTAACTTCCGTCAGCCTAAAGAAGCCGATGGAAATTAACTTAACTTCCGTTGGCTTTAATTGTGGCTGACGGAAGATAACTTAACTTCCGTCGGTTCAACCCTCAACCGACGGAAGTTAATTTTTTTCCCAAAAATAGCAGCGCGCGCCCTATTTTTTCCCCAGCCCGCTTAAGTTTTTTCAGCTCCCCTATCTCTATCCCTCCACCCGCCTCCCCTTCGTCGCCTACCTCTATCCCTCCACCAGCCTCCCCTTCGCCGCCTCCCGGTCGCCCGCCGACTCCGCGCCTCCCCTATCATCAGTTCCACCCCTAACCTGCCAACCCCAAAGTCCCCAATCCCAGCAGCAACCTCACGCGAGAAGTCGAGAACTTGAGAGGAGGGAGAGTGAGGGGGAGATGGAGAACGACAGCGGTGGGAGCGACGTCCCGGAGGACGCCAACGAGCGTGAGCACTGCCGTCCTCTCAGGCCATGATTACTAGCTTTTCGCCCTTGTTCCTTTTGGGTTTTGGGTCGATTTAGGTCACGTTGCGATGGAGGGGGGGTCGTATGCGCGATGAACTGGGGCCTTTCGCGATTAATCAACCTGTTCCATCGCAGATTGCCCTGGGATGCAGTCAGAGGCGGCGGGGAAGGCGGATGCCTGCGCCGGATGCCCCAAGTAGCAGATTTGCGCCACCGCCCCCAAGGGTCCTGATCCTGGTAACTAAAACTAATGCAATACACTAGTTTAGTGGTTGTTATTTTTTGGGGGCACGATCTATGTTTGCTATTGACTGCATATATCATCAATCTAGGTTCTGTTAGTATTTTAGTTTTATGTCGAATTGTAGATTCTGTCACACCTGAAGATTTAATATACACACAGACACATTCCACTCCGTTTACCTTGTTCAAGTGACTAGGAGTAGGAATACCAAAATTGAAGTTAACAAGTGTTTTCTTTCATGATTATAGTTGGTATCTCTCTCCTAAGTAACTTCAGTGAGTTTGGTCATGTATTCCTAATTTTAGCCATAGTTGATTTGATTGCTATTCATACAGACAATGTTTAATTACCACTTTGTTTCATCTGTACAGTGAATTAATTATCTACTGTATTGCTTATGTGTTTGTACTTTGTTGACTTGGTTGCTATTGTTGAACTTCTTTTTTTCATCTGCCGAAAAGATTTCCTTCTCTGAATTCATTCATTTATTTGAAAATTGATGCATTGAAGTTAAAACAGTAATCTAATATGGATGTTACGGCTTCATTCAATATGTTTGTTCTGATAACTGTGAAACAATGTTTTAGACCATACACTATGTTTTATATCCTTTCTGACTTCTTGTCCATCATAAATAACTGAATGTGTAATCTCTACTAAATGTTTTTTGCTCGCCTCCCCACCAGATGCTAGCTGTGCACAAATTTCAAGTTGTTTTTCTCCATGTCTTTTGTTGACAATTGTGCTAATTTTTTATTTCTGGTATTTCAATTCAGAAAAGCAAGATTATCTGTTCACCAAGCTGACACGAGTTCACCGCACAATCCCTACTTACCGCAACTGAGGGTCCAGTCTCTTGCATTCTTCTTTTTTTCCTTGTGCTGTAATTTTGTGACATATGAATTCTGTTTGGTGACATATGAATTCTGTTTGGTGACAATTGATGAACACTACTTGGTGACATATTGAAATGTTTGGCCACCCCACTTTTGTATACTAATGGTTGAGTGACTTGTAATATGTATCATGCTTTTGTATATTGTTGAGAGAGATTTGTGAATACTTGTAATATGAATTTGAATACATGTTTGTGATGTTGTATACTGAGGATGAGGATGCATACTGAATGTTCAGAAAAAAGCAAAAAGAAAAAAGTTATCAGTGTTTAGTTTTGTGCATTGCTGGAATGTACAGAAAAAAGCAAAAAAAAGGAAAAAAAAACACTTCCGTCGGCTAATGTTTGGCCGACGGAAGTTATAGATTTCATGTGTTAATTTTCGTCGGCCATATTTAGCCGACGGAAGTTAACTAACTTCCGTCGGCGGCCGACGGAAGTTAGCTAACTTTCGTCTACCCGCTTCCGTCGGCCATGCCTTTTGCCGACAGAAGTTAGCTTCTTCCGTCGGAAAAGGGCTAACTTCCGTCGGCTTTGGCCGACGAAAGTTTCCTGGATTGTTGTAGTGATGGCCACAAGAATGTTTACCATGATGGCCACAATTTGTTTACACCATAATTTTTTCTTAGAAATCATGCATGCAAAGGCCATGCATTCCAAGGAGGCCTTCACGTTTATAAAAAAATCAAAAGAATATTTGTGTTAACCATGCATGGCATAGCACATTTGCACCTAAGATATATAGGTCCCACTACAAGAAAACTAAACATTTTCATCGGCTAAATTAATTTTCGTCGGTTTTTTCTAAAGCCGACGAAAGAAATTTACCTTTCGTCGGCTACATTGAACCGACAGAAATAAACCATAACTTCCGTCGGCCTACAATTAAGCCGACGGAATTTATTTTTTTCGCCCCCACGTCCTTCCACCAGCTCCAGCACACTCGTAACTTTCGTCGGCCTAGATATGGGCCGACAGAAGTTAAGTGAAAAATACAGTTAATTTCCGCGCCTCCCTGTCTCGCCTCCCCATAGAAGTTTCAAAAATTGTAACTACGATCTTTGCCTGAGCTGCTGCCAGGAGTTGCGTCGAGGTCTTGATTCTGTTCTGTATTGTGTTGTGATAACTATCATATTACATTTGATGTGTTTTCTCATGGAAACTTTATTCTTTTAGATCTTGGGTATATTGATGGTTGAGTGACTTGTAAATAGTCGTAATATATTTAAACTTTGAGGATAGATGTATACTGATGATCAGATTATTCATGTTTGTGAAATACTTGTAATATGAATATGAATACATGTTTGTGATGTGGTATACTCATGGTCAGTTTAGTGTCCATGCTTTAAACTTTGAGGATGTATACTGAATGTACAAAAAATCAAAAAAATACCATTAATCAGTTTAGTGTGTACCTGAATGTACAGAAAAAAACAAAAAGAAAAAATAACTTCCGTCGGCTAATGTTTGGCCGACGTAAGTTAATAATTTCTTGATAATTTTCATCGGCCACGTTTAGCCGACGGAAATTAACTAACTTCCGTCGGCCGCGTCGAAACACCTCCATCGGCTAAAAACCAACAGAAGTTAGTGTTTTGCCGACGGAAGTTAGCTTCTTCCGTCGGTATTAAGCTAACTTCCGTCGGCTTTGGCTGACGGAAGTTCTCTAGATTCCTGTAGTGTCCTCCATTCATTGATTTTTATCAAAACATTTGACCATTCGTCTTGTTATTTTTTCAAATATCACTTATTTTGTTATAATTTATTTTATTATTGATGGTACTTTAATCACAACTTATTTTTATATTTACACAAATTTTTTGATTAAGACTAATAATCAAATGGTGTGATAAAAGTCCCCGAACTCACACCTGTTACCCACGATGAGTAAAAACTCATGCCCATGTCCGATACCTGTGGGTGTGGGTGTCGTATACCCACGTGTATACTCCGGATAGAAGAGTAAACAAGTATTGGTAGTGAATACATGTCTACCCGCTGGGTATAAGATTTGACCCACTATCGTACCCGCGAGTATAAAAATCGAAACAAACTCGTACCAGTATAATTACCATCCCTATCGCTGACGGTTCTTCGCTTCATTGGCGATTTCTGTTGCAATCTCATTACGAGGAATAATTAATGAGATTCATTTGCGTCACCATCAGCAGCAAAAGTGCTGATAGATGTAATGTACGTTGGCACTGTGTTGCCTTGTTTTCAATGCATCTCAACTATCCTCCGCGTAACGCAATTCGCATTGCTCGGCACGGATCCAACGGTATGGAGCGTAATGTAAAGCCTCCTTCGACGCTACGGAGGTGGACTCGTCTTGTGCGAAGCCCTCCTCCGTGGCGTCGAAGCATAGAAAGACGTTTCGGAACAGAATGGTATTAGCTTAGATTATTCAGGGCGATCTGAAAGATTATTTTCATCTGAACATTCGTGTCAAAATCGATAAAGTTTGCAGTGAAATCCAGCCGTGATTTGACATACGCAATGTGAATCGGCAGCTAGACGAGTGGCGGGAAAGGGATGAGACGTGGCTCGGCGCGAAGAAGCAGCGGGTGTTTGCGCGCGCACACCAGGCCCTCGCCCTCCTCCATGTCTATGCTCGCCGTCGCCGTCGCGTCGTCGCCGCCGGTGCAGACCCAGTCGAAGCACTGCACGAGCGCCGCCACCACGGCCGGCACCGACTGCAGGGCCAGTCCCATGCCGGGGCACCCGCGGCGGCCGCTCCCGAACGGTATGAACTGGAAGTGCTGGCCGCGCGCCTCCAAGTTCTCGCTGGCGCCGCCGGCGAGGAACCGCTCCGGCTTGAACTCCAGCGGGTCGTCCCAGAAGGCGGGGTCACGGCCGATGGACCACACGTTCAAGAACACCACTGACTGCGCCGGCACCGTGAACCCTCGGATGTGGATCTCCTCCGTCGATTGCCGGAACGCAATCGGCGCCGCCGGTCGCAGACGCAGCGTCTCCTTGTACGCGGCCTGCAGATATGGCAGGTCGGCAAGGTCGGCCTCGCCGACGATCCTGTCCCGGCCGACCACGGCGTCGATCTCTTCCCGCACCTTGCGCAAGGCCTCCGGGTGGTTCATCAGCTCCGCCAGCATCCATTCCTCCATGGCCGCCGACGTGTCCGATCCGGCCGTCACCACGTCCTGTTGCATTTACACAAGCAAGCAAGAAAGCCAAGAAATCAAGAACTAAGCTTGCTGCCTTGCTGGCCGGCCATGGCGGTAGGGAGTAGGGACGCACGATGATGAAGGCCTTTATGTTGACCCTGGTGAGCTTGATCTCCGACGCGCCGTCCTCCGCCTTGTCCAGCAGAATATCCAGCAGGTCCTTGCCGCCGCCGCTCGCCGCCGCCTCCTTCCTCGCCTCCTCCTTGTGCCTGATCATCTCCTCCGCTAGCGCGTCGAACCGGCGGTGAACGGCGGCGGCGCGGCGGCCAATGCCCTGCATGTCCCAGCCGCGGCAAAGGGCGATGTAGTCGTCGGCGTTGAAGGCGCCGACCAGTTCGGCCACATCCTTGACCACCTCCTGCGCCTCCTCCGTGACGCTGTCCGGCACCGTGCTTGCCACCATCCTGATGATGGCCGTGTTGGACATGCGGATAAGCCCGCGGGTGAGGTCCCACCACCTCCGGCGCCGCCTGCAGCACGGAGCGCAGCAGCGCCACCAGGCCAGCACGGCGGATGGGGCAAAGCTGCTCCACCGTGCGCGGGCCGAGCAGCTCCGACATGCACATCCGCTTCATGAACCGCCAGTACGGGCTGTACGGCGCGAACGCGAAGCCGGCGGAGCCGTACGCGAACTGCCGGGCCACCGTCGTCAGCGGCCGCTCAGCGATGCTCGCCTCGTTGCCGCGTATCAGCTCCGCCGCTACGTCGGCCGAGCTTGCCACCACGCAGTGCGTGGACCCCAGCCGGATGTGCATCAGGGGGGCCGAGCCGTCCGGCGAGCTCATGCACGGTGCGGTGCACGGGCGGCCGGAGAAGGTGTAGGTGACCGATCACCGGGAGGCTCACCGGGCTTGGTGGGAGTCCGCGCCGGCCAACGGCGTCGAGGACAACGTGCACAAGCACTATGACGACGACTGCGAGCGCCAGGGCGGCCATCGTACTGTTCGCCGGCATCAGCAGCTGGTCGAGCTCCATGGACGATTCCTACCTACCACCCTACTATGACTATGAACCCGTGCTTCGGCGGCAAGATTGTCACGTCACGTGGATATTTATAGAAGATAGGCCAATGTTTGTAATAAGTGGTAGGTAAACACATATTTTTTAAAAAAATAATATTTTTTTAAAAAAATTCAAATCTATATGTTGATTTCAAAAAATTACAAAATTAACTGGCGGTCGGCACTTGAAGTGTCGACTAGATGTCACGTCAGCTCTAGTCGGCAATTCAAGTTCTGACCGCATGTTATTTTTTTAATAGCACACACCACTTGTATGGCAGATGTGTGAACTCTCACCAAGTTTTGTGTTCCCAAGGGTAGATAAGTAATATTTATCTCCAACTCTATGGCTACATCTAAATTTAAGGTCTATAGAACACCTCTTCACTCTGCTCTTTTGATTTGTATATATTACAAAAGTGTGTCCTCTGTAGAGTTGGGTAGTGTGATCATTGAATAGAGATGATTGGTACAAATTGTCATAAATGGATCGATTCAAAATTATGATCCCGAGATGGTACACACATGTTATCAATAGTATGATCCCGGGTTCTTTCCTGAGGACTTTCTGTGCCGACTAGCCAACGGTCGGCTTTCTCCAGAAGACTGGTGACTAGGGGCCTCAAGCTCCCAAGTCCCGCACCCGGGGGGTGGGCAGCTTCTCGACCACCGGCATTTTAACGGTCAGCTTTAAAGGTCAGGTTATCATCAATCTCCACGAAGACCACCATCAAGTGTAGCGGATATTTTCTACGGTCATTGTCCACTAACTAATTGCTTTTTCGGTCATTAGTATAGTCTTTTATTTCTGATTTGTAACCTTGATCCCTCTCATATAAAAGGATCAGAGGGAGCTTATGAAAAGCACGTTCTTTCTTGAGCATGTGAACACTACTCTTCCATTGGATCATTCCTCCAAAGACTTCGATTGTTTTCTAGAAGCTTTGTCGTATTCTCAAGGCAAAGCTCATCCTTATACACAATACACACAGGAGTAGGTTATTATCATTCAAAATGTCCGAATCTGTCTAAACCGCCCGGTTTTTTCCTTTACCTTGTATTTCGAGGTAACCATTGAGTCAGCATCACAGCTCCCTGTCAAACCTAACCAAATTTCACAACGGGTACTCCCGTAGACCATTGTTGTTCATACGCAATGACACATGTATTTAAATGCTTAGAAAATATTATTATATCTATGTATAATTAATTTTTCGTAATAATAATTTTTTTATATTTGTAACTATTGTTAATTAGTATTAATCTTGAGCAATTACAGTTAATGATAACTTAAGTTGAACTAACCAAAAACAGTGTGTCATGAGATGGAGACATATATATGCCACTCCGACCAAAGTTTTGTGTGGCATGCTGCAGACTGCCGTGCATACAGTTACCTCTCCACTCTCTTCTTCCAACCTAAGTGTGTTTGGTTTCACGGACTAAATTTTAATCTCTGTCACATCGAATGTTTAGATACTATTTTAGAGTATTAAATGTAGACTATTTACAAAACTCATTCATAATCGGTGGATTATTTCCAGACGAATTTAATGACCCTAATTACGTCATGATTTGACAACGTGATGCTACAGTAAACATGTGTTAAAGATGGATTGATTAGGCTTAATAAATTTGTCTTGCGAATTATCCTCCGATTCCACAATTGTTTTATAATTAGTTTATTTTTAGTCCTTCAATTTGATGTCCAAACATCCGATGTGACACGGACTAAATTTTAATCCATGGAACCAAGCACTCCCTTAATCTGGTAGTTATAAAAGTATGTTTGTCAAATTATATATGTTTTAACATGAATCTATTTTATCATGTCTTTTTGTTTTTGAAGTGGAGTAGACATCCTCCTACTGATTATTGTCAATTTGTGTTCGTGTGTCGCTACAAGAAAACCGGAGACTTTCGACTGCTTAATCAATTTTCGTCGGTTTGTCCTAAAGCCAATGAAAGGAACATAATTTTCGACTGAAATTTCAAGTTTTTCTGTAGTGTGTGTATAAGATGCAAGTGGAACATGCGCTCACCATATTTCTGTAAAATATTATAGTATATATATGATATTATGTAGGTATTTGGTTACATGGACTAAAGTTTAGTCCGTGTTATATCGGATATTTAGACATCAATTTGAAAGATTAAAGTGAACTAATTATAAAAATTATTAGGATTATTCGCGAGACGAATTTATTAAACCTAATTAATCTATAATTAATAAATGTTTACTGTAGCATCACATTGTCAAATCATGGCGTAATTAGTCTCATTAGTTTCATCTCGTGAATAATCCACCGATTATGAATGAGTTTTATAAATAGACTACATTTAATACTCTAAAATATCATCCAAACATCCGATGCGATGGAACTAAACTTTTAGCCTAAAGAACCAAAGTCACCTTATATTACAAGAAAGTAGCCACTTAGGTGATGTTTGATTTGCTCAAGGTAACGTAAATGGTAATGGAATTAATTACATTGCAAATTGATAACAATATAGCATATTACTAGATTTGTTTGGTTAACAAGTGTAATGTATTCTGTTTACATTATAATGTTTGGTTGACAAATATAATGTATTATGGTAATATAATCTGATACCGGCCTTGTTAGAATGTAATGGACTGATTACTAGATTGTAATCTGATTACATGGTATCTAATACCATCACATTCAAACCAAACAAAATCTAACGTAATTTATTTGCACCGTAAACAGATAGCACTTAAAATAAACCTAACCAAACACCTTCTTAATGTTAACGTTCCATGGTACTTAAGTGCATTTTAAGACCCTAATAATTTTTCATCAAGTACATTATACTATTATTGAATGGTTACAAAAGTTGCCAGCCTTTGAAGCAAAAAAAACATGTTGAAAATAAAAAATGAGGAAAAATCCTTAAATTAAATTTGAAATTAAGTTCTGCATGCAGTACTTCAAATTGATGTAGAGGCAATGTAATGATTCTAATTATTGATATTTTAATGGTTCAGATGTCGTTTTGGAATTATTTATTTCTGCACATATACAAACTCCTTAATTATAAGTGCAATAAAACTATATTAATATATAGTGATTTGTCAGTGGAATACTGTAGAAATTAATTCGATCTTACACAGAGAAATTTTGTCCCAACTGTTGTCTTAATATCATAAATTTTCACAGTTTTTATAAATATTTAATAACTATGTTACGGTACACCATTTAACTCTTAATGATAATACTTTAAATTAATATAGACTATTAATTTTAGTTAGCACTAAAAATAAACTAAATTTGAAAAATATCTAGTGACGGAGTGACAGATAAGATAATTAGAAAGTTAGCGTAGAAAATCAGAAAATCTACAAAAAAATAAAAGTTACATATTACCTCATAAATGATCACATTGGATACTAATTGCGTAGCAATCGACGAACTTTGGGAGTTGAAAATAAGCATAGATCCATAGATTATATATACATATACAGAAGCATTATTCTACACCGACCACAGGAGTACTACTTTCAATAATAGATTTTTCAATAGAATAGTTATCCTACACACGTGGTATAGGATAGCATTTGTATATACGGGAGCGCTATTCTACACCGACCACGAGAGTACTACTTTTAGTAGTAGATTTTCTCAGTAGAATAACAATTGAGTACTGTTTTTTTCTTAGTAGTAGATTTAGCGCTCTCATATATATATATTATATATATATATATATTTGTCAGTTGAATATTGTGGTGTAGTGTAGAGATGAATTGAATCTTACAGAGAGAAGAGTGTGGTGCTGTCTGGTGTGCTGAGGTGTTGCATCTGCTTGTGTTTTGGCGACAGCACACAGGACTCGTGTCACTTCCAGAGCTCAACTTTACATTTTAAATTTTGACCCCAACTGTTGTCTTCACATCATAAATTTTCATGATTTTTAAACAAATGTTTGGTTGATATTTAAGAGGGTTGATAGAGATTTGGGCCTTGGTTCTTGCAATATAGATTTGTGGGTGGCCTGGCCCACCAAGAATGCATGTGTTTTCAAGCCCAAATCCACACAAAAAAGGCTTTGAAAGGGGTCACTAAGAAGATTTTGTTTATCTATTATGGTTGGCTTTTTTTGAAGGGGTCACTAAGAAGATTTTGAAACCTTGTTATAAGTTTGATATGTGAAAAATATGCTTTGGTCTAAAAATCTGATAGAGCAACTCCATCGGTAGTTCTCAAATCAGGGGGCTCTACTTTTAATTTGAGGGTTTCTCCTACTTTTGAAAGGCTTGTTTTCTAGGTTTCACTTGAGCAGTGGCTCTCAAAATAGAGCCCATATTTTCAATTTTCACCATTTATTCACACACTATGCATATGTATTTGATAAAAACATAATACATAATAAATTATTTTTATTTAATAACGAATGATTATATTTAAATTTTTAAATACAAATACAAATATTAAAATTTAAATATATGAATATAATCATCAATCCTAGTGGCGAGCGGGCCGAGCTAGCTTTGGCGTGCGCGGGAAAGGCCGACGGGAAGCCTGCGTGCGTGACAGCGGCCCACGGGGAGCGCGCGTGCCCACATGGCTCAGATGAAAGCAGGGAGAGGGGGCGAGGGGCCTACTGGCCTTTTTTGAGAGCTCCTATTTTTAACAGCTGGATAGAAACCATATTGAATCTCGATTTTTTTCGCGGGTTCTCAAAAATGAGTTTGAGGACCCGAGTAGGGGTCCTGCTGGAGTTGCTCTAACCCTCTAGTTTTAATTATTAGGTAGGGCGTTTATATTAATTAAAGAAAGTAGATCATGCCACTATATTCCACATTTGGCTCAAATTAATCACATCAACGCGCACTAATCCTCAAAGTCAAGAGGTCTACCTCTAGTGTTCATGTACATGCATGGTTAGGAACCCTTAATTTTTCTCCACGTAATAATTAATGGGAATCCAAGATGTCATTATCGATCATGCTTGGATCATGCAGAAGGAGGCCTCACTTTTTTTGACTTTCTTCTGAACAAGACATGAGAAAGAGGGACCTCCTGAGATAAGAAACGAAAGATTGCCGGTTCATCGTTCGTTAGGGGCACGTTTGTTTCAGCTTCTAGCAGCTAGAAATTGTCAGTGGTTAGCTAGTATAAGTATCTAGCTAGTGAGAATCTATAAGAGCTAGTGTTTTTAGTTTCTGGATTCTAGTTTATTTTTAGATTTTGTAGCTACTTATTCTTACAATTTAAATCTAAAATTTAGATCATTTATTTCAATTTCAGATTCTAGAAATAGTTGTAGCAGATAGAAGGTGAAACAAACGTGTCGTAGGTTTGTAGCACAAAAATGCCACATAAAATTTTATGTCTAGCTTATCTACACTACTTTAAAAGAAGCTAGGGATGGTGAGTCTGGTACCACCACCACTTCATTTTACAGCAAACTAAAACTTTTCAACTTCATCTGTACTCATCTCTATTTGTATAATGTTCTTTTAATGTAATAATTTTTTTCCATTGCAACGCACGGACATTCAGCTAGTATCTCTAAAGAGTTATGAGCTATCAAAAGTCACAATTTATTGTTCAAATAAGTTATAAGCCTATTCTTGTTTTTGTTAGTGGAAAAAAGCTCTTGAATTATTCCAACGTTATCTAATAACAAAATAGCATGACATTTAGGAAATGGTTTTTTAAGTAATTTTCATCATAGTTCATAGACAATAAGATCAGATTTTTTTTCTATCCTTTTAGAACAAGATAACAATCTAGCTTCTATAGACATCAACTCATTTAGATAGTCAAACTTAAACTAGCTTGTAAATAAGATAAATTTATCTACAAGGAGCCTAGACATGCATGTTGTTAGCAGCAGGCTATTGCATCTAGGAGTTGGAGTTGGTTTTTGTGATTAAAATATCAATAAAGGTACTAAGAGCAACCACAATGTATATAAAGTGGTTGGTCCGTATGTTAACAGCTAGCTGAATCAAATAGATGAGACCCACAAGTAAATAACACAAGCAAGAGTATGTACATGTGAGAGAAGAAAAGAAGACGGGAGAAATTGATTTTTTATATCGTACGGATAATCCATAACACTATTAATAGCTAAATCTATTTTATTGTTATGGACTAGTTTTACAATGCTTATAAGCAGCTAAACTTATTTATTTATTCTTTATGGACTACTTTGTTGTAACATCGTGGTTGCCCTAATTAGCATCTATGTTCTTTAGTCTTCTCACAATTCTCTAATGGGAGCACAAAGAACTCTGCAGCTAGCAACATGTACACTATCAATACTGGACTACTTTTTTATTTTTTTGCTGAAACAGCTGTTGAAATGGAGAAATGCTGTATTGATGGATGATATGATATGATGGTGATGAACACCTTCCTTCCAGCCTCCTCCCTACTAGCTAAGGTCAGTGGTACCTAACAAAATGCTAGCTTGGATTCTTGCATGAATTTTGCTTGCAACTTCTATCTGGCACCAAGCTCTGCTGCTGATTCATGTCCCAGGGAACTCACTCCACTCATCCAGTGTGATCACAACCTGCAGTCATCTTTAAGCATATCATGTTTCATTGATAGTTACAGTTAATACAGATAAACACACCATCATATTTACAGTGCAGTGAGACATGATTTCCAGCTCAGCTTGTTGTCCTTTCTTCCAAGGTTGAAGCTCCATGAGCTACATAATCTGAGCCCTCACCATGTTAGAGTTAGACAGGGAGACTTTGATGTCAAGATTCATGTGCCTATAGTCCTCTCAAGGACTCTCTCTCTCTCTCTCTTGCTGCATTGCTAGCTACCAACTCACAACTACACATGCAGGTCTGGACATTCTTCTTCTAGTCAGAGACTCACTATGCATGCAACTTTAGTTTGGCATATCTTTTCTGTCAAGCTGGTACTGTGAAAATGATATGAGATGTAATCAATACAGGCTTGCCCCCTTTGTAGTTGCTACAGGCTTCAAAGTTCACATTTGAGCCACTTGCAAGCTCTGCCTTCCCTAGATGCCAAACAGGTGAGCAACTATTTGTAGATGCAATATTTTTAAGCTAAAGTTGGGCAAGGATGAGAGATGACTTGGCCAGTGAGGATGATTAGAGAGAGAGAGAGAGAGAGAGAGAGAGAGAGAGAGAGAGAGAGAGAGAGAGAGAGAGGAGAGAGAGAGAGAGAGAGAGAGAGAGAGAGAGAGAGAGAGAGAGAGAGAGGGACAGGGAGCAAGATGCATCATCATTCATTGGCTTTGGTATGATGATGGCATGGCATGGTAGTTCCTATCTTGGATTCCCTTGCTCTGCAAAACATAGGATTCATTCATGCACAAAAAAGAAAAGCAGAAATGAAAGCAATGCTTGTTGTCAGGTTGGTAATTCACACTCAAAAGACAAGCCTCTTTTTTAGTGTTCTGAATCTGAACTGAACATTTGAATTTTACCTCTGAACTGAACTAACTGAAGAAACTTCACTTCTTTTTTATCTTCAGTACATATGAAACTTTATGAATATGAACTAACTGAATTTGAACTTTACCTTTGAACTGAACTTACTGAAGCAAATTCACTGCTTTTTTTAATCTTGAGTACATATGAAACTTCCTGAATATGAACTAACTGAATTTGAACTTTACCTCTGAACTGAACTTACTGAAGCAAACTCACTACTTTTTTATCTTCAGTACATATGAAACTTCCTGAATTTGAACTTTACCTCTGAACTGAACTTACTGAAGCAAATTCACTGCTTTTTTTAATCTTGAGTACATATGAAACTTCCTGAATATGAACTAACTGAATTTGAACTTTACCTCTGAACTGAACTTACTGAAGCAAACTCACTACTTTTTTATCTTCAGTACATATGAAACTTCCTGAATTTGAACTTTACCTCTGAACTGAACTTACTGAAGCAAATTCACTGCTTTTTTTATCTTGAGTACATATAGCTAGGTCTCTGTTCTGTTGTTGTTGACATCACACTTATGATTGATTACATTCAAGTAGTTGTTAATTATCACGAGAAGCTTCTGCAGATGAGAGATCCAAGTGTCTGAAGGTGACAAGCAGCAGCTAAGCATGCAAAAGTCCTGAGAAACAAACCATTTTAATACGCTCATGAGCTCATCAGCTGTGTATTATTTACTCTTACAGATGAACAGATGAGTAGGCACCGTACTCGATCGATCCTATTGTCATTATACAAGATTATTTCGTCAACATTACCAGCAACATCAAGGCATTATGAAGAACAAGTTGCTGTTAATTATCTCAGATCAAAAGAAATTAAAGAAGAGCAGCAGAAGAAAGCAAATATATATCATCTATACCACTAAAAATAGGTAGCTAATAGCATCAGTTGATTTGTGATCCAAATTCTAGAAACGAAGAAGAAAAGGGCCCGTCGTCGGAGGCTTGGGCCAACGACATGGGCTCTAGTCACCACCGATATAAATTCGTCTCGTAACCACACCAAAGGGAACAATTGATGAAAAACTCTCCATACGTTCCGTAAAACTACCCGATATATTGAGTTTCTGTTGTGGCCGGCCCGTGGTTTTTCTCCTTCGATTTTGAGGGGTTTTTCACGATTGTCTTAATTCTGTGTTTGATCTGTAATTCTTGCGTCGTTATTTCTAACGGCATCATCAACCATTTGATCAATTTTCAATGGTCAAAACAAACCTAATTAAAAAAATCACATTGTGCAAACCCCACAACACTTTATTGTAATGAGATGATGAAGCAACAAAATGCAAAAGAAAACAATAAGAAATGCATGAAAAGATGTTCTATATATACCCTACCCCAACACAACACAAAGATCACAACATCTCAATTCTCTCACAAGATATCATCACCACATCATCTCTTTCCATCTAAACCCAAAACCCAAACGACAAGGACACGGTCGGCCGGCCGCATGGAAGAGCACGGCGGCGGCTGCCACCCGTTGCTCCATGGCGGCCACCACCACCACCACCTCCAGCCACCCTCCCTCGCTTACACGTGGGAGCAACAGGTCGCGCCATTCGACCACGTCGGCGGCGGAGGAGGAGCTGAGCATCAGCTGGGGTGCGGGTTCTCGACGGCGTCCGAGCTCCGGCAGGCGCTGCTCCGCGCGCTGGCCGAGCTGGACGCGGCGCGCGCCGCGCACCAGGCGGAGCTACGGCGCATGGAGTCCGAGGCCTCGCGCCTCGCCGCGCTCGTGGCGTCCGCTGCCGCGGAGCGCGACGAGCTCCGGCGCCACTGCCACTCGCTCCTGCTGCTGCTCCACCACCAGAGCCAAGCTCCGGCGGCTCCGCCGCCGCAGAACCTCCCCGCGCCGCAAGCGTCGACAACAATTGCCCACGCCGGCATCCTAGGAGTAGGAGGATGCGCCGCCGCCGCTGCGGACGAGCTGTCGCTGGACGGCGCCGACGAGGCGGAATTGGAAATGGCCCTGGCACGGCGGCTGCCAGAGAAGGGCCGGCTAGTGGAGGCCGTCGTGTCAGCCGGCCCGCTGCTCCAGACGCTGCTCCTGGCAGGCCCGCTCCCCCGGTGGCGTCACCCGCCGCCGTCCGCGCCGGCCGACATCCCGCCGTTCAACCCCGGCCGTCCCAGCCCAAGCAAGCCCGACGCCGCCGAAGCGTCCGCCGGCAACAACTCCTTCTCGTCAGCCTCAGCCACTTCCTCATCTCCGGAGAGCAACTGCAGCGGCGGAGGCGGGTACGCGCCACTGGCGCCGCCGCTTCCGTATCACATGAACCCCTTCTGCATGTAGCATCGTCGCCGTCGCCGTCGTCGTAGGTGCAGCTAGCGCTGCATGGTCCCGTGCTTCCTGGGCGGGCACATGCGCGCCACTAAGATCGATCGATCCATCTATCACCACCATGAGAGGCTTAATCGTCATTAGAGCTAGCTTAATCAAGACGACGTAAGCTTTAGCTAGCTTATATATAAATAAATTAAGGGCTTGATTTTGATTAGGAGGGGTGATTAGCTAGCTTGAGGTGTCATTAGTGGGGTGATTTATTACTATTAGCTTAGTGATTAAAAGTGGGCACAAGCTAAGCACATGCATGCCACTACGCTAGCTCAGCTCCTCGTACATGTACACATCTAGTATCTATCTAAATCTAAATATATATCTAAATTTGTATTGTATTATGGATTAATTATATCTAAAGTTGTAGCTTTATTTTCTCATGAAAATTATGCGTGGTTTATTTATGTTGCCATCAAGTCCAAAAATATCATGTAATAAGCTGAAGGGATGCAATTTCTATGATGTATATATGTGATATATTTGAATTCATAAATTAATGAAATTATTCTAAATGAACCTTAGGGTTTGGACATCAAAATTGGACAAAGTTCAGTCTGAACTAATAAAACCATTCAATTTTTTTTTGTTATTAACTTCGGCTTGACGATATTGCTTAAGATAAATGTCTGTTTGAATTTTGGTGAATGTCTTAAAATAAACTATGTAAGTATTTTCACTTCACTGTTTATAACCAAGATAAATTTGGTGATAGTAAAATAAAGTGAAACATGATCATGTTTTTTTGCATGGATGCATTCAGGTACATCAAAAATAGTTGTTTGCACAAGATTGTCAAATGTCAATTCTACTATTTCGACACTCGTTAAGAGGCTAATACCAGCTATTTCGGTCAATACTAGCCCATGACAACGGTCAATTTCAGCCATTTCGGTCAATTTTGGTTAACACCAATCAAATTTGCTTGTTAATTTTGTTTGACACATATATTATTACATGGTACTAATTAAAATAAGCTATGCATTGTATTTTGCATTTAAGCCCATAACTATATTTGAGATATGAACTTATATGTATATGTATGTATACGTGTGTATCATAAATTGGCTTGTTTTGTTCATTGGATTTGTTCTTTGAATAAGCAGGGTCGGTCCCGAGATTAAGATTTCACGGATCAGGATGAACTAAAATTTATGAACCCTTATAATGATATAACAATAATATAGTATTTAAATTTATACGTGTATATAGGAAATATTACCGATATACAATTAAAATACCTACAAACAATAATATTTATATGGGATAGTGTGTACATATTAAATTATCTCAAAATTTTCTTGTAATGTTCCTTAAGACAAGAGATCGCCGAAACGTTGACACGTGTGAGTCGAAGAGAGGAAGTGTACCGTATATGTGTACATGTATAGTAGAGGATTTAGGATTTTACCAATGAGTGTGCTACGTCAAAATCTCTAATGCAACTCGGTAAAAAAATCTAATTTATTAAATAATTATTAATTTTGCACTATAATTTATTTTATCTAATTAAGTAGATAATTATTAAATTTTACTATAGTAGTTTTGTTCCTTAAATAGGCCGAATGTGAACAATCATAGAAAAAAGAATATAAAATGTTAAAAAAATACATTATTCATAGCCATTATTGGTGATTGAACCTAAGACATCATATTTGAGTGAAACACCTTAACCATTTGGCTACAATTTTTTTATAATTAATTGGATGCTAGTACATACTTAAATTATCTTTATACATACATATATATATACACATACATACAGATGCTAGTACATACTTAATCTATCTTTATACATACATACATACATACATACATACATACATACATACATACATACATACATACATACATACATACATACATACATACATACATACATACATACATACATACATACATACATATATACATACATACATACATATTTGAGTGTTCTATTTCGTGATATATCCTTTTTTTCATTATATAATAAAACAACACATCTGTTTAATTTGTTGAGTGTATATAGTGCATTCAATTCAAAAAAAATTGGAGAAAGAAGTGAGTAGAGCTTGGAATTAATTCATACGCTTAAGGTTATTCACGCTCTAAAGCTCATACTACAAACACAAGATTAAGGTTATTATCTTCCGGGATACCCAAATCTATCTAAAAACTCTCTTATTGTCACTTAGCTAGAGATAACCATCAAGATTTGTCCACGGTTCTCCCCAACGCCTAATCAAATCCATACCGCGAGCATCCCCGTGGTACACCGTTGCTTCGTGCGCAACGACAACATCTGTTTAACTTGTTGAGTGTATATATAGTGCATTCAATTCAACAAATTTTGGAGAAATAAAGAAGTGAGTAGAGTAGAGTTTGGAATTAATTCAAGCTCACTCTACAGTCGGACCCAGCAATATAATTGCATTATTTCTGAAATGTGAGTTTGAAAGTTGAAACAAGAAGCTCTAGCTCACTACCGGAAAACAGATATTTGCCGAGTGCCACGGTGTTTGCCGAGTGCATTTCATCGGGCACTCGGCACAAAGGTGTTTGCCGAGTGCCCTGTGAAATACACTCGGCAAACACCGTGGCACTCGGCAAAGACTAGGGTTTGCCGAGTGTCACACCATAGGCACTCGGCAAAGCACCTGAAAAATCACCCGCCCAATTTTTTGCTGACGACGTTATGGCGGCAGGGTTAAAAATCAATTTTGCCGAGTGCCACTAACGGACACTCGGCAAATGCTATCCTTTGCCGAGTGCCACAAATAAAAACACTCGGCAAATAATATGTAGTTGCCATTATTTCATGTGAGATCACAATTTAAGCCTACATCACATTTAAAACTGAGAAACCAAGGGTGGTTTCGGTGTTTTGTGATGAGTGATTGACTGGATTTTACCCTCTGTTCGAAGGGTACCTCCGGAGGGGCTTCGGAGGTGGTACCTCCGAAGGGTGTTCGGAGCTGGTCTCTCCGAAGTGTGTTCGGAGGTGGTCTCACCGAAGGGTGTTCGGTGTTTGCTTGCTGCAGCTGTTGCAGCGGAGTGTACTCGTCGGAGGGGTCCGACAGTACACGATGACTGGGTTCGTACCGATGGCTTCGGTACTTTGGGCGGTACACCGGAGTGTGTGCCGAAGGTTGCTAACCCGGAGAGGTCTCCGGAGTACTGGATACACTTGTTTGCTTGTCTGTGGTGCGCAGGGACTTCGGAGGCGACGGACAGGGTTCGAGCCAGGTGAACTTGGGTCAAGCGGGTGGTTTGATGCCAAGGGAGCGGGGAGCTCCGTCACGGTGGCTGCGAAGGTGGTCCGGGTCGGTCCTCGGGTCGAGGCGTGCCAGGTGAAGGCAGAGAGTGCGGAGCGTGGCTCCGGCTGAAGGTACTCCGAGACAAGTCCTCGGAAGTGAGGCACTTCGAAGGTACTCCGAATGGAGTGACTTCGGAGTTGGTGGAACAAGTCCTCTGCGGAGGCAAGGTGTTCGAAGTGTGCTCCGGAGGGAGACACTCGAAGGGTGCCCGACGAAGGTCTCAGAAGTCGAGGCGCATCGAAGGCATGGTCCGGGTGAGGCTCGTCGAGGAGTGTGCTCGGAGTGAGACACTGCGACGAAGTGCTCATGGAATGCTTCATGCGGAGGCCTTGGACGAAGGAGGGACTTCGAAGGGTGGTACTCCGAAGGTGGGGGCTTCGGAGTGTGAAGGACTTCGGAGCGAGGCTAGCTCCGGAGTGAGGTTGACTTGAGGTGCTTCGGCCATGCATGGCTTCGGTACACGGACGGACGGTGTTCGAGCTCGGAGTAGCTGCGAAGCTGTGGTGATCCACTCCGGAGGTGGTGGTGCGAAGGCCCAAGGGCTTTGACGGCTTCGGCTCAAAACCGTCACTGTATCGAAGGACTTCTTCGGCGGAGCGAAGGCCAACAGGCTGCAGGCTTCTCGCCGAAGCTTCCGCACCCCTCGCGTGCGAAGGGAGGTTCCAGAAGTCAACTCTGTAAAGGCTGACACTGTCTGTTCTGAAAAAGGCTGACACTGTCCCCTCTGCAGCTGACAGAGAAGCCTCCAAAATAAAGGTGGACTACCTTTTGTACCCCTTAGTTCTGTAGAGACAAAATGGATGTAAACCCTAGGGGTAAAGTAGTCACTTCCTTAGGATGAAGCCGTGGGCTATAAATATGGGGGCTCGGTAGGTAACATTTAACACTTTGAGCATTTACTGTTGAGCTCCTGTAGCCACACTTCGATTGAATACATCCTGAGTTCATTTTCAGTGTTCCTTGTTCAAGCGGCGAAGCCCTGTTTTGCCTTGTGCTTTTTGCTTGAGCTCGATCTACATACTTCGCTAGTTTAGTGCACCGAAGCCTGTTGAGGCGAAGGTTGTTTTTCGTGCGAGGTGTGTTTTGTCAGTGTGCTGTCGCTCTGTGTAACACGAGGCAAGACCTCGCTGCTTACTAGCGAAGCCCTGATCTTTTCCCGTAGTGCTTCGTGTGTCGAAGCCCTTAGCGTGTTCCGTTTTGTGTGCGTGTAGACCTTCGGGTACGAAGCCCAGCACCCGTTGCTGTCGCCAAGTACTTGGTCGAAGTCCTCAGAGGGCTGTCCACTCTTGCGAAGGGTGAAGTGCGAAGCCTGCTCGAAGCACCTCGTGTGCGGAGCCTGCACTGACTTAGCAGAGTAGATTTTCGAGGGTTGTTAGTGGAGCGAAGTCTTCTTGGCTTCGAACTTTTGCTCCTCCGAAGCCTGTGTTCGAAGGTGTCGAAGTACCTCCGAACCAGACCTTCGAAGGTTGTGTTCGAAGCCTGTTCCGCAGAAGACAGAACAGAACCGAAGGCTAAGTTTTTAGCCAGAAATTTTAAAAGCTCCCATTCACCCCCCCTCTGGTCGCCGTTTCCGGTCCAACAATTGGTATCAGAGCGGGTTAAGATCACCAGTTGACCTTAACCGGTTTTGTGATCTGTTGGCGACATGGATAGAGGCAGTAAAATTCCTCTGTTCGATGGGACAGATTTTGCATACTGGAAGGTGCGCATGGAGGCTTACTTGTTAAGCCAAGGAAATGCAATTTGGGAGATTGTGGACTCACAATACTCCATCCCTGATACCCGCACCACTCAAACTGAAAAAGATCAGTATATTGCCAACTCGAAGGCAAGGAACATACTGTTCATTGGTTTGAGTCGGAGTGAGTTCGATAGGGTACAGCACCTTAGGACTGCTAGGGAAATTTGGACAACACTCACTGTCTTTCATGAGGGCTCTGCTCAGATTAAGGCCAGGCGCCAAAGCACCTACAATCAACAGTATCAGCTGTTTGTGCAGGCACCTGGTGAATCTGTAGATGCCATGTTTTCTCGCTTTGACGCGATAGTGAGTAACTTGCGATCCAACGGGACGCTTGCTTACAGTGATCACGATAGGGCTATCAAGCTTCTCTATGCTCTTGACCGTAGCATATGGGAGGTGAAGATATCCAGCATTGAGGAGTCCACAGGCTATGACACATTGACCTGTGACGAACTCTTTAGCAAGCTGAAGTCCACAGAGATTGCCAAGGCATCTCTTGCGGTGCACAGAAGCTCTTTGCCACAGCCATTGGCATTGGTTTCTAGCACTAGCCGTGGCACCACTGCAGAACCAAGCACATCAGGCACTTGTGTTCTTGCAGATGGTTTTGCTTTGTCCTCCCTGGTCTCCGTCACAAAGGAGCAGGTGGATACTCTAGCAGATGACGAGCTTGCTCTCATTGCCCGGAGGTTCACCCGCTTTCATCATGAGAGACGGGATCAGAGGAGAAGTGGTTTTAGTGGCTGCTATGAATGTGGCGACACCTCTCACATAAAGGCCAATTGCCCCAAGGTCAAAAAGAGAGATGAGAGTGACCGCCCTAAATTCCACAAAAAGGAGAGGAAGCCCTTTGTGAAGGGCAAGCGCGGCAAGATGGCTAAGAAAGTAGCCAAGGCCGCTTCCAGAGCTTTTGTTGCTGCTCTCAGCGACATCGACACTTCCTCAACTGAGGAGTCGAGCTCTGAGGAGGAGGAGTCCCCAAGGAAGGAGGACAAGAAGGACAAGAAGGGACGTGACTTCACCGGCCTTTGCTTCATGGCCGACAGCGATCACAGCGGCGATGAGCTTGACTCATCTGAGGTAAACCTATCATCTGACCAGCTACTAATTAAATTAGATGAGCTGAATGAAGTAGTGCTAGGTCAGGATAGATTACTTGTTCAAGCCGCTAGAGAAAGAAAAGACCTTAGACTTAGGCTAGAAAATGTTTCTACTGAATATGCCATGCTTAAGTCTAAGTTTGATGATGCTGAATGTGAGTCCTGTTCTGTTGTCATGAGTGAGCTTGCTCAGTTGCGTTCTGTTCATGCTCAAACTCTTTCTGAGCTTGAGACTGCACAGAAGCAGCTTTTGGAGGTGGATTCTAGACCTCATGATGTTATTGATTGCATGAACTGCTCTTTATTACGCGATAGCATTAATTTACGTGATAAGCATGTTCATGATTTGGAGGCTAGATTGGAAAGGGCCGGTAGTTCTAAGGATGTGCAACCTGTTTGTGACACTTGCATTACCCTTAAGGACCAGCTAGGCACTGTTAGAGAGCGGGCTGAAAACCTCATGTCCGAAAATGAATACCTTCTCTCTGTGGTGAACAAATGCACTGAAGGGAAGGGTAGGATGGATTTGCTCTTGGCCAAGACCAAGTGTGTGCTGACAGAGCCGGGGTAGCTCTAGGTTTGGGTTTTGAGAGGATAGCTTCAGATAGTAATTCCAAAACTGTTTTTACCTCTCCTACCACCCTAGAGAAAGAGAGAGCTCTGTTGGACACCCCTCCAGCCAAAAAGCCTACCCATCCACCAAAGAAAACCACTCCTCCTGCCAAGAAAAATCCTCCCAAGAAAACCACACAGAAGAAACCCAAGGAGCCTGTGAGAGTTGCTCCTATGACCCATGAGAGTGCCCCCAGGAGAGTGTTTCACTGTTCTTACTGTCAGCGGGCGGGTCATTTGGTTGGGTTTTGCTTTCGTCGCATCAAGGATGAGCGACGTGCACAGGCGATGAGCTATCAGGACATGCATTACCCATCTTTAGGTATGCATGAGTCTGAGTATTACTCTCGTCCTGTTTTCGAGGCTCCTCGTGCTTCTCGGAGAGGTTTTGCTCCTCGAGGTGTTCACCATGTTCCATATGGTGGTAGACCTCGGGCGAGTAGCTTTGTACCTCGTCAGAGTAGGAGACCTCGACATGCTTTGCGTTCTTTGCATGTAGGTAGACCTCACACTTTGCATCATTCTGATTATTATGTGCGTAGACCGTCTGCTTTTACTGTGCCTACTACTCGTGTCACTCAGTGCTGGATGCCTCGTCATTATTTTACTCACCCCAGCACTGAGCGATCGAGGCGTTCTTATCATGTGTAGGCGACAGGTCGAGGCTTGGAGGGCACGTGGATCATGGACTCCGGTTGTTCGCGCCACATGACCGGAGATGCAGCTTGGTTCTCCAGCCTCACTACAACCAAGCAAAGGGAACATATCACCTTCGGAAACAATCGAAGGAGTAGAGTGAAAGGTAAAGGTGTGGTAAGAATTAATTCGAACTTCACTCTCAAAGATGTTGCTTTGGTTGAAAACCTGGGATACAATTTGCTGTCTGTATCTCAGTTGCTTGATGAGGGCTTCGAAGTGCGATTTCATCGCGATACTTCGCAAGTGCTCAATTCTGATGGCGTTGTTGTGTGTAAGATCTTTAGGGTTGGGAGAGTTTTTGGAGCTGATTTTTCAGAGTCGTCTGGTTCTTCTCATTGTCTTGTTGCACATTCGACTTCTGAGCTTTGGAAGTGGCATAGGAGACTAGGGCATATGAGCTTTGAGTTGCTCGCTCGTCTGAGCGCCCTAGGTTTGATCCGAGGATTGCCCAAGCTCAAGTTTGAGAAGAATTTAGTTTGCGCTCCTTGTCGACATGGTAAAATGATTGCTGCTTCGCATTCGCCAGTCACCACAGTGATGACTGAACAACCCGGAGAACTTCTCCATATGGACACTGTAGGTCCTTCTCGGGTTAGTTCTTTAGGCGGCAAGTGGTATGTACTTGTTATTGTCGACGATTACTCTCGCTACTCTTGGGTCTTCTTTCTTGCCAGCAAGGATGAAGTGTTTTCACACTTTCGGAGCTTGGCTTTGAGACTGTTCACTGAACTCCCTGGTGCATTAAAATTCATTCGAAGCGATAATGGCACCGAGTTCAAAAATAGTCTCTTTGTTGACTTTTGCATGGAGCATGGCATAGAACATCAATTCTCTGCTCCGCGGGTTCCTCAACAGAACGGTGTTGTTGAGAGGAAAAACCGCACTTTGGTTGAGATGGCTAGGACGATGCTTGATGAGCATAGGACTCCTAGAAAATTCTGGGCTGAGGCCATGAACACAGCATGTTACATCTCAAACCGAATTTTCTTGCGCTCAATTTTGAACTTGACATCTTATGAGCTGCGTTTTGGGAGACAGCCCAAGGTTACTCATCTTCGAGTTTTTGGCTGTCGCTGCTTTATCCTAAAACGTGGTAACTTGGATAAATTTGAGTCGCGATCTTCTGACGGGATCTTTTTGGGCTATACAACTCATGGTCATTCCTATCGTGTTTATAACTTGGAAACTAACACTGTCATCGAGTCATGTGATGTGACTTTTGATGAATCAACCCCCTCTGTTAGTTCTGCTTTTGAACAGGCAAATGAACACGACATGGAACAGACTTTATTTGAAGACGAAGATCCCGGAGAATTCGAGGATGATCCCCTACTACCCTCGACGTCAACCCCCGAAGCTGACCCCGCTTCTACTACTTCGGCACGAGGTCCCGAAGCGACTACCTCAACGTCGGTCATCTTGGACCACTCCAACGCACAAGTTGAGGGGGAGACTGCATCCCGCCGCGAGGCTCCACATCATGTCCAAAGGATGCACCCTCCCGAGCAGATCATTGGTGAGCTTGATCAAAGGGTAACACGTTCACACGCTCATTTTACTAATGCTGCTTTTGTTGCTTCTTTCGAGCCTTTAGATGTTAGTCATGCACTTTCTGATTCTAGTTGGATCAATGCCATGCATGAAGAGCTTGAGAATTTTGAAAGAAACCAAGTCTGGACTTTAGTTGATCCTCCACCAAATGTTCATTTCATAGGAACAAAATGGATTTTCAAAAATAAACAAGGGGAGGATGGAACAATTGTTAGAAATAAGGCTAGACTAGTAGCTCAGGGCTTTTCTCAACTAGAAGGGATTGATTTTACTGAAACTTTTGCACCTGTTGCTCGCCTTGAGGCCATTAGGATTTTGCTTGCCTTTGCGACATCCCGGGGATTCAAACTCTATCAAATGGATGTCAAAAGTGCTTTTCTTAATGGCTTCATAGGTGAAGATGTTTATGTAAAACAACCCCCTGGTTTTGAAAACCCCAAGTACCCACATAAAGTCCTTAAACTTCATAAGGCTCTTTATGGACTCAAGCAGGCCCCTCGGGCGTGGTATGATAGACTTAAGTCTTTTCTGCTTGAGCGAGGGTATTTGATGGGCTCTGTTGATAAAACTTTGTTTACTCTCAAGCATGGCAAAGATTTCCTCCTAGTTCAGATTTATGTGGATGATATCATCTTTGGTGGCTCTTCTCATGCTTTAGTTGCCGAGTTTGCAGATACCATGAGCAGGGAGTTTGAAATGTCGATGATGGGTGAACTCACCTTTTTCCTTGGTTTGCAAATCAAGCAAAGCAAACAAGGTACTTTTGTCCACCAGACAAAGTACACCAAGGACCTGCTCAAGAAGTTCGACATGTCCGATGCGAAGCCTCTCGCCACTCCAATGGCTACATCTGTAGCATTGGACCCTGACGAAGATGGAGAAGCCGTAGATCAGAAGGAGTTCCGGAGCATGATCGGCTCCCTCCTCTACTTGACTGCCACGAGGCCGGACATACACTTCGCAGTATGTCTGTGCGCTCGTTTTCAGGCTTCGCCACGAGCTTCGCACCGCCAAGCGGTTAAGCGCATTCTAAGGTATCTCAAGCACACCCTTGAATTTGGCATATGGTATTCATCGTCTTCATCTTTATGTCTTAGAGGTTATTCAGATGCGGATTTTGCTGGGTGTAGAATTGATAGGAAGAGTACCTCTGGTACTTGTCATTTTCTGGGTACGTCTCTGGTTTGCTGGTCTTCCCGCAAACAGTCTAGTGTTGCACAATCGACGGCCGAGGCCGAATATGTTGCTGCAGCTAGCTGTTGCTCTCAGATTTTGTGGATGGTTTCCACTTTGCGGGATTTCGGGTTAGATTATAAGAGTGTTCCACTTTTCTGTGATAACACTAGTGCCATTTGTATTGCAAACAACCCGGTTCAGCACTCCAGAACCAAACACATTGATGTACGGTATCATTTTCTCAGAGATCACAATGAGAAGGGTGATATTGAACTTCAATATGTGGATACCCAACACCAGCTTGCCGATATTTTTACAAAACCCCTCGATGCTTCTCGATTTGCTTACTTGCGTGGGGAACTTGGCATTTGTCATCCTTACGGCATTTTGTGAGGGGGAGCTGATTTTAACTGTCTTGCATATGCTCATTATGTGTGGAATTGCACTTACATATTTTGCTATTATATGCCTGCTTTTAATTCAAAGAAATCATGACAGCTCAGCCCTATGAAATATGTCTGGAACATTGATTGTGCATGATGTCTTATTTTCTAAAATCAAAACTTGCTCACTGCTAAATCATGTATCTAGCTTGTTTAGGCAGGACTGCTTTTAGCTATCTTTTATCTACTTGGCAGCAAGACACTGTTCCTTGGATGCTAAAATTTGCAACTTGAAAAATTGTGTTCTTTATTCATGGATATTCACCAAAATATTTCATTTATCTGAATCAAAATCAAAAATCCATGATTTATCTGGTTTAAAGGAAAAGATCCAGGAGGGTTTGTTTGTCGCACTACTCTATTCTAGACTGCTTACCATTGCACTTTGGTCTGAACTAGGATAGTGTAGTGTATGCCAAAATCATCGCCTTAAGCTTCAGATGGCTTTCATGCCTAGGCTTGGCCTGATTGGAAAGTATAAGGTGGACAAACAAATAACCCCTGGCATTAAGAAAAAGATCAACAAATTAATTGCTCATCAAGTTTGCTTTCAAAGCTCCTTTTTGAACAAGACTTGTCTGTCCAGGGTAGAACTTGTTAGCTTTGCGCAGTCCTTGCCTTCACATGTCTAGCTGCTGTGATTAAGTGGTGATGCTTTTACTTCAAAATGACAAAATCACATGCCATCATCTTGTTTCACAGATTGTTAAATTGAGCTGAGCACATGATCATTTATGTTACTGTTGGCATATTTTTGCATTATATGTCTTTGCAATTCTATTCATTTCGCAGCTTTGCATCTTTTGAATGCTCCTTGATGCTTGCATTGCCAAAGGGGGAGAGATTTTGCTATGTTCTCTGCTGCAAGAAGGCATTATTTCTAAAGGGGGAGAGATTTTTGACATAAAGGGGGAGAAACTTTTGCTCAACTCAGGGGGCGTTTTTTATCCAAAGGGAGTTTTGCCGAAGGGGCTTTTACTCTTTTGAGAAAGGGGAGAAAAATTTTTTTATCAAGTGACATGCTTTGGCTCTTTTTGAGTTTTTATGGTCACTTGTGTGCTGAAATTTTTTACATTTTCTTGAACTTCAATTTGGTTGTCAATGCACTCATCAAGGGGGAGATTGAGAAACCAAGGGTGGTTTCGGTGTTTTGTGATGAGTGATTGACTGGATTTTACCCTCTGTTCGAAGGGTACCTCCGGAGGGGCTTCGGAGGTGGTACCTCCGAAGGGTGTTCGGAGCTGGTCTCTCCGAAGTGTGTTCGGAGGTGGTCTCACCGAAGGGTGTTCGGTGTTTGCTTGCTGCAGCTGTTGCAGCGGAGTGTACTCGTCGGAGGGGTCCGACAGTACACGATGACTGGGTTCGTACCGATGGCTTCGGTACTTTGGGCGGTACACCGGAGTGTGTGCCGAAGGTTGCTAACCCGGAGAGGTCTCCGGAGTACTGGATACACTTGTTTGCTTGTCTGTGGTGCGCAGGGACTTCGGAGGCGACGGACAGGGTTCGAGCCAGGTGAACTTGGGTCAAGCGGGTGGTTTGATGCCAAGGGAGCGGGGAGCTCCGTCACGGTGGCTGCGAAGGTGGTCCGGGTCGGTCCTCGGGTCGAGGCGTGCCAGGTGAAGGCAGAGAGTGCGGAGCGTGGCTCCGGCTGAAGGTACTCCGAGACAAGTCCTCGGAAGTGAGGCACTTCGAAGGTACTCCGAATGGAGTGACTTCGGAGTTGGTGGAACAAGTCCTCTGCGGAGGCAAGGTGTTCGAAGTGTGCTCCGGAGGGAGACACTCGAAGGGTGCCCGACGAAGGTCTCAGAAGTCGAGGCGCATCGAAGGCATGGTCCGGGTGAGGCTCGTCGAGGAGTGTGCTCGGAGTGAGACACTGCGACGAAGTGCTCATGGAATGCTTCATGCGGAGGCCTTGGACGAAGGAGGGACTTCGAAGGGTGGTACTCCGAAGGTGGGGGCTTCGGAGTGTGAAGGACTTCGGAGCGAGGCTAGCTCCGGAGTGAGGTTGACTTGAGGTGCTTCGGCCATGCATGGCTTCGGTACACGGACGGACGGTGTTCGAGCTCGGAGTAGCTGCGAAGCTGTGGTGATCCACTCCGGAGGTGGTGGTGCGAAGGCCCAAGGGCTTTGACGGCTTCGGCTCAAAACCGTCACTGTATCGAAGGACTTCTTCGGCGGAGCGAAGGCCAACAGGCTGCAGGCTTCTCGCCGAAGCTTCCGCACCCCTCGCGTGCGAAGGGAGGTTCCAGAAGTCAACTCTGTAAAGGCTGACACTGTCTGTTCTGAAAAAGGCTGACACTGTCCCCTCTGCAGCTGACAGAGAAGCCTCCAAAATAAAGGTGGACTACCTTTTGTACCCCTTAGTTCTGTAGAGACAAAATGGATGTAAACCCTAGGGGTAAAGTAGTCACTTCCTTAGGATGAAGCCGTGGGCTATAAATATGGGGGCTCGGTAGGTAACATTTAACACTTTGAGCATTTACTGTTGAGCTCCTGTAGCCACACTTCGATTGAATACATCCTGAGTTCATTTTCAGTGTTCCTTGTTCAAGCGGCGAAGCCCTGTTTTGCCTTGTGCTTTTTGCTTGAGCTCGATCTACATACTTCGCTAGTTTAGTGCACCGAAGCCTGTTGAGGCGAAGGTTGTTTTTCGTGCGAGGTGTGTTTTGTCAGTGTGCTGTCGCTCTGTGTAACACGAGGCAAGACCTCGCTGCTTACTAGCGAAGCCCTGATCTTTTCCCGTAGTGCTTCGTGTGTCGAAGCCCTTAGCGTGTTCCGTTTTGTGTGCGTGTAGACCTTCGGGTACGAAGCCCAGCACCCGTTGCTGTCGCCAAGTACTTGGTCGAAGTCCTCAGAGGGCTGTCCACTCTTGCGAAGGGTGAAGTGCGAAGCCTGCTCGAAGCACCTCGTGTGCGGAGCCTGCACTGACTTAGCAGAGTAGATTTTCGAGGGTTGTTAGTGGAGCGAAGTCTTCTTGGCTTCGAACTTTTGCTCCTCCGAAGCCTGTGTTCGAAGGTGTCGAAGTACCTCCGAACCAGACCTTCGAAGGTTGTGTTCGAAGCCTGTTCCGCAGAAGACAGAACAGAACCGAAGGCTAAGTTTTTAGCCAGAAATTTTAAAAGCTCCCATTCACCCCCCCTCTGGTCGCCGTTTCCGGTCCAACAAAAACATTTTTTGAACTTGAATTTTTTTTACAGTCCTAATTCAACATCTTTTAATCATTGGTAAATTTTCATACTTTATGAGTGGGTTTGGTATTTTTAATAAAATATTTGTATTTCTAGGATTTACTTCCAAGTGGGTCAAATTTCAACTAAATGTACATGAAATAATGACTCAAAATTATGGAAAAATCATATTTGTGTTCATGATTACATTTGTAATCTTTTACAACTAAATATAACTAAATATTTAAAATCTAATTTACGACACTCGACCGGCAATATGCAGGTTAATGGTTTTTTAATTATAGAAAATGTAATTGATGCCTAAAAATATGACACTTGACATGGTGTCATTATATCATAAATATATGATATGGTAAAAAATTCATAATGTTTCGACAAAGTTTTCAAGTATGACCTTTAGAAATTGGACAACCTTCGAGAAGGTTAGGAGTTTATGGATGAAATGAGTTAGGTTTAGAAGCAAATAGATATTCAAATATTTGTTTGAACTTAAACTTTTTGTACTACTAAAACTCAATTTATCTTATACCATGTCAAAAATTGGCATTTTTTAGAGTTACTTTGCTATTTTTGGTTAAAAATGTTGTTTATAAGATTTTAATTAAAAGATCTCAAATTTAAACTCTCTGTGTCTTATATTTGATTATTTGAACCTAGAAATTTTCTAGGATGAAATATTAGTGTATATTATATAATTACAAATTATGGGATTTTTTACTGTCTTTATTCTATTTTTGTTTTTTTTTTGAAAATAGTATAAAACAATGTTTGCCGAGTGCATTTGGACCTGGCACTCGGCAAAGACAAAAAAAATCACTTTTGCCGAGTGCCATAGCTAAATGCACTCGGCAAACTGTGATGATCCCATTATTTCATGTGAAAACATATTTTCACTCTATATCACATTTAAAACATTTTTTGAACTTGAATTTTTTTTTACAGTCCTAATTCAACATCTTTTAATCATTGGTAAATTTTCATACTTTTATGAGTGAGTTTGGTATTTTTAATAAAATATTTGTATTTCTAGGATTTACTTCCAAGTGGGTCAAATTTCAACTAAATGTACATGAAATAATGACTCAAAAATTATGGAAAAATCATATTTGTGTTCATGATTACATTTGTAATCTTTTACAACTAAATATAACTAAATATTTAAAATCTAATTTACAACACTCGACCGGCAATATGCAGGTTAATGGTTTTTTAATTATAGAAAATGTAATTGATGCCTAAAAAATATGACACTTGACATGGTGTCATTATATCATACATATATGATATGGTAAAAAATTCATAATGTTTCGACAAAGTTTTCAAGTATGACTTAGAAATTGGACAACCTTCGAGAAGGTTTAGGAGTTTAGGGATGAAATGAGTTAGGTTTAGAAGCAAATCGATATTCAAATATTTGTTTGAACTTAAAACTTTTTGTACTACTAAAACTCAATTTATCTTATACCATGTCAAAAATTGGCATTTTTTAGAGTTACTTTGCTATTTTTGGTTAAAAATGTTGTTTATAAGATTTTAAGTAAAAGATCCCAAATTTAAACTCTATGTGCCTTCAATTTGATTATTTGCACCTAGAAATTTTCTAGGATGAAATATTAGTGTATAGTATATAATTACAAATTATGGGATTTTTTACTGTTTTATTCTATTTTAGTTTTTTTTAAAAAAATAAAAAAATCTTTGCCGAGTGCAATTATCCTTGGCACTCGGCAAAGCAAAGAAAAAGTTTTTTTTTTTAAATAATATTTGCCGAGTGCCTCACTAATGGCACTCGGCAAAGGTTTTAAAAAAAAAATTGTTTGCCGAGTGTCACCCAATTTGGGCACTCGGCAAACCTAGTTGCCTTCTAAAAAAGGCCGCCCGCAGATCTGGGCGCAGCGCCCAGATCTGCTCCCCCGCGCGCCCGCAGCTGTCCCCGCCCCCGCCGCCGCTCCCCTGTCGCCGGCAGCCTGCTCCCCCCGCGCGCCCGCAGCTGCCCCCCGCCCGCGCGCCTGCTCCCCCGCGCGCCCCCTGCTCCCCCGCCGCCGCAGCCGTGCGCCCCCGCCGCCGGCCGCCGCTGCGCGCGCCCCGGCGCCACTCCCCCGCGCCCCGCCGCCGGCCAGGCCGGCGCCCCCGCAGCCGGCCGCCCCCCCCCCTCAGCCCCCGTCGCCGGCCTCCCCCCACCCCGCCGCCGGCAAGCCGCCCCCCCCCCCCCCCCCCGCCGGCCGGCGCCACCTAGCCTCCTCCCCGGCGCCTCCACCTCCCCCGGCCTCGTTCTCCCCCCGGCGCCCCCGGCACCACCGGCTCCTCCTCCTCCGGCCGCCGGCCCCCCTCACTCCGGCCGCCGGTCCCGCCGTCTCCTCCGCCCCCAACAACCCCTACCTCCTTCGGTATTTTTGACACCTAAATTTAGGGTTTAAATTTTGTTTGAAATTAGTTTAAATTTTGTGG
This sequence comes from Zizania palustris, assembly GCA_019279435.1. Classification (NCBI taxonomy): domain Eukaryota; kingdom Viridiplantae; phylum Streptophyta; class Magnoliopsida; order Poales; family Poaceae; genus Zizania; species Zizania palustris. The sequence continues at coordinate 256,322 of JAAALK010002060.1, forward strand.
TGATGCTATAGTATGTCAAATGTTAGTTTATTCATTTGTTGAAATTTCATATATATATGTGTGTGTGTGCCTATATATATATACATGTTAGTTTATACATGTTAGTTGAAATTAATGATATATTTAATGTAATGTTTAATCACATATGTAATCACATGTTTAATGCCATGAATATACCATGTTGTTGTAATATACATGTTTTAGAAATTTTAATATAATCGTTGTAATAGTTTTATGTTTTAATGATTATGTTGATTAATATCTTTTGTATGTGGATGCCGGCCATCGTGCCGTGATATATATATACAGTGTGTATGTGGATGTCGGCCATCGCGTCGTGATATGTGTATGTGGGTGACGACCATTATGTCGTCCTATTTAATTTTTCTTGTTATTGTCGCGTAACCTAGGCGTCTCCCGTTCGGAAGAGTTACGGTTTGGAATATGCATGTCTTTGCATATTTGTGGCCGTAACTGTTTCGAATTGTCCACGTTTGGACAGCCGGAAGATGCGTAGATTGAGCTCGTTTTCATGCCCCGTTCCGATTCGACTCATGGTTTCGGCAGCACCTCCTCGTTGTTCTCCGAACGCACATCCTCTTGGCATGTTGCCCAGACGTGCGTTTGGAGAGCAGCGGGGAGGTGCTGCCGAAATTTTGGGTTGGATCGGAACGGAGTGTGAAAACGAGCTCAATCTACGCATTTTCTGGTGGGATTAGGACCTATCTTACCTATCTAACCCTAAACACGGGTGTTGTTTCCTAGTTAAGTTCAAGATGGATCAACGTGAGTGGATGTACACGGGTCGCCCTAGTCAGGCTGAGGTGACCATGGATTGGATCAAGAACACTGAAGTATTCTTAGAGACGACGTTTGGTAGACGGAATGTACGTGACAAGACCTGGTGTCCATGTAGTCGGTGCGAGAATAAGCGTCGACAAACAAAGGATGCTATGGGTAAACACCTATGCAACTATGGGTTCATGCCAAATTATACCCGATGGACGTATCATGGTGAGTCCCAACGTCCTAGAGAGGAGGTGTTGCGACATCGCATGGATGATGATGAGGGAGGGGTTGGATTTATGCTAGATGACTTTGAAGATGCGCACTTCGACGAAGCACGTGAAGAGGAAGTGCCGGAGCCAACGGCAAAAGCGTTTTATGACATGTTGTCCGCGTCAAAGCAACCTCTTCACGGTCACACTAAGGTTTCTCAACTGGATGCCATCGCACGGCTATTGGCCATCAAGTCGCAGTTTAGCTTGAGTCGAGAATGCTTCGATGTTATGCTGACGTTCTGTGCACTCTGGGGAGGCTTTGCCGAGTGCCTCCACGTGGCACTCGGCGAAGGGGGTGTGCCGAGTGCCACGGGGGCACTCGGCGAAGCCCCACGCGCCACGTGCCCCCCCTCCCCCGAGCCCCCTTCGCCGAGTGCCCCCCGTGGCACTCGGCACACCCCCTTCGCCGAGTGCCACGTGGGGCACTCGGCGAAGCCCCCTCGCGCCACGTGCCCCCCCCCCCGAGCCACCTTCGCCGAGTGCCCCCCGTGGCACTCGGCACACCCCCTTCGCCGAGTGCCACGTGGGGCACTCGGCGAAGCCCCGTTAACGGCCACCCCGACCGTCAACCGTGGACTTCGCCGAGTGCTATACGTGGCACTCGGCGAAGTCTATATTGCACTCGGCAAAGACTTCGCCGAGTGCCCGATAAATTGCACTCGGCGAACCCTCACGTCGCCGACACGACTAGTGCCGAGTGGGGTTCGCCGAGTGTGGCACTCGGCGAAGCCTTTGCCGAGTGCAAAAGAGGCTTCGCCGAGTGCCCTAGGCACTCGGCAAAGCCCCACAGTCCCGTAGTGGCTGCTGCTTGTTTTGGTCAGGGACCCAATATAATGCAACACTATGTGTGTGTGTGTGTTTTGACAGGTTCAGGGTTGTGTCCCCTCTGCTTCCCTGACAGAATGTGGGCCTTTCCTTTTACATCCTCATCACCACTCATCTCCACCGTCCATTCTCGATCACTTTAATTTCTCTCATCAACCAAATCAAGTGCTGCAACACTACTCACATCACAGTACGTGCTCATGATATATATATATATATATATATATATATATATATCTCACTGAACTAATAACTGAAAAAACTGTGTTCATGGAGCTAAGTGAGAGTGAGACAGCTCAAATGAACAACTACTGGTAGCTAGAAAGAGATGGATGCATTGCTCGAGAGTGCAATCGATCAGCTAGCTGCCACATGTGTTCATGCATTATATATATGCAGGCAGGTATAGATAGGTACGTAATAGATGGATATATAGATTGATATGCGCGTGTGTGTATATATATATATAAATGTTATCGTACGTCACGTATGTAGAACAACTATATTCTACTGAGAAATCTACTGTTGAGAAAAAAATAGTACTCAATTGTTATTCTACTGACTTTGCCCATGCTTTGCATGCAAATATGCAATGGCTCCAACTTCACTTTGGTCCACCCAATGTGCACCACATGCTTTGCTTTGCTGCACTAACATATATACTCCAGCTTTGAGCATCTATCACAAGATATACATACATATATACATATATAAACTAATAACTAGAGTAGTGTGTGCATTACAACTCTCCCATCATGCATTTTCCTAGCTTGGAAGCAAATAAAATTGGGGGGAATTGACCTCATCTATAGTGTAGTGTGTGCATTGCAACTCTCCCATATATATATAATGCATTCTCCTAGCTGGAAGCAAAATTGGGGGAATTGGCCTCATCCATCCATGCAAATGGTTTTGCTAATATTTAAAGTTGATTAATTATCACATGCATGCATCATAGAAATTGCTTCTTTGCATTGGTTTCTACTATAGATAAGATATGGATGTGCATATTAGCATATGGTTTATCTAGAAAAGACCACTGAAAAGGTGAGTTGCTAGTGTGCTAGTGGCAACTCAAAATGTTCAAGATATCAAGGATGGCTTGACGAATGCACTACCCATCACACAATACGTGGAAGCTAATTTTGTGACATGGTAGGCCGACAACATGTTTGATGTTGATGGCATTGTATAAATCCATATGGTTCAATGTGCAATTGACAATATCGTAATGATAATGATAATAAATAAGATTCTCCGTCGCCACGGGATGCCAATCCTACGCGCATTTGGAGTGATTGATGGGTAGTTAACATTGAACCATCACACATGCATATATATAGTTGGTTCGCACGAGCGATGCTTGCAAATGGCGCGTGGTCGATACATTACTTTCGACACGTATCTCATATCCTACTGGCGATCACCATGTTGTTCATGCCTATGCGATTAATAATGTCGCACTATGTATACTGGCAAAGTGGTTGATGCACAACTTACATCTTATATCTTTCAGGACCACAAGGTCCACTACAATTTGTAGTGCTCGGAATGAGCTTACACTAACTTTTTGTGTAAAACCATAGGTGCAAGGAAATTTTGGCACTATTGTACCCTCCAAATGGTGTCATGTGAGTAGCAACACTCCACATGCAATCCATGACTATGAATTATGGATCTTGCACACTGAACAGCCATTGTATCCTAGCTTTTGGACTGGTCCATACCAACAAAGGAGGAGATAATATATTGCTGCAAGTATATATACAACTAATTAACCCTAGAAGTTAACCACCACTGCATATATGCACAGCTGTGGATTGAATTTTGCATTATTGTGAATAATTGGCATGAATTGAAGCACAGTGTTGAGAGTCACATCCTCTGGGTCAAATAAGGGGGAACAGCATGGTGAGAGATTGACCACTGATACTCTAAGAAATATAGATAGCAATGAGAGCTAGGGTTGCTTTCCCAAAAGAAGGATGAATAAGAGGAAGAAATTGTGCAGTGATGAATGAAGCCTTGGATGAGATAGATAGCTAGCTGAGGCTATCTAGTTTAATTTTATGCACACTAGGCACTTCTTTCTGTCTCAGTCTGCAATCACTGCCTGCCTTGCTTGTCCCTGCAGTCCTTTGCTGCCCAACTTTATCTTGAATTTTTGTGTATTTGTTTGCCATCAAACAAAAGAGAGAAAGCAAGATCGATCGAGCAATCAAGTGCTGCAAAGACTGCACGGTTTTGCATGGTACCTGCATTATATTCATCAGTGGGCTGCTAGCTACTAGCTGCATGCATGGATTTCATCCTAGTGTCTATCTATCCTCCTACAAATTTCATTTCATATCATTCATTTCATCATCTCTCACCATGCCATATGCCATGTGTATCTTATGTCTAAGAGTTTTTTTGAGATATTGGATTAAAATCTAAGCTCTACATTTAAAATAGATGTAAACGGCTAATTTAGGAGCCTTTATGTTTTTTAGATAATGGAAATCCGATCTCTACATCTAAAATGGATGTACACAACCAATTTAGGAGTCCCTATTTAGGGTTAATTTCTTATGTGCTATTACAATTTTTACGGTTTGCCAATATATCATCGGTTTATCGATGATAAATGGGGACCACCACAGTCACTGACAGTGACATATAGGCAATTCTTAAAAATTATAATGGTTTGTGAGTAATTTTCCTTATTTATATATGGAGATAATGTTATCTGTTCAACCAATATGTCTACGGGGACATGACACGTTTCTGAGCAAAAAAAAATTGATATATGATGGCTATATCAATAAGGATTAAAAAATATTTCATTTCTAGCAATTAAAATTCATCAATAAACACTATATTTATATCTTCTAATTACTTACCGTTAATCGGTTGTAATCAATAAGTAGGTTTGTAAACCATAAGGATTGTTTCTTAAATTATAATATTATATAAAAACGTTTTTAGACACATCTATATGTTTAGTTTTATATGGATCCTACAAGATATTCAAAATTATGTTGTTACTCTTTTTTTGATTGTTTGACAAGATGTATGTACAAATTAAACATGACTTTCTTTAACCAGAGGGAGTATATCTTGTACTGTATTATTCAGAGTTACTTCTGAGTAAATGTATAATTTTTTTACTTATTTTTGTATGATGCTAACATATACTCCCACCTCTATTACTCATGTCACAAATTAATCTTTATAGATAATTAAGATAGTTCTTTACTTATAACAATATGCATGTTTGCCGAGTGCCCGTTAGTAGCATTCGGCAAACGAACCCGTGTTTTTTCGAAACCGTCCTCATGCCATCAACACCTAGGAGGAACTGATTTTTTTAAAAATAATTTGCCTAGTGTATATATATTAGACACTCGACAAAAAAATTATTCACTAAGTGTTTACGATTTATCGAGTGCCCGAAGAAATACACTCGGTAAAATTTTAGACACTCGACAAACGTTAGGTTTTGAATAAACGTTGTCTTCCTTCTTTTCCCTGTGCATCTCATCGTCTTCCTCGAGGAGTTATGTTTCATTCTTGGGGAAGTATCCTGTGCACATCGGTGGCCGTGCACATGGTGCACATGTAAGATCTTCACCTTCAATCTGTAATTCAACGGACAACAGTAGCTGGGGTTATCGCAAAATAACAGAATGGGGGAGGTGGGAGGTGTTTTCTGCAAAATGATCTGGTGGAGCTGTTGTCCGTTGGATTACAGATTGAAGGTGGAGATCTCACATGTGCACCATGTGCACGGCCAGCCGATGTGCATAGGATATTTCCCCTTCATTCTTCACACTCCAATGATCCATATGTAAACTAATATGCATATTTTTTTGTCGTCCGAGTTGACGATGAGCACGCATTATTGCATGCGTCTTCTTGGACGACGACCGAGTTAATAATTTTCATTCACATCACAATCCATACGTAAATTAATATCCATACATTGATTATTCGACGAGCATATATGAAAATT